>ML685851.1:5747523-5934458 GCA_007922175.1 Pelusios castaneus
ACAGTGGTCAGGCCGCATCTGGAATACTGTGTCCAGTTTTAGGCTCCCCACTACAGAAAGGATGTGGACAAATTAGAAAGAGTCCAGCAGAGGGCAACAAAAATGATTAGGGGGCTGGGGAACATGACTTACGAGGAGAGACTGAAGGAAGTAGGCTTATTTAGTCTACAGAAGAGAAGACTGAGGGAGCTTTGATAGCAACCTTCAACTACTTGAAGGGGTGCTCCAAAGAGGAGGGAGCTAGGCTGTTCTCGATGGTAGCAGAGGACAGAACAAGGAGCAATGGTTTCAAATTACATCTGGGGAGGTCAAGGTTGAATATTAGGAAAAACTTTCTCAGTAGGAAGCATTGGAATGGGCTATCTAGGGAGGTGGTAGAATCTCCATCTTTGGAGGTTTTTAAGGCCTGGTTACACTAAACCCTGGCTGGGGTGATTTAGTGGGAGTGGTCCTGCTTTTTAGCAGGGGGTTGGACTAGATGACCTCGTGAGGTCCCTTCCAACCCTATTGTTCTATGATTCTATGATTTGCTATTTGTATCAAGATTTACAAAGGAAAAGAGCTGTATGGTCAAGTTTTATTTTCTGCTGCAGAAGTTTCAGCACACACCATAGGACTTCGATAGTGAGAAGTCAAATTTCTTTGCAATCATTTGCCCTTGGGCAGTGAAGAACTTGGAAATCAAACAAGCTGAACAGATTGGACCACATTCTTCTCTTCATTTCTGCTGCTCTGTACTGCACCCGGGGTGCAAAGTCAATACAGGCACAGCCTGTATTGGGCAGAGTTGGATTAACTGGCCCAGAGGCTCCGGGCTGCCCCCCCCCCCCGACCTCCACCGCGGGGCCCCCAGCCTGGGCTCTCCATTGCAGGGGCCAGGCCCGTGCCTTCCCATAACTGGAGGGGGGGGGGGCAAAGGCCTCACTCCAGCCAGTCTGCAGGGTGGGAGGCATGGAGGGGTGACTGATATGTGGCGCGGCAGGCCCCGGTGCAGAGCTGAGCTCCAGGCCAGCCACCCAGAGCTCCGGCCGTGCGTGGCTCCACCCTCTGGGCAGAATGGGCAGGCTCTGGCCCACCTCACCCCCCGGGAACAGACCAGCTGGCCAAGTGGCAGGGCATGAGCACAGAGCCACACCCCTCTGGCTCCAGGGCCCGACTATCTGAGCTCCTGGCCTGCCGGCACTGAGCGGGGTGGGGGTCTCCGATCCGGATTAACATGGGGGGTTTAGGGGCTGGAGCCTGGGGCCCCCTGTTGGCTGGGGCTTAAGCCTCTAAAGCCCCTTTGATAATCAGGCCCTGGTATTGGGAGCTTCACCCTAGTGGAGGGGATCCTCAAACAGCTTAGAGCAGCTGTACCCTCTGTACAACTGGTGCAGGAACACGGCCACAGGCAAGACCAGAAGCTCCTGCATCGATCACACTGATTCCCCAACTGCTAATAGCCAGGGGCCCCTTTGGGCCACATATTAGCAAAAGTCAGAGAGGTCCTAAAGCTGCTGTAATTTATACAGATGCCAGCCCAGTACATGGCTGACCCAGCATCAGAGAACCACAAAGGTGGCTTAAAGCCCTAATTGGCCAAGCTCATCATATGAGGCTATCGTGTACAGATATTGCTGATGTACAGCACCTCTCATAACTCAGATCCTAAAGAAGTACAGAACTCTCATTACCCACCAGAATATATTTTGGTCAGATTTATATTCCCTTCCCTTTAGCTCCTTTTCTGAGGATTTGTTACTTTCCCCTGTTATTTGTGTTTAAATTTAGATTATAAACTCTTCAGGACAGGTGCTGTCTTTTAAAAACCCCTCTCCAAAACTCTATGTACCTCTGCATGAGACAACAGCAGCATCTGAGCAGCCACAACCACTTAAACGGATGTTAGTTTCACTTCTGCTAGTCTGAAACAGATTCACACATCTCATATTCCCTCCAACACAATGTTCTGCTCTCTGGCCAGCCAGCTTATGTAACAGTGATGCATCTAGCTTTCAACCCCAAATAGGAAAGTAAGCTGGAATATGCTGAAACTGCTGCAGTAAAACTGGGTCCCTGCTCATCGATGCCTGTATGTCCTAGATCTCAGTGGGAACCACTGAAACCTCAACATTCAATATGCCCAGTACCTATAGTTACTGTAATAATATCTCATATGTACAACAGAAGATAAAGTAGTTGCCATTTGGCAAATACTAAGTTTTTGTTGATATCAGCTGAACTTATTCTAGTTTTTCTTCTGGGCTGTGAAATCTGCTGGATACTGACACTAAGTTTGTATAGTTCCTAGAACAAAGGGGCTTCTGTTATACAGGTGACCAGACTAGGTGCTCACAATGGTCCCTTCTGGCTTTGGAAGCTATTAATCTGTAGGAAAAAAACAAAACAAAACAAAAACCCAAGAGACAATTGGATTTTGGTTTGGCTGCACAAAGCGTGCTCATTGAATCTGCTGACATCTACATGGAGGCAAGGTTTTTCTAAGCTAGGATGGCAATTATAAAATTACCATCTATGGAGCAGAATCAGAAAATCTTAAAAAAGAAATCTGTGCCCTAGATATTTAGAAAGCAGTGACCAGATTGAGTGTCCAATACCTTTATTTTGTCAGGTAATACTCAACTGAAGTCACATTGGGTGTGTCTACACTTATAAATTAAGTCGAGTTAAGCAGGCTTAAATCGACTTAATTTACTCCACGTCTACACTGGGCTTTCCTTAATTCAATTTAAGCTGCTCCTTAAATTGAATTAAGGAAAAACTAGTTCGAATTAATAACACCTCGTTATAATTCGAACTAGTGTCTAAGTTGACTTTATTAAGTCGACATAGCCAGTGTAGATGCCCTAAGTCGACTTGGTCAACTTAGGGCAGCGGGGACAAGGGAGCCCCGCATGGCTTCCTGGCAGAAGGGAGCCACTGTGGCTCCCTTGTCCCCTGGGGAGCCCCTGCTCCTTCTCCCCAGACCCATGGCTTCCCTGCCAGGGGAGCCACGGTCCCAGGGAGAAGGGATCCCCAGCCAGGGCTCCAGCAGGAGGGGATCCCCCGCTGGAACCCTGGCTGGAGAGCCTGGGAGATGGGCAGCTGGTCCCAGTGAGAGCCAGCCGGCGCACGGCTGGCTCTGCCGGGACTGAGAAGCCGCTCTCCCGGCTCCCTTTGCCCCAGTCCTGGCAGAGCCAGCTGGCTCCCGGCCGGCTCTGCCGGGACGAGCCACAAGCAGCTTCTCAGTCTTGGGACAGCCAGCCTTGTAGAGCTGGCTCGCCCAGGATGAGCCACCCAGCTTCTTGTCCCCGGGAGAGCCAGCTGGCTCTCGCCAGGGCAAGACGCCAGCGGCTTCCTGATCTAGGGAGAGCAAGCCCTGCCAGACTGGCTCTCCCTCCACCTATCAAGTCGACTTAGAGAGTTTAGTGTAGACTCTCTACGTTGACTTAATAGGAGCACCTTTAAGTCAATTTAAGAGTCTTGTGTAGATTCTCTAAGTCGACTTAATACGGTTGACTTAAAGTCCACTTTAGAAAGTCGACTTAAGAAAGTCGATCTAACTTTGTGAGTGTAGACATAGCCATTGGGAGAGAAATAGTGCCTCTTCTGCTAGCAGATCACCTAAATGTATTTTAAAAATTATACATAGCCACATACGAAGGCCAACAGGATTGACTCTTGAGTCCCATCGCATCTACCTCTGCCCAAGATTCCACCAACACAAAGGAGCAGTGAAAACAAAGTCTCTAGCCACGATGGAATTTGCATGGCACAGCAGCAATAATCAGATGGTAGATGGGACTATGCTGTGACTCTGTGCCAACCCACTGGCAGCCATCGTGGATGGGGTACAACCCAGGGAAAAGTGGGGGGATGAACAACCTCCACACCATGATTATTTCTGTCCGCCTGAGTGGTCTCTTGGGAATGTGAGTAGTTAGACATAGTGGTTCTGAGACTGCTCTAAAGGTATATCTGGACCAAACAGAGGATCATAAAACCACCTGTGTGCCTCCATACATATCTTCTGATGAGCACTGCTGTGTCAGACACAAGAATAGGGGTTCTATCTGGTAGATTAAAATTTAAGGTGTGGGACCAATTCAAGTAACAAGGGCGCTGGGCAAACACAGAAAGACTCTTTTTGCCATGAAATCTTAGCTCTCTTGATGTTCTTTGCTGCAGGCTCTCAAAGGGCCAACAAGACTCTGAGTCTAGAGTCAGACAAGCTTTAGAATGACCAGCTTGATCAAGTGAAAAGATATCTGTGACCTTCAGTTAAAGAGACTGACACTGTAAAATCTCCTTTCAGAAAACTTCTGCTGAAGTGCTTTGGAAAGAGAATTAGAAAGAGATCTGTATCAGATGACTTGTACAATTTGGCCAAAAGTACTAGAAGTGACAGTTTTGTTGGCAATAAACTATTTCAGACTGTTTTATAACCTAAACCAAAGCAAGAACAACATTTCCAAGAATCTATTTTTACAGCTTTTTCCTGACTTGGCATATAGTAAACAGATTGCAAATACAAAAGAAATAGAGAGAACAATCTGGCTATTTATAACTCTAGGAATGACCTTTACATTACCATTAGAACCTATTTGCCCGAGGCTTTGAAAAACAGCATTTTCATTTTTTGAAAAATTAATGAAACACCTTAAAATATTGTGAATGTAACCAGAAAGGAGATCATCATTAAAATATGAAGAGTTTTTGCTGACATGCAGTTTATGGAAGATGGAAACAATACAGTCCTGAGATTAAGATAACACAGGCTATGTCTCCACTTGTAAGTTTAAGTCGACTTAGTGTGTCCCCACTTAAAAATAAAGTCGACTTAAAGGGGAACTTAAAAAGTCGACCTAGAGCGTCCACACTGGATGCTCTAGGCTGACTTTGTGGGGCTAGGGGGACCTAGGGCAGGTCCACAGGGGCAGGGGGGCACCCCTTGCCCAATGCCAGGGGGCTCAGCCTTTGCCCCATTGTACTTAGGTACAATGGGGCAAAGGGGGTCAGGGACCCTGGCAGGGCATAGGGGAAGGGTGGGCAGGGCTCTGCCCTGCCAGGTGGGGGGGGCATGCCAGGCTACCCCTGTGCCCCCTCACTCCGGCAGGGAGGGCATTGGGGTAGCTCTGGGGTAGCCCTATGTCGACTTAGGGCTACCCCACGGCTACACTGGCTTAAGTCGACTCTAGGGAGTCGACTTAAGTGTTAGGTCTACTCAAAAGCAGGTTTTATAAAGTCGACTTAATTTTCCTTAAGTCCACTTTATTTTCCTTAAGTCGACTTAAGCAAGTTGCTTAAGTCGACTTAAGGAAACTGTAGTGTAGACGCAGGGTAAATTAAGTCGACTTAAGCAAGCTTAAGTCGACTTAATTTACCAGTGTAGACGCAGCCACAGAGTTTGATGGTAATAGTGTAAAACTACTCAGGAAAATATGCCAGCATGAAAGTACCCTATTTCTTATGCTTTCCTGGCACACTGAGTCTTTGCAGTAAACTAGTCCCATTGACTCCTTTTACCAGAATAAACAAACCCAGCATACTTTATTTGTACAAATCAAATACCTGCCAAAATTAGCTAAGAACCGGACTGCTTGGCAGCTTCACATATAGAGTTTTCCTAAACTGAGATAGACAAACATGAATCAATGACTTGGCATGGAGTTGCTTTTCTGACCTTACTTTCACTGGTTTCCTGTTTCTAGGGAAACCCACAAAGCTAAGTATGAAAATCGCTGTTGGAACCTTTCTTTTCACATGTAGTGTAACTGTTAACCCTTGACTTTAGACAAAGAAAGGAAGAGCAAATGTAATTCAGAATTAGAATCATATTGATTTAAGATATAAAGTATCTTTTTTGACCACAACGGCAGACGCAATTAATTGAAAGAACAAACCATTAAATGAATTGCAAAACTCTGCATTGATTCACCCATATAGCTTTGCACTTTAGCAAGCTCTGTCATATAAATAATCCATGCAGATACTTTAGTGTTGTACCTTCATTATATTCTCTTAATTTCTTTGGTCATCCAAAATTAATTTCTTCAAGAAAGACAATGGGAGCTAAACCTTGCCTTCCATTCACCTTCAAAGAAATGGACAAGCAGTCAAACAAACTTCGGTTTTATCCAAAATAAAATATAAACATAAGGCCACCGAGAAGCATATTATACACAAGATAATGTCACAGCAAGTAGTGAAAACATTTACTCAGGATTAATGACACAGTGACAACATGAAATCAGAGAAGGAATACAATCAACCATAGAAGAAGCATAATTCAATTAAAGAGCAATATTGTTATTGCATGTGCACTTCACTGACACTAAGGACTAGTTGATAACTTTAGGCCCAGCCCTCAGCAAGTAGTGCATACACAATACCCCACCCCAGGAATGGCTCCAGGACACACAGTGCATCAGAGACCACTTCTTGTTCCACAGGTGGGTCAGTAAGCTATAGCAGACCATGAAGAAAGTGCAGCGTTGCGCCTCAATCAATTCTGGCCAGCTACACAGACCATCAGAAGCCACGGGGTTCTGTCCACTTCCTACTTCTCTCTGCCCAATCCCCTCATTTGCTCACAGTTAGGAGTACTTGGAGAGTGATGGCTGTGCTTCACGGCAGACCAGAAACCTTATTCCTCTTCACTTCCCAGCTTGGCTAACTGACTGTCTCACAACACCTCTATAAGATTATTAGGGTAAATATTATTAACCCTGTTTTACCGATACGACAGCTGAGATACAGAGTTTAAGTGAAATACCCTAGAACACACAATACAGCATAAGGGGTGTTCTGAAAGGTTAATTAATGACTCTGCTCCACTAATTCCATTTAGTAAAACATCCATTTTAATAGTGCACTGGGAAGAAAAGATTTTGGTTTCAGCAGCAGGGTTAGTTTGTAGATCAGGATTAAGAAGAGCTTTGGCCAGCTCATGTAGCTGACCCACATCTCATTTCAGTATGGTCTGAAATGCATATTAGATGGGTTTGGAGGGGACACCCTAGAACAGACAGGGTTGATTGGTCCAGGGAAGAGGCTACCAGACAGATGGAAATGTACATGGGGAAGTTGATGAGAGGCAGTCATTAAGCATAAAGGATGGCCTCCCTACTCTCTCTCATAACACAAGAGTATATAACTCTGATGTGGGTGTAGTGAAATCTGTAGATGCTTGAAACTTATTGGGGTTCAGGGAGCAACTAATGGCAGGAATCTAGTGAGGGAGAGGGATACTAGCTGTGGAAATTTAACTAACTCCAGTTCCTAATATAATGCTGGGATTGACCAAAGCCATGACTGGCAGTGAGGAATGAGGCAAGGTGCTGGGTTTCAGCATTCAACATAAACTGAAAGATTCATTATCAATGCCATAATTCTGAGTATGAGGAACAGGCAGGAATGTGTGATTTTGGTATAAAGCCAAATCCTGATGACTACCTGTCTGAAGAGCATATGAGTGGTCTTTGTCACATGAGTGAAAGACTTTTATCATGATCTGTTAAGTATGGAATACTGCATTGGACACATTTGTCGTGGGTAACAGCAGCAGTGGTGTTGAGTGTCAAATAATTCACAGTTGGTTCTGTTGATTTAATTAATAAAGTTGAGGCTACACAGTCATTTGCTTGGTATCTTATCACTTCCTATTCTGTCTCCTACATAGAGGCATACAAAGCAAAGATCTTTCACCTTCCTATTTGCTGATTTTGAGTGCTACCCTTATATTTGCCCCCTTGTGGATCAGAAAAGAAGGGGTATTAAATGCCAGATAATTTTATTCTTTGATCTATATTTATTCCTCATTTGAGATAAAGTATGGCTGCACTCTGATATGAAAATCAAGGTCAGAGGCCTGCATGTAGTTAATCAGCCAGTGCTTTCATGCATATAGTAATATCTGAAAAGGAAAAACGGAAAAAACCTTTCTCTCTCTCTCAACTAGTATAAGTGGTAATATATGTTACACGTGCTTGATCCTGTTTCCTTCTGTTTGGAAGATACCAGAAGCATAAATTGTAGCACAGTAATGTAATCAGGAAGCCTAACATTAAATTTTAACACATATCTCCTGAGAATACCATCATGTTGCATAGGGAAAATCCATCTTATAATAGAAAATGAAAAATGAAAATATAAATAATCAATGCAAGTGCTTTTTAAAGATAACAGATGGCTCTTTTTAGTGGCAGAAGGCCTCAGGTTATGGATAATGCATCATAAGCTGTTCCATATTCCTCAATATTGCAGCTCCCTGGATAATCATTATTTTTGTAGACTAGAAAAGGCCATTCAGACCTTCTTTACCTCATCCGAGTCATATTATTGTAAGCAAACAATACTGAAATATGAATCAGGGTTTGAAGAGGATAGTATACTGAAAAAATAAACTATCCATATATATATATATATATTACAATTATGATTTTCTTCTCAGTCTCCTCAAGTCTAATTGAAGCACTGACATACAGCAACTAATTAAACAAAGAGTCCTGTGGCTAACAATTTTATTTATTTAGTCTTTAAAAGTGCCACAGGATTCCTTGTTTGTTTTCCTGAACTAGACTAACATGGCTATCTGCTGGAACTTAGCAAATAATTAAAGTGACATGGTTACTGGCAGATGCAGAATGATTGGTCAAATTATAGATGGGCTTATTTCTCACTTTTTTGTACATGCATCTGTGATCATCAAGATAACCGTTCACTCCAAAGTTTAAATCTCAAGTTAGCTATTAAACTTATGGTACCAGACAGCAGAGCAAAAGTTCAGTTCAATAAGCCTTTTTAGCCAAAAAAGCTGGAAGGAAATGGTCATAACCCATTAACCCTGAACTCTGTACCCCATACCATCTCGTGATCTAAAAAATTGCCTAGGATTTTGTATTTCCAGCTTATATCCAATCATCTTGCAAATCCTTTGTCTCGTCTCAAGTTCAACGCTGTGTAATTTAATACATATGACACTAGACAGCTTCCCACCTGCTGTCAATGCACTGAAATGCTTACATGTATTTTGGAGAAGTTACACATTCTTTTTTGCTTCAAAATATGTGAACCATTGTCTTTTGCAGGGGAAAATGTATGCACCTTTAAATGAGGGATATCCCCATCTAGCCCCAGTAATGTGCATATGATTTTGTCCATGCTTCCTATTTCAATTATCCAAATAGTATTAACTCTTAAATTTATGTATATCCTGTAGCATTGACAGGTGTAGCTCTCTCTTCCTCTATGGCAGTGGTTTTCAAACTTTTTTTCTCGGGACCCAGTTGAAAAAAATCATTTATGTCCGCCACCCAACAATTACATCTTTGAGCAATGCATTCCCATCTTTTGGTGGTGGCAGCAGGAGGTCCCACGGCCCAGTACCTGAGGGTCTGCGACCCAGTAGTGGGTCCCAACCTGTGGTTTGAAAACCATTGCTCTATGGGGCAAATTTTGATAGTTGTTCAACACTCCTCAATGTGTGCTGTACACCTCTACATATAACACTCTTCTTACATAAAGACTCTCTCTCTCTGTTAGAGATAGAATAGATAAATAAATTGACATAAGCCAAATCCTATGACTCCTTACTTATGTGAGTAGATTTCATGCAAACAGCCTAACACCAATGGCTAGGTCTACACTGGCAAGTTAGTTCGAATTAAGGAGGCTTAATTCGAACTAACTAAAGCCATGGCTACACTAGGCTGTAGTTAGTTCGAATTAAGGGCTTCTTGACTCGAACTAATAACTTCGAATAGGGTATCCGAACTAAGGGGTTAATTCGAACTAATTTCTTAGTTCGAATTAACCGGCCATTGAAATGAATGGGGATCACTAATTCGAACTAAGCAAGTATTTGCTTAGTTTGAACTAACGTTCCAGTGTGGCCATGCTAGTTCAAATTAAGCTAATTCGAACTAACTAAAATTTGTTCGAATTAGTTAGTTCGAACTAATTCAAACTAACTAAAATTAGTTCAAATTAGTTAGTTTGAACTAACTAATTCAAACTAATTTTAGCAAGTGTAGACATAGCCAATGTGAATAAGGGGTTTTCAGGGTCCTATCTTCTATCAATGAAATTTCAACCCCAATCCTTCTCATATTGAAGTTAATGGGAAATTTTCTATAAACTTCAATAGGTGCAGGATTAGTTCCTTTAGTTACTCATTTAAAAACGTTAATAATTTCTATATTCAGTATCTGGGATGTTGGCTGAACCTGATTGGAAACAAAGGGAAATGGGGCTTTCCCAATTCCACTTTTCAATCATTTTCTAATGAAACTTAGTTTCAGTTAAATTTTTTTGACCAGCACCAAAGCTTAGTCTTATTCAAAAATAATAAAAACTGGGATGAACAAACAAAAACAGCCTTTACTTAAAATCAGCTAAAAAGAGAGAGAGATCAAAATACGGGAAAAGTTCATGCTTTTAAATTTTTTATATTCAATGGGATCATGAAATCATTCCTTTCATGGGTTCAGCAAAAGTGTGTGCTTTTTATGTTAGCTGATCACCAGCTGTGAGGAACAATATACCACATACAATAAGTAGTTAATGTGCAAATGTATCTTTGATGTGTGTAAGAGAGCAGGAGAGAGGGCAACTTAGCTTCCAACAGTCTCGAGACATGTGCTTTACCCTATTTCCCGTTCACAAGGCAGAGTTAATGTCACAGCCAAACTTTTTTTGCAGGATCTTGAGCACAAACAAAACAACCTTTGTACATGGTGGGAAGGAAAGCAATACAAGCTGAATTTCTGATGCAAAGTCCTATTTTCCCCCTCCTAAATGTAAAATGCAGCCGATACAGCATTAGACACTCTAAGAGAGCTGGTTGACAGTCTCAACAAAGCAGGTAGCAAAAATGATCTGGCTTTTCAGGGTGACACACAAAGAAGAGAGCAGGGATCCTTTTAAAGGAATGAAATGGTTTCTTTGTAAACCAGAAGATGTCAAGAAGGTTCACAAGAGAGCACAATTTTAACTCTTTCTCATTTAGCTGGCTTACACTTGGGGGTTGTTTCAGTGCCTGGCAGCTTTACATTGAAATTCCAAATGGAAGAACAGTTCAGCTGTGACTACATTGAATTATTTTCCTTAAAATTTCCCATCAATGTTACCTTTGGGACAGCTCCCCTCAATGGAGAAACACCACTTTAAGTGCTAGGCAGGTTAAAAGAAAAAAAGAGAGATGTCAGCATTGCAATCACTGGTTTACAAAACCTATAGAAGGAAGCTATCAGGCCCTCTATTAGTATTGCATTTAACATTTCATAGTTTGGTATCTCATCAGTACTCAGTGTCCACCAATTGTGGACTTACCTTTGCCTCACAATAACCATCCTTTCTTGGTCAAATATACCCAAAGAATATCTCCTTCCTCAAAGTCAAGGTCACACTTGAGGTGAATATTAGGATTGTCTTCCAAGGACATACAATTATAGACTGCAACAAACTAAAATGATATGTCATAAACAACAGGATTTTTCAATGAATGGCACCTTTGTAATTAGTACCCTGTCCAAGCCAAGGGCCCAATGATTTACCCACCCATATCAATCAGGAAGTATGTGCCTAAATAAATAA
The DNA here is from genome assembly GCA_007922175.1 of Pelusios castaneus. Taxonomy (NCBI): domain Eukaryota; kingdom Metazoa; phylum Chordata; order Testudines; family Pelomedusidae; genus Pelusios; species Pelusios castaneus. The sequence goes on from ML685851.1 coordinate 5,759,098, forward strand.
ATAAATAAAATCTCTATATATAGATTCCTCCCTGTTTTATGTGGTTTACAGGGTTACTATAGCAATCTGTGTGTGACCTGCATAATTAAGATAGCTGAGAATAGCTGTTAGCTGAGTTAGTGTATTTATGGGCAGGAATAGGAAACTTTAAAGATTAATGCTCCAAGGGATTCAAATATCTTATAATTCAATAGATATATTATATTCAAATATATTATGAGAGTGAGTGCAAGAGCTTAACAGAGTTTTAAGTAACTTATCTCTATACTAGACTCACTGGCTGATTGGGAACCAGATACTGAAATGCAGTAAAGGGGGCTGAGTATATTTTTGCTTTGATTTCTTGATAACCAGTATGGGGGATCAGAAGCATTATTTGTAGTTGATTGGAAAATCTGACTTCAGTGTCACCCACCAGTGCTCCCCTTTTGCAGCCTGCCCTGATCTAGATATTTTCAGGTGGCTACCCTAGGCACAGATGGGAGAGAGGGTGCAAAGTCTGTTTATTCTTTTAATGACTGTATTTGTCAAAGGGAGTTGAAAATAGATCATTTTAACACAATATTAAAAATAGGAGGCATATTCTAAAGGAGTAAATTGGAGCTGGAGTCTTTGATAAAAGAATAACTGAAATTACAGATGGCAAGAATTGAATAGCTCATCAGATCCATCTCCCTGCCAATGAAAGATTGGAGTGTTGCCACCCTCTCTCAATTTTATCAAGTTTCTTGTGATATTTGGTGTGTTTACCTAAAGCTCCAGCTCCTGGAGTCATGTTGGTACATCACAATGTCAACTTTCCTTAAAAATACCCAGTAACATTCTATCATACATGGCTATAGAGGAAAGCTTGGAAATGTGAACCCTAAAAACTAGAAGGTAGGTGGTTTAGATTTGTTAGGGTTGTGAACTTTTGTAGAAAGGAGGAGCTTATATAGGAAGGAAGGGCTCCATCTAAATGGAAATAGAACAAGATTGATAGCATATAATATTAAAAAGATCGTAGAGGAGTTTTTCAACTAAGGGTTGCGGGAAAACCGATAGGTGCAGAGAAGTACACTTTTTGGCCAGAGACATCCCTTGGGGAAGATCTGTTAATGGGGATTCTCTATATCCAAATAAGGAGGAGAAGATTGAAGTTGATAAAGTGCAGGTAGGATCTGATGAGAAACAGTCAAATTAAAAAGAACCCCACTCAATTACATCACATAATGACAGACAGCTAAATAGTGACAAATTTTGTAAGTGCTTATCTACAAATGTTAGAAGTCTAAATACTAAAGGGTGAACTTTAATGCTTGATATTAAATGAAGATATTGATATAATAGGCATCACAGAATCTTGATGGAATGATGATAAATCAGTGGGACATGGTAATTCAGCATACAATATATATAGGAAGATTTTGCAGGCAAAGGAGTGAAAGCACACACAGAGTCAAATATAATATAAATGTTAAATGAACCAAACTGAAACTGTACAATGGAATCTCTGTGGATAGTACTTTCATGCTTGAATAATAAAAATACAGCAGCAGGGATATACTATCGAACACCTGATCAGGATGATGATTGTGAAATGCTCCGAGATTAGAGAGGCTATAAAAATAGAAAACTCAGTAATAATGAGGGATTTCAACTATACCCATATTGACTGTCACGTCAAGACTGTATGCAAAAATAAAGTTTTTTGATAGCATAAATGACTGCTTCTTGTAGTAGCTAGTGCTGAAACCCACAAAAGAAGAGACAATTCTTGATTTAGTACTAAGTAGAGAAAAGGATTTAGTCCAAGAGGTGAATATAGTAGAAATATTTGGTAAGAGTAATCAGAATATAATTAAATTTAACAACTGTGTAGGGTGGAAAAGAACAACAAACAAACCCACAACAGTACCTTTTAACTTCAGAAAGGGGAACTACACAAAAATGAGGGTGCTAGTTAAATGGAAATTAAAAGGTACAGTCCCCAAAGTAAAATGCCTACAAGCTGCATAGAAACTTTTAAAAACCACCATAATAGAGGCTCAATTTAAATGTATACTCCAAATTAAAAGACATAGTAAGAAGACCTGAAAAGTGCTATCATGGCTAAATAGAGTAGAAATCAAAATTAGAGGCAAAAAGGCATCCTTTAAAAATTAGAAGTAAAATCCCACTGAGGAAAATAGAAAGGAACATAAACTCTGGCAAGTCAGGTGTAAAAGTATAATTAGGAAGGCCAAAAAAGAATTTTGAAGAGCAACTAGGAAAAGGCTCAAAAACTACGAGCAAACAAAATTTCAAGAACATTGGAAGCAGGAAACCTGCTAAACAATCAGTGGGGCCACTGAATAATCAAGGCACTAAAGGAGCACTCAAGGAAAATGTAGCTATTATAGAGAAGCTAAATTAATTCTTTGCATCAATTTTCACTGCAGAGGATGTGTAGGAGATTCCTATACCTGAACCATTCCTTTTAGGTGACAAATCTGAGGTACTGTCCCAGATTTTGGTGTCAGAGAATGTTTTGGAGCAAATTGATAAATTATACAGTAATAAGTCACCAGACCAGATGGAATCCACCCGAGAGTTCTGAAGGAACTCAACCATGAAATTACAGAACTATTAATTGTGTTATGTAACCTAACATTTAAATCAGTGTCTTTACCAAATGACTGGAGGATAGCTAATGAGACACCAATATTTTAAAAAGGCTTCTGAGGTGCTCTTGGCAATTACAGATCAGTAAGCCTAACTTCATTACCAGGCAAATTGGTTGAAACTACAGTAGAGAACAGAATTGTCAGACATATAGATGAACACAATTTGTTGGAGAAGAGTTAACATGGCTTTTGTAAAGGGAAGTTATGCCTCACCAATCTACTAGAATTCTGTGAGGAGATCAACAATAGGTGGACAAGGGTGATCTACTGGATATAGTGTACTTAGACTTTCAGAAGGCCTTTGATAAGGTCCCTCATAAGGTTCTTAAGTATAGTAAATAGTCATGGGATAAGAGGGAAGGTCCTCTCCTAGATCAGTAAGTGGTTAAAAGATAGGAAACAAAGGGTAGAAATAAATGGACATTTTTCAGGAAAAAAATTCTGAAAAAAATGGAGAGTGGTAAATAGTCGTGTCTCCAAGGGATCTGTACTGGGACCAGTGCTGTTAACATATTCATAAATGACCTGGAAAAAGAGGTAAACATTGAGATGGCAAAATTTGCAGATGATACAGAAGAAATCTCACAAAACTGGGTACTGGGCAACAAATGGCAGATGAAATTCCATGTTGATAAATGCAAAGTAATGCATATTGGAAAACATAATCCCAACTATATGTACAAAATGAAGGGATCTAAGTTAGCTTTTACCACTTAAGAAAGAGATCTTGGAATCACTGTGGATAGTTCTCTGAAAATATCTGCTCAATGTGCAGTAGTAGCCAAAATAATCAAGTAGAATGTTAAGAACCATTAGGAAAGGAATATATAATAAGACGGAAGATATCATAATGCCTCTGTATAAATCTATGGGACGCCCACATCTTAAATACTGCGTGCAGAACTAGTCATCTCGTCTCATATATATATATATTAGGGAAATGGAACAGCTTCCGTATCAGGAAAGATTAAAAAGACTGGAATTTTTCACCTTAGAAAAGAGGCAAAAAGACGGGATTTGATAGAAGTCTATTATATCTTAACTGGTATGGAGAAATGTAATAAGGAAGTATTATTTACTACACATAACACAAGAACACCAGGGTTCACCCAATGAAATTAATAGGCAGCAGGTTTAAAACAAACAAAAAGTTCTTCACACAATGCACTGTTAACCTGTGGAACTCATTGTAAGGAGATGTTGTGTGGGACAGACCTATAACAGGATTAACAAAAGAACTAGATAAATTAATGGAGAATAGTTCATCAATGGCTATTAGCCAGGAGGTCAGGGATGCAATCCCATACTCTGGGTGGTTCTAGCTTCTGTATCCCAGAATCTGAGAGTTGATGACAGGTGATGGATCACTCGTTAATTGCCTGATCTGTTCATTCCCTCTGAAGCATCTGGCATTAGCTACTACTGGAAGACAGACTGCTGGGCCAGATTGCCCATTGGTCTGACCCAGTATGACTGTTCTAACACATGAGGTAATTTATCCAAGGGGGAATGCTAAGAGACATGATTTAATGAGAACTTAACAAACTTTATATTTGAACTGACTTTCACTTAAACATCATAAGTAGTTATTCGGAATTTCCTACAGGAAATGAATGACCCTAAATCAGTACGTGATCACAGTTTAGTGAGAACAAGCCAGAATGCTGTTTCAGTTCTATTAAACCATCCTTCAGCTACAGACATGGGCTGAGTAAGTGAAGCCAAGAAAGAAATTGCTATCTTATCTGCCCACATAAAAGTTGTTTTCCTTTGTTTATATTGTCAGATTTCTCACTGTGTATGCTGCAGCCCAAGACTTGTTATAAATCAGCAGTTTTATCTTTTTGATCTATAAGCTCAAAATAAAGAAAGCTCAAGCTTTAGAGGAGGATATTAACATACATTTTTAGGTGATCATTTTACTTTACATGGAGACACAGACAGTACCCATCATATTTGCATTAGCATGCGCATATAGCTAGAGGCAGCCTTAGGTCATCTGGGGCTGTAGGCGAAGGCCCATTGTGGGGTCTTCCTATAGCCCACCTCATCCAGCCCTGCTCCCTCGCCCCAGCCCCGGCTCTCTGCTGCTGAGCTGGGCCCATCTTGTCTGTCCCCAAGCCTGGGTCCCTGCTCCAGGCCTACCTCATCTGCCCTTCCTGGCATTGAGTCCTACCTTGCCTGCCCCGCTGACCACTACTCCCCAACTCACCCAGTTCTCCCCACCGCCCCTTCCTCCTCATGACCTAGTCCAGCTCCCCTTTCCCCTACTCCAGGTACTTATCCCTCTAAGAACAATCTGCCTGGGCCAGGCAGAGGCAGCTTTTAAATTTCCTGTCCTTCCTCTCCCACCCTGGGCCACATCTCCTGCAGGGTGGGAGATTTAAAGGGCCAGCTGAAGCCTGCTGTTCAGTTCCTCCCAGGAGGCTCCAGCAGGCTGTCTGTACCTGCCAGGGCCGAGGCTCAGAGCATTCCTGCTGCTTTTGGGGTAGGAAAAGCAGGTGATTGTCCCTGCTGTCCACTGAGTTGGTGACAGGGTCCCTTACTGCTCAGGGACCTAGATGGTCACCTGCTTCACCTACCCCAAAAGCCACCTCTGTACATAGCCGATAAGGGGAGATGTCAGTCTATGAGTGATAAATTGGAGGATCTGTATTCTAAAGAAGAGCTACAACCAAGAAAGGGGCATTGTAAGAATGTTCATACCTGAACAAATACTTAATCATGCTGAACTCTCAGTAAAACTTGCCCTTAGGCCTCAATATCATGTCATGCATTCATAAAAAGCACAATTCATTATATAGTCTTTTAAGCTCACTCACCTCTCATGATTATCTTATATTTTTGGAGCGGGGCCTGTATATCCTATCCTCCCCTGCCCTGATTATGGATTAACCCCTTTTTGGCCAGTGCAGAGCCTGTGCATGCCACCACAATGTGAAACCCTAAAGTTAGCTTTTAAGAAGGAAGAAAGGGCACAGGAGAGCATACGCAAGCTACCTGCTTTGACAAGGTATCTCGAATTTGAGTCAGCCTGGATGCTGCATACTGTGTTTGCTCAACAGCACACACATACTTTGCCTCCATTTTCATTCTGGGATGTATATAGCACAGAATCATTCAGGGAGTCAGGGGAAATGTGAGCACAGTAAGCTGCTTATTAACTCAGATAGTGCCATGTGAAGGACTCACAACAAAACCCCATCCCAACCCCAGATTTCAACATCTAGGAGTTAAAGGCAAGACATTCTTGGGTAGGGGCTCTGACTCGCCAGTCTACTCTTCTCTTGAGCTGAGTGAGTCTGAGTTTTCTAACACTTAGGATAGTGTTTCTGTAGCCTTAAGCTGGAACCCCAACCATAAACATCCACATGCTTTGGGAGAGTTTGAATTCAGATCCAAACTCTGCAACCTGAGACCCTCGCTACTAATACCTTAATGACAAGACCAACCTTACTCTCCTCCCTATGGGTGCGTCTACACTTGTAAATTAAGTCAACTTAAGCTTGCTTAAGTTGACTTAATTTACTCTGTGTCTACACTACACTTTCCTTAAGTCGACTTCAGCAGCTGCTTAAGTCGACTTAAGGAAAAATTAAGTCGATTTTCTAAAACCTCCTTTTAAGTTGACTTTCTGCTTAAGTCGACTTTCTAAAGTCGACTTAAGCCAGTGTAGACGTGGAGTAGCCCTAAGTCAACCTTAAGTCGACTTAGGGGACTCCAGGGCTTCCCCATTGCCCTCCCTGCCAGGGTGGCTGGCACAGGGAGAGCCTGGCATGCCCCCTACAGGGCAGGGCAGAGCCCTGCCCACCCTGCCCCTATGCCCTGCCAGGGTCCCTGCCCCCCTTTGCCCCATTGTACCCAGGTACAATGGGGCAAAGGCTGAGCCCACTGGCACTTGGCAAGGGGTGCCCCCCCTGCCTCCGTGAACCAGTCCCGGGTCCACCTAGCTCCTAGAAGTCAACCTAGGCGTCCAGTGTGGACACTCTAGGTTGACTTTGTAGGGTCCCCTCAAAGTCGACTTAAAATTTAAGTGTGGACATGCTAAGTCAACCTAAATTAACAAGTGTAGACATAGGCTATGTAAAATGTACCATGGTTTTACTTATATTCTTCTTCAGCGAGCTAGAAATCTGTTGAGAATCTTTTCCTTTACAGTATTTCTTAAAATACTCCATACTTTTAGCTCCTGATATTTCTAAACCATGGGACCTTGCACATTAATTGTCTTCATTTCTCAAACTGTGCTTTTCTATAGCTGAATACCTTTGCACAGGTCCTTACTAATATACTCTCTATGGTGTAGTGAATTCAATCACTTCAGAGTCACTGATCCAGGATACCACTTAACTCCACACTCCAGATAATCTCCTCCTTATAGATCAATACCAGAGCCAATTCTGTCTCACTTTTAAGACAGTGAGATAATTTTACCCCCCATAGTTGGGAGGGACAAAAACTAGCTTGGCAATACTCACAATCTCTGTTTTCTTCATCATTAACTCCAGCAGCACTTCTACCTATAGACACACTACAAATTTCCTTTTCTAAGACAATGAAACTCTAGTTTGTATGCGCAAGTTACATATTAACAAACAGCCATCGTATGCATCAGTTAAAATGCAGCAGAAAAATGCTCTTAATTTCTCTAAAGTGTACATTCTGTACAGTGTATTACTAATTACCCACAGGTTCTTTGGTTTTACAAGTGCCTCCTGATTGGAATACAAACATGCATAATCTAAACAGGTGTTTGTCATGAAGACAATAAAACTCATTCAGTCAGAAATGACCAGAGAATAAGACTTTCCATTAATAACACACATACAGTTGCTGCTACCTCATGGGAGCTGACATCAGGCTTTTCGTCTTCTGGGAAATCACTGGAGTCAAATGATGAAGCTTCCTTGTTTGTTAAAGGACAACTAAATTGAACATTCATCTTCTTAGAAACCAAACCAGAAGAGCCAACAGTCTGAACACTGATTTGAAATGGCACAGAAAGATCCAAATTTTCTAAAATAGTCTGAAATGAGAGAAGATCTCCATTTGAAAATGTGTTAAAGTCATACATTAGAGCAATGCTAGTATTCATGTAGAACTTTATGTAACACATATTAGGCAATTTTTCTGCTGGTATAAATGGGCATAGATCCTTTGACATCAGTGGAGTTTTGCCTGTAAACATCAGCAAGGAATTTGGCCCCGTGTGTGTATGCATATGTGGCTGTGTAAAATAAGGAGTACATGAATGGGGACGGAGTGAAATGGTGCAAAGGCTTTATTAGCATATGTTTGAGATGGTCACATTGGGATGGTCACAAATCATGAAAAGCATGGCTGAATGTTCCATAATATCACATGAAACAAATTTCTTGAGTTACATGTTTAGTTAACGTCTGCTGTCTAACGTGATAGAGCTGGCCTTTGCATATGTTCAATAATAACTGGAAATGATACTATGAAAATGCTGCCAGTAGTTGGCTCAGAAGGAAACTAGGTATTCAGACTCAATAATCAGTGTTGAAAAGACTAAACAAGAATCATGCTGATGGAAATAAGTTGAGCTGTTCTCACTAGGCTGGTTATGAAAAGCCACTCTGTTAAGGTGCTGTTATGAGCACCCCATAAACTGGCCGCCACCTCCCTTGTGATATAAAGACATAGAAACTGTTTCTCCTCAGGTCACGTACAGAAACTGTTTATCAGATACTCTTTCCAGGTCACATACCAGATACTGCCCCCCAGGTCAGGTAAAGAACTCATGGCTGCTAGGCTTGTGACTATCAACATGCTTTATTGCACGTAGAGAACTCCTGGCTGCTAGGCTTGTGACTATCAACATGCTTTATTCGGACCCTGATTCGCTCTCAGCCAGCTCCCAAAGGGGTGGGTCATCCCCCTCGCCCATGTGCTGAAGGGCAAGTCAATCATGGCTGCTCTGCCCCCCCCCAGGGGTGTAGAAGGCTCTGACCCAGAACCTAGAGAGCTGGTGAAAATTCCTTTGCACAAATAAGGACAGGAGGAACCGGGAAGACCCTCGCCCCAAAATTCCTGCTGCAGCGAAATCTGGCCAATCACAGCCCTCGGCAGGAAGCCGTGGCCTGGGCAATAAAAGCTTCCATGCTGCATGGAGCAGGTGAGAGTCTCCTTGAGTTAACTGCTAGGCCTGATCACCCTGCAGTAGGAGTTCCCCCAAGAGTGCCGGCCTGAGTCGATTTCAACCTCCGCCTTGAGACGTTATGCTGTTGTTAATCACCTGCCTGATAGTCATGGTACGTATGTGAACCTGAATTACCCCCCCACGTTTACTCCTCATGATTGAATGTGAATAATTCTTCTACCTCAGTTTTAACCCTAGGTATTACAATTGGTGTAGGTTTGGGGATTATTGTTATGTTTATTGTTTATGTATTGAACTCTGTCTTGTTATACTTTATCTCTGAATTATCAAAAGAGTCCAAGAGGAGGGTTTATTCTAAAGGTTTATTTCTGTGTAACTCATGATATGCTAAACTGTGAATAATCACCTGGGGCTATCTTGTTATCTGTGAATCTGACTTCTGAGTTTAGTCCAGCAAGCAGCCCCACTGTTAACCCTTTGCGTCCCAAAGAGGGGACTAATAAAGTTTATTATTTTTGGCCACCACTTTAAGTTTCCAGGAGCCTTCCTTCTCCCATCCTTTACTCACTGCGGACACACTCAAGATCTGCTGGGAGATTTTCAAGAGGTCACAGAACAGAGGCACACAAACCCCAAGAGGAATTAATGTGTGCTTGATGATGCACATCATTCATGATGTCCTGGGATCTGACCTTGGGGTGTCATACAACTTATAAGTAGACTGAGTAAAACAGACAACCAGATACTCAGAAGAATTTCAGGCAAATTATTTAGGATATATAGATAAATAATACCAGATACAATTATCTTGTTTCAAGGCCCTGCTCTTCACTCTAACACAATATCCATTGTTTATTTCTATTATTAGTTATATTACTGCAAAAGGATGAGGCCCAAGAAGTGTTGTGTTCAAAAAATCATATTGTAATCAGGGGAATAACATACATACCCCCCACCATCAATGCACTGCCTAATAAATTATGCAGTCCAATGGTTTCTCCAAATTAAATATTGATAACATAAATAATAACTTTCCACAAAAGAACTCTGCTTACCTTTGTGCATGCTGAACTAGCAACAGATTTGTGAAATTCCCCATCTGTATATATCTGTTAAAGGTTAACAAGAAAATAAATAGCTTGTTTACATTATTTAATTTAGGTTGTAAGGGCTATTTGGAAATTTACCTACTGTAGATTGAATTTTTAGGTGCTTATTCACTGGTAATTTACATTTTATGACATCTCATTTAGGATGATTTGATTAAGTAGGACCAAAAATAGCACTGTAGGTCTTGTGCTGGGCTTCTTCCAGTGATTTTCCCCTTAAAGAGGAATGACAAAGGAGATCCTATGTCTACACTTACTAAAATTAGTTCGAATTAGTTAGTCCGAACTAACTAATTCGAACTAAATTTAGTTAGTTTGAATTAACTTAATTCAAACTAGAAAAAATTAGTTCGAACTAAGCACGTGCCATCATGCTTAGTTCGAATTAGCGAATTGCATTGAGTTCAGTGGGCTCGTTAGCTCGAACTAAGCAATTAGTTTGAACTAAGATGGCCACATTGGTTAATTCGAACTAACTAGTTCGAATGAACTCTTAGTTCGAATAGCATATTTGAATTTATTATTTCGAATTAAGGAAGCCCTTAATTCAAACTAATGAAAGCCTAGTATAGCCAAGGTTTTAATTAGTTCAAATTAAGCTTCCTTAATTCGAACTAACTTGCCAGTGTAGACATAGCCATTGATGCTTGCAATGTGCAGGCTGTTCACATGGGTAGCTGCCATTGACACTAGTCTATGAAGGAGTACCTTGTGTGCCGAAAGATTGCACCCTCTGAACATATTGGGCCAAATCTTCACACGGTTTTCACTCTGTCAGATTTCAATGGGAGTTAGGCACATGACCTACTTAGGCAATTCTGAAAATTCCCTAGGCACCTATCTGCTTCTTGAGGCCCCTAAATACCTTTGCAGATCTGGTTCTCAGTTCTTACCCAAGCAAACGCCAACTGAAACCTGTGTCTAAAGGCCTGTCTTCTATGTCCTGCAGTTCAGATTATGAGGTTGTGAATTGCAGTGCACACTAGCACAAAACTGTCCCATGTGGCTGCTGCTGGTGCAAATTCAGAAGTTCCTACTTCATATTGACATAGTCCCATGTGAAAGAGGACTACATCAGAGGAATTAGGTACCTGCTAGTTCACTCCAGCTCTATCCACATGGATCAGTTAGAGCACTACAATTTGCTGTATCTGCAGGTCACACCCCAACAGTCTGCAGTTCAGCGCAGTGTAGACATAGCCTCAGTGAAGACCATAGGTCAGGCTATGCCACATTTATACGTAGCTTTACTCGGCAAGTAGTAATTGATTTCAGTGGGACTATTCAAGGAGTAAGGGACTCGCGGAAGAGGGCACTAAGGAAGGGCTTCAGGGTTTGGAGCATTGTTTTGTACTTGGGACAGAGTTCCCCTAGGAGTACCACAGTGCAAGGGCCTTACACAAAAAAGTCTTGTTGCTTCTCTCCAAAATGTCCAAAGTCTAAAACATATACAACAGTAACATGGAAAATATAAATAACTTTCCAAAACTACTGCCCTAACGTAGTGAAACATGCAAGTTACAAGTGAAGGCTGTTTCATGTAAAGCTTCCATATATAAAAATACAAGCCCACATCTACTATAATCCTTCACACTATATATTTACTATACTTTGGAGAATGCACCAGCTCCTAGTGAAGCCAAGAAGACTTTACCATTGTCTTTAATAAGACACGATTAAGTCCTTAGTTGGGAAATTACAATCATATCCCTTTAAAAATTCATCCGTGAGCTCAGCCAATATACACATGAATTCAGGTGAAGGCATGAATTAAAAAAATGTGTGATAACTTACTACTCTCACAGGCTGCATCTACACTGGTAAATTAAGTCACTTAAGCTTGCTTAAGTCGACTTAATTTACCCTGCGTCTACACTACACTTTGCTTAAGTCGACTTAAGCAGCTTGCTTAAGTCGACTTAAGGAAAATTAAGTCGACTTTATTAAACCTGCTTTTTACTTGACCTAAGGCTTAATTTGACTTTTTAAAGTCGAATTAAGCCAGTGTAGACATGGAGTAGCCCTAAGTCAACTTAGGGCTACCCCAGGACTACACCAATGCCCTCCCTGCCGGGGGGCACCGGGGGAAGCCTGGTGTGCCCCCCAAAGGGCAGGGCAGAGCCTGTGTGATGCTGTCTGGATTTAGGGAAGCATTTATGATATTATTTTCTATTCATATATCCTTAAGGAATGTGCTAGGTGATATGGGCCCATTGTGTCCTTAATGGCTCATCAGTTTACTCCCTGGGCCCATTGTAGCTGGAAAATTCCTAAACATTAAGGACACAATGGTTTGACACACCCACCTCTCTCAGACATTTCCATAAAATCACACAAGTTAAAGTATAGATAGAACACCAAATTCCTATCTAAACTAACTTCTAATCCAAATAGGATTCCTAGATATAAACTATATAATCATTCCCAGCAAATTACTACCTTTCTATTGATACCAAACATGACATAGCTCCTATGGATTATAGAGCATTTAGGATATATGAATAGAAAATAATATTATAAATGCTTCCCTAAATCCAGACAGCATCACACCCTGCCCACATGCCCTGCCAGGGTCCCTGTCCCCCTTTGCCCCATTGCACACAAGGGGTGCCCCCCCGCCACTGTGAACTTGCCCAACGTCCCCCTAGCCCCTAGAAGTCAACCTAGAGCATCCAGTGTGGATGCTCTAGGTTGACTTTGTAAGTTCCCCTTTAAGTCGACTTTAATTTTAAGTGTAGACACACTAAGTCGACTTAGTTAAAGTTGACTTAAAAGTGCAAGTGTAGACATAGCCACAGAGACTACAGTAAGAGATATGGGAAAGCGGGGACAACATCTCTTTAAAAATTGATTAGGCATGTAATTGATGTAAGAGGATTATTAATATTATACCACTTTTACTACTGCTACGAGGAACAAAATATATCATATACCTACAGGTTTTAAATGCATTAATCATTAGTACAACTGGAATGATATATTATACAATCACAAATCGATAGGGGAATAGTTCAGTTCAACACAATTTTTTTTCAAATGATGGCAAATATAATTAAATATTATTTTTATAATACAATGAAATTATATTCTTTCCTTTTTTTGGTCATGTAACTCAAATTAATGTTACATGCTTTTATTGAAGTAGCATGTTATATTGCAAAAATCACGTATTATTGACAGCCAAAGTCTCATCTATCCTGGCAGCCATGGATATGAAATATTTTTCTCGTTGAATTTGCATACTTTATAATATTGATTAGAGCTATATGTACTCTAGAATTATAAAGGGGAAAGCTACTTGCTACCTTCCTTCTGAAATGAGTTGGAGAGAGAGGCCAAATGTACCACTGCAAGTGGCAATTCAGCATCCAGGGAAAACCGAAGAACTGAAGCATGGCAACTGAAGTTCCTCTGAGAAGTACCTGCCTTCCAGGTCTGGAGAAGCCTGCACAGTACTTCTGACTTCTGCAGAATTATAAAGGATTTCTATCTTCAGGGCTATCAATCTGGCACCTTACACAAAAATTAAATTCACTTAACAACAAAGAAGTAAAACCAATTTCTCTCATTATTATGGACCAGATTATGATATCTTTACTCTTGTTGAGTAGTCTCTTACTTCTCAACTTGCCCTCTTCAAAGGATGACCTACTGGTTAGGGTACTAGCCTAGGACCTAGGAGACCCACGTGCAATTCTCTTGTATGCTACAGACTTCCTATGTGATTAAGGCAAGTCATTTAGTCTTTCTGTACCTCAGTTCACCATCAGTAAAATCTGGATAAAAGTAAATGCCCTACTTCACAGCAGTGTTGTGAGGATAAATACATTAACAATTGTGAGGTGCTCAAATATGGCAATAATGGGAACCACATAAATACCTATGATAAACAGATATTGAAAATGGTGGAACTATTCAGCAAACCAATGTAAGTGTAACAGAACCAGGCTCCATCAATGTATTTGTTAAGTGCAGACAACAAGCTTTTCACAAGTGTTGGACAAAATACAAAACGAAGAACTTGAAACCTAAATTTCTGCAATTACTAATGGCCCTCTTGCTATTTCTAAATTTATTCTATGGGAATTTTAAGTTTATTTAGACCCTTAAGAAGAAATACTCTTAAATACCATATAAAAGTTATGATAGTTAACCAATATTGAGACTAACAGTTAACATATTTTCTACTTTTTTTTCCTAAATTAAACTCAATATGTGCCAATATCATTGAACAAGAGAGGAAGATCTTCCTTTATAATGAAAAATGGCTTTATGGATTTCATTAAGTGTTTATAAATCAATGTGCTGTATTCAGTAGTAACCAAAAATTAACATTTAGATGATTTGAAACCAAAATATTATTCATACGAAAAAAAAATTACTCGGGACTGTTCATAGAATCATAGTAGATTAGGGATGGAAGTGACCTCAGAAGGTCAACTAATCCAATCCCCTGTTCAACACAGGACCAACCCCAACTAAATCATCATGATAAATAAGAAACTAAATTTATCATGGCAAAAAGTGTGCATTTTATGCAGTGTTTTATTTTTATTTAAACATACCTTGTATCCTGTAATGAAGGTTCCATTGCTACATCCTAATTCATCTACTGCAGGTCTCTCCCAGCCAATCATCAGGCTGCTTTTCCCCACAGCATTAATAATATAAACTGAATCAACTGGCGCAGGAGGGCCTAGAGAAAAAACATAAATATAATTCAGCAATAAGATTTTGTCTAACAGCTTTTTAAATCACCGACGTAGAATGGTCCTAACAACGGTAAGCTCTCTTTTTCTCTTCAACAAGAACCAGAAAAAGGGTATTACATGCATGCCTTCAGTAATATAAATTATAGAGGGTATATGGAAACTGATGTCCTTCTATGTCTGTACCTCCTCTTATCCAGAAATCACATATCCTTTCCAGAAAGGAAATGGGCTTGCAGACCCAGACAAAATAAAAGGGAGTCAAACCAATTCCTCTAAACAGGTCATTATAGATATAGAACATTGGTTCTCAACCACTGTGTCGGGACACAAAAGTGTGTCACAAAGAGCAGGGAGGTGTGTCACGGAAAATTGGCAGCTCAGCTTGGAGCCAGCTTGGGACTCCTGCTGCCCGCTGCTCTCTGCTGTCCTCAACAGCCCACTTCTGCTGCACAACACAGGCAGCAGCCAAGACCAGAGGAGTAAAGGGACTTTGGGGCTGCAACCCAAAGATCCTGGGCTTGGGAGGGAAGGGAGGGGTGGCACCACTTGCCCTACAAAAATAAACCTGGCCCCATTGAGCTGCCAGGGCACCAGCCTGCACTGGCTTGACTCTGCCCCCACCCAAGTCCTGGAGTGCTGCATCCTCCAGAGTGCCGCAGCCTCCCAAGCACACCCAGCCCAAGCGCCACTGGCAGATTGTAGTGTGTCACGCAGGGGAACATCATTTTTCAGGTGTGTTGCAAGAGAAAAAGGGTTGAGAACCAATGACATAGAACAACTGATCAAATCTAAAATGTTACTAGGAACAAATTTGGTATGCAACGAACAATGTTCTAACAGTGTTGGTCCCAGGATACGAGAGAGACAAGATGGGTGAGGTAATATCTTTTATTGAACCAACTTCTGTTGGTGAGAGAAACAAGCTTTCCAGTTTTACACGGCGCTCTTCTTCAGGTCTGGGAAACAAATACAGTGTCACAGCTAAATACAAGATGAACCAAATTGTTTAGTATAAGTAGTTAACATATATTTCAAGGGACCATTCAAAGTGAAAGTGGCCTGCTAACAGCCCCATCAGTCATAGAGGGGAAAGGAATGGGCGGAGTTGGCAAGGAGGGAGAAATTCAACTAGGAGAACTGTTATGAACTGGGACCTATGCTATTAGTAGGAAAATTTGCTTAGTTTTTTATAATTAGTTATTATTAATTACTATTGGATCCAGTTCTGGGTGTCTCATTTCGGGAAAGATGTGGGCAAATTGGAAAAAGTCCAGAGAAGAGCAATAAAAATGATTAAAGATCTAGAATACTTATTTATGAGGGAAGATTGAAAGAACGGGGTTTGTTTAGTCTGGAAAAGAAAAGACTAAGAGGAGACATGATAACAGTTTTCAGGTACCTAAAAGGTTTTTACAAGGAGGAGGGAGAAAAATTATGTTCCTTAACCGCTGATGATAGGACAAGAAGCAATGGGCTTAAATTACAGTAAGGAACGTTGGACATTAGGAAAAAATTCCTAACTGTCAAAGTGATTAACCCCTGGAATAAGTTGCCTAGGGAAGTTGTGGAATCTCCATCATTGAAAATTTTTAAGAGCAAGTTAGACAAACGCCTGTCAGGGATGGTTTAAGATGGTACTTGGATGAGCCATGAGTGCAGGGCACTGGACTCGATGATCTCCCACGGTCCTTTCCAGTTCTATGATTCTATGAGCATCATCACCACTATAAGTTCCCTTATTATTTCTCTATCCCAGGCAAACAGCAAAGGTTTAATTGTTACTGATCTCTGTTCCTAATTATAGCCAGCAACTATAGCTTTTTCCACATTAAAAGCTACATAGTTGGTATCATTTTGATCAAATCGTTGAGTCAAGAATGCATCATTAGATTAATTGGCAAGCCCATAGAGTTCGAGGATGATTGTCTTCCAATAAAATAAAAGCTGGTTACCACTGGTGGATCCATGGGTGACTAATGAGGCCTATCCGTGATCCACTGACTTTGTCACAGTTGGGGCAGAGATTTCCCAATGGAAGGGGAGAATCTGGATTGTTAAATTGGGCTGTGGCACTTTCTTTCCTCCTTTCCGCCTTTCCTTTGTTTTAGTTGGGATCTCAGAATACTGGTGTCCTTGCCACAAAGTCCTTTTCCATTTTGGTAAATTGAGGGCTTTGGCTTCCCATGAGTTCATGTCAATATTGCACTTCTTCCTGTTGACTTTGATGGTGTCTTTTCTTTTTGTCTGCCCCTGCACCATTGGTTATTGCTTAATTGTGAGAACATGATTTGTTTTGGGAATAGACTTTCTTGCTTCAATGAAGAATGATTAAAAGATGAAATTATTAAACATTCAAGGAGTAGAAATGTGACTGAGATAAGCAAGATAAAATAGTAGAATATACAGCAGACACAATAATGCCTGGGAAAGAGAGCAGACAAACTCTCAGCACATTAACTGGAAAAAGTGACATTTTTTATCAAAGGCGGTTGATCCTGCTCTCATAACAGTGAATGACAGAACTCCTCTTTGCTTACATACAAGCAGAAGCAGGACTTAAAGACTTATTTGCACTTAACTCTCAAAGGCCTAATTTAGAACAGATAACAGGGAAAGGCAGATGAGATCATATGAACTCTGAGGAGCTGAAAGAGAGAGTACTCTGAGCCTGGTTTTACCTTTAACCCTGAAATTTACTTCCCAATTAGTCTGAAATTGAATCTGAGTCAGTAACCTTCAGGGCAAGTGTTAAGGCCTATCTAATCATGCAGCTCTTTGGCATCTGTTCTGGCTGCTTTACCCTGAAACACCACAAAGCAGTTGGAAAGCTCTTCAAAAGAAGTAGTTGAGGAGTCCCATAATATAGAAGAATCCTAAGTGATATGAAGTAGGCATTCTCTGTGGGAAATGGAGGTTTACTGGCACAGAGAAGCCAGTCCAATCAGAACGTAAGATAGTAGTTCACACCTCCCCAATTTACTGTTGTCTTTCCCCTGAACTTTCATCTGTCATTGTCTATGATTTGTCTAGCAAACTGCAAGGACCTTGAGGCAAGGAACTTATCTTATACCTCCCAAAATACAGAGTAGTTTGGCTATGAGCTAGAATTGATCCTAGGACAGTATGTTATCCAGTCCCTTTTTAAATTTAAAAAGGGTGGGGACACTGTTAACTGGCCATTGAACTAGAGTTTGCAATTCTGAATAAAGAAGATTTTGGAGTACTATTTTGGGTGCCTAAAACATCCATTGTCCATAAATGGTAGGCCCAAAATTCGGTGTTTTGTTTGGGGTAATTTTGAAAATTTGGTCAAAGAAGCCAACCGTTAACAAAATCTACTTTTATTGATTACTAGACAGCACCAGGATGTCTACAAATAGAATTCTGTATGTTTGTGAAATTAAACCTAGCATGAGAAGGACTTCAGGCAACACAAGAATCTTCCTTCCTAATATATCTTGTTGGTGTCTATGTGAGAAATCAAAAAAATTGTTTTTTTGCCTTCCCTAGATACCTCTAGAATACATGAGTTGAATAGTTAAAGTAAGCAACCTCCTGGGTCAGCATAAATCAATCTTCAAGGAAATTATTCCTAAAACTGCAGTATCAATACCCTGAATGCTGTCACCATCAATCTTCAGCTGTACCCAATAAGTGCTGATCACAGTGGAGAGAATAAAATGGAGAGGAGTCATTCACAATTCCCTATTCTTGGCATGTTCCCACCTAGGGCAGCTTTCCAGTCCTTTTGCGTCATTCTGGTGGCGGAGGAGGCCAAAAAAAGTGCCAGGATCATGGTCCATAATATTTATGTTCACCAGAAGGGGGCCTCTATACAAGATCACTTGACCATTTGATTAAATGGTGCATATGAAGCTGAGCACAGGAGTAAATTAGTGTAATATAATTTATTGTCCCTCATTCTAGTTATTAAAAATTAATTTTGTTTTCTAAAAAGGCCTCTGTAGTAGCGGAAAATGAGCTCCAATGTAAGCATTTCTTGTTAGCTCCTGGTGTTTGTCTGCTCAGCTAACCTGTATCTTTGTGATGGAAGGGATTTAGTAATGCGTGATCTAATTACTCACCCTCACTCTTGCCTACTGGCATGTTCCTTTATGTTATCACACTCTCATCATTATTTCTTGGGAGCCCACAGATTGGGCAGTCAGACATGAAAAGTTACAATGGTACAAGTTTAGGTCCAATCAAATGCAACAGTCAGAAGGTTAAAATACATATTTTTCATAAATAAAATATTCCTTAACCCAGTCTTACAATTCATTGAGCATTCTTTTGGCTGTTGTTGGACATCCCCAATCTTAAAATAAAGAAGATGGGCGAAAAGATCATAATAAATCACTCACACTCCCCTTTCCTTTGGAGGAAAAGTCCTTATAGATTCTCTCTTAGCTTTTCTCCTGCCAGCAAATCTCCTAGATGACATATATAAAGCCAATTTTACAAAGGACATGGCTAGACTTATTGAAGTAGGGAAGGAATTTATTGTTCTGTTCCCAAGTCTATCTGGAAGGACCTGACTGTTTTTGAAAACCTGGTAGCTGATACATAAGAAATAATAATGATTTACACTTACCTGGTGTTCTTTTATCCAAGTGTAACAAAGCTTTTTGCAAACCTTAAACCTCAAAGCACTTCTCTAGGACTAAAAGACTACATATTGTTTTGTAATTTTGTACTATGGCACAAATATGTTAAATGCCTTACCCGGGATCCTACACAAAGAATAGAACAGAAGAATTTTGATTCCCAAACACTTGCTACACTACCTCCCTTCCTGGGATTTAGGGGGGCGGAGCTTTTCTTCCCCTTTCCAGAGGCATTCTGAATCTTTTTTATTTCATTCAATTATTTCTTAAGTCCTGAGAAAAATTGTTGTCTTTGCAGGCTAACGGGATATTATCACTTGACCTCACTGAAATCAGCTATCGATTGAGCAATGCATGACAGTTCAATGGAGCAAGGTCGGCCTATTCCCTCTCTTGTCTTCCAACTTTCATAATAGCATTGAGAATGGTAGGGATGGTGAAGCTGGGATGCTGAGTCCAGCTGAAAGAGTAAAAACACAAGATTGCTACATTTTGTTTATATTATCTGTGCCACTAATATAAAATTTAAGTCTATGTTCAAGTCAACCCTTCCACATGCCTCACATTCTGCAACTACGCCCCTGCACAAACAAACCACAATGGTATTTTTAAGAACGCTGTGTGGTTTAAGGTATAGATTTTGAAATCAGCTAGCTGGGGTTCTTTTAGGAATTATAAACCATTTCTTGCAATAGGGTAGCAGGATCCAGGCTTTTCTTTCCATCTTTAACATGTGTGAATCCTGAATTGTCAGCAAAAGATGCTACACAGTAAAGACCGAAGGATATTTTTCCCTCAAATCTTGTTTCAGCTCTATTGCTCTTGGTTATTGGTGAGGGACAAGTCATTTCCAATGCCTTTGTGGACCAGCCCATGCAGGGAGGGGAGGCAAGGAACGTAGGAGCTTCACTTCTGCACTTCATTGCCACTTCTCCTGCAAGCAACTCTCTGCAGGATTCAGGTTCAGTACTGTGGAAAGGTGGAAGCTGGGGGATTGCATCCTTAACCCAAAAACCCATGGTGTAGGTGATTTCTCACCTATATAAGAAATGTGTCTGCACTGTGGAATCTCCCTGATAGGTGTGCCTGAAGCAGTTACTGTGGAAGGAACCCACTAGAGCACAAGCTCGATAAAGAGTGTGCTCTTTGTGTATTGTCATCCAGACAAGGTAGGTGACAGTGTAAGCACAGAGTGTGGGAGTTCCCAGACTCTGCAGATCTAGACTGATCCATTGGTGTCAGTTCCTTTCCCTTTTTAGCTGTCTGGGGAAACCCAGTCTTCATACCCATAAACAAGGTGAATGACACTATGGGTACGTCTACACTGAAGCCTTTGGTCAACTTAAGGAAGGTTAAGTCGACCTACAGACCACTGCATCCACAATGGGCTTTTATTTAGTCAACTTAAGCACTTCCTTAAGTCGACTTAATAACACTACCTCTTAAGGTTGACCTAAGGCTTAAGTCAACCTTATTAAGTCGACTTAAGCCAGTATGTGGAGGAGGAAGAGCCCTTAAGTCGACCTAATTGGCCTCCAGATCCCCTCACAGAGTTCCTGGCCACTCCTCCGTCGACCTAGAACCTGCCAGTGTGGACGCAGGGCTGTGGACTCTCTAAGTCAACTTAACAAGGTCGACTTTAGGTTGACTTAAAGTCGACCTTGGTTAAGTCAACTTAACAGTAGACATAGCTGTGCACACTGGCTTTAAGTCGACTTAATAAGACGACTTATCGCTATTCGACCTTCAGAGGTGGTGTTATTAAGTTGACTTAAGCTGTTATTAAGTCAACTTAAGAAGCGCTTAAGTCGACTTAATAAAAGCCCAGTGTGCATGCGGCTTTGTGTAGGTCAACTTAAGCATCCTTAAGTTGACCTAATTTGCCAGTGTACACACATCCCTTGGAGATTTCCCTCCTCTTCACAGAAATAACCCCCAGAAGGAAGGATATGCCACTGAAACAGTAGAGGGCAGTGAGTTCTTTGCTATTTACTTGGAGAGAACTGATACCTCCAATATCACAAAGGACTAGAAAAGTAGAAGAAATGTAATAATGATGCCACTTTCTTATCTAACCCATTAAGCACTTGGATTGTAAACAGAGTCCTGTGGCACTTTTAAAGACTAACAGATTTATTTATCGCATGAGCTTTCGTGGGAGAAAATCCCACTTCGTCAGACGCTTTGAAGATAGGAAAGTTACAGAGTGGGAGGAAATTAAATGCAGGGGAGTGTATGACATAGCATCAGGTCAGGCTGTAACAGCAAATCAAAATAGGTGTTAGGATTCAAAACGCTGGGGAACAGCACATAGAGGAGGGGGAGGTCAAATCACTTGTTGTAATGCGAGAAAAATCCATAGTCCCTGTTTAACCCCAAGACAACTGAGTCAAATTTGCATATAAGTTCGAGTTCTGCAGTCTCTCTTTGAAGCTGTGATTTGTTATTCATCTGTTTCAACACAGCTATTAACAAGTCGTCAAGGGAGTGAGCAGGGAGATTGAAGTGTTCCCCTACAGGTTTTGCAGTGTTGCAATTTCTGATGTCAGATTTGTGTCCATTGATTCTTTGGCGCAGAGACTGTCCTGTCTGTCCAATATATAAGACAGAGGGGCATTTCCGGCACATGATGGCATAAATCACATTGGTGGATGAGCAGGTGAACGAACCCTTGATGGAGTAGGTGGCATGATTAGGCCCTGTGATGGTGTCATCAGTGTAGATATGAGGGCAAAGTTGGCAGCGTGGTCTGCTGCAGGGCTGTGTTCCTGCTTTAGTGTTTCTGTTCTGTGATCTGTAGTTGCTGGTAAGTATCCTTTTAAGATTAGGGGGCTGTCTGAAAGCAAGGAGAGGTCTGTCTCCTAAGGCTTGAGAGAGTGAGGGATCATCTTGTAAAATAGGCTGTAGATTTTTGATGATGTGTTGAAGAGGTCTGGCTTGGGGGTTGTAGGTGGTGACCAGTGGCGGGATGTAGGTAACTATACCGGTAACTATACCGATCAGTAGGTTTGCGGTATAGGGAGGTCTTTATGTGCCCATCACTAATTTGCACTGTAGTGTAGAGATTTCAACAATTTCCACAACACAATCAAACTTAGCCTGGAACACTCCACACAAGAGATCCACTTTCTGGACACTACAGTGCAAATTAGCTATGGACACATAAAGACCTCCCTATACCGCAAACCTACTGATCGGTATAGTATAGTTACCTACATCCCTCGAGCTTCCATCCTCGACACACCACACGATCCATTGTGTACAGTCAAGCCCTATGATATAACCGCATTTGCTCTGACCCTTTAGACAGAGACAGACACCTTCAGGATCTCTACCAGGCATTCTTAAAACTACAGTACAAACCCGCAGAAGTGAAGAAACAAATTGACAGAGCCAGACGGGTACCCAGAAGTCAACTACTGCAGGAGAAGCCCATGAAAAACAACAACAGAACGCCACTGGTCACCACCTACAACCCCCAAGCCAGACCTCTTCAACACATCATCAAAAATCTACAGCCTATTTTACAAGATGATCCCTCACTCTCTCAAGCCTTAGGAGACAGACCTCTCCTTGCTTTCAGACAGCCCCCTAATCTTAAAAGGATACTTACCAGCAACTACAGATCACAGAACAGAAACACTAAAGCAGGAACACAGCCCTGCAGCAGACCACGCTGCCAACTTTGCCCTCATATCTACACTGATGACACCATCACAGGGCCTAATCATGCCACCTACTCCATCAAGGGTTCGTTCACCTGCTCATCCACCAATGTGATTTATGCCATCATGTGCCGGAAATGCCCCTCTGTCTTATATATTGGACAGACAGGACAGTCTCTGCGCCAAAGAATCAATGGACACAAATCTGACATCAGAAATTGCAACACTGCAAAACCTGTAGGGGAACACTTCAATCTCCCTGCTCACTCCCTTGACGACTTGTTAATAGCTGTGTTGAAACAGATGAATAACAAATCACAGCTTCAAAGAGAGACTGCAGAACTCGAACTTATATGCAAATTTGACTCAGTTGTCTTGGGGTTAAACAGGGACTATGGATTTTTCTCGCATTACAACAAGTGATTTGACCTCCCCCTCCTCTATGTGCTGTTCCCCAGCGTTTTGAATCCTAACACCTATTTTGATTTGCTGTTACAGCCTGACCTGATGCTATGTCATACACTCCCCTGCATTTAATTTCCTCCCACTCTGTAACTTTCCTATCTTCAAAGCGTCTGACGAAGTGGGATTTTCTCCCACGAAAGCTCATGCGATAAATAAATCTGTTAGTCTTTAAAAGTGCCACAGGACTCTGTTGTCTTTCTACAATAGACTAACACGGCTACCCCTTTGGAATTTGGATTGTAAAGTTATGGTTGCTATAGATAGAAAACCCATAGACAGATCAAACTGTCATACACCACTGAAAACAGGAAAAGACGATGAACGAAGCTGCAAAGAATAATACACAAATAGGTACAAGGACATTGGGGGAAAGAAGAAAATTAGGAGAGTTACAATAATCTTATTTAAACACAAATTTTGGCTATGTCTATACTTGTTAAGCTAAGTCGACTTAGAGCATCTACACTGAACACTCCAGTCGACTGCCGGTGTCCACAATAGCAGGTGCTAGGTTGACAGAGGAGAGCCACAGCCGGGGAAGATTGGGCTGGGGAGAGCCGCGACTGGGGGAGATGGGGCTGGGTAGATGGGAGAGCCACAGCTGGGAGATGGGGCTGGGGAGAAGGGAGACAGGCTGCCATCTCCCCCATTACAGAGGAGCTCCCCTGTGGCCCCAGGGCTCCAGCCATGGGGAAACCCCCAGGACCCCAGGGCTCCAGCTGCATGGGGTTGCCGGCTCCCGCACGGCAGAAGAGCCACAGTGGCGGGGGTTTCCCTACGGCTGGAGTCCCGGGGCCATGGGGGTTTCCTTGCAGCAGGAGCCGTGGGCCCATGGGGGAATCCCCTACGGTTGGAGCACCGGTGCCGCAGGGGAGCCAGCAACCCCAGGTGGAAGCACTTAAGTCGACTTAATAAAAGCCCAGTGTGGATACAGCAGTCTGTAGGTCGACTTAACCTTTTTTAAGTCGACCTAAGGCTCCAGTGTAGATGTAGCCCAGGATTTGTGGATTCATTTGGATTATTTATTCTTATGATTCATTTTATATTGTGCACTCAAGCACCCAACATAAACATTTAGAAATTGGTCCCTCGGGCTGTGCCTACACTGGTAAATTAAGTCGACTTAACCTTGGCTTAAGTCGACTTAATTTGCCCTGCATCTACACTACACTTTTCTTAAGTCGACTTAAGGAAAATAAAGTCGACAATGAAAATTAAGTCGACTTTATTAAACCACTTTTCTACTCGACCTAAGGCTTAATTCGACTTTTTAAAGTCGAATTAAGCCAGTGTAGCCCAGGGGTAGCCCTAAGTCAACTTAGGGCTACCCCAGGACTACACCAATGCCCTCCCTGCCAGGGGGGGCACAAGGGGAGCCTGGCATGCCCCCCAAAGGGCAGGGCATGTTGTCAGGGTGTGACACTGTCTGGATTTAGGGAAGCATTTATGATATTATTTTCAATGGATATCTCATAAATGTTATAATCCATAGGAACTATGTCATATTTGGTATCAATAGAAAGGTAGTAATTTGCTGGGAATGATTATATAGTTTATGTCTAGGAATTCTATTTCGATTAGAAGTTAGGAATTTGATGTTATATCTATACTTTAACTTGTGTCATTCTGGACAAAAGTCTTAGATGGGAGGGTGTGAACAACCATTGTCTCCTTAATGTTAAGGAATCTGCCAGGTGATATGGTCCCAGGGAGTAAACTGATGAGCCATTAAGGACACAATGGTTGTATTCTTTATGTCCTTAATGGCTCATCAGGATATTCCATGGGACCAGTCTACCTGCCCCCCCCCACCAAGGTGGACCGTCAGCGGTTCCTGTACCCCTTTGCCCCATTGCACACAGGGGGTGCCCCACCGCCACGGTGGACTGGCCCAAGGTCCCCCTCGCCCCACAAAGTCGACCTAGAGCATCCAGTGTGGACGCTCTAGGTTGACTTTGTAAGTTCCCCTTTAAGTCGACTTTAATTTTAAGTGTAGACACACTAAGTTGACTTAACTAAGTCGACTTAGTTAAAGTCGACTTAAAAGTGCAAGTGTAGCCATAGCCTCATAGAGGAGATGCAGTTATTACAAGTGTAATCATTTGTGCTCTCACTGATCCGTGGGGGTGGGGTTATCTCCTGACACAGCAATGGGGCAGCAGCAGCAAAGCAATTTTAATTTAGAACAATTCCATGGGTGACTTTCCAAGTGCGCAGAGGCTGATCAGTCACTTTTCCTTCTGGCAAATCATTAAAAATACAACAAGCCTAGGATCGTGTTCACTTAGAGCTACAAAGTATCCTTCTCCAATAACTGCATTTCAGATAGTCTATAAGTAAACAGAAATCTAACTGAGCTAGTCTTAGTGCCCAGAGAAACCAGTCATCTGAACAGAACCAGGAAAGAGAAAATGACTCAGGAATCCTGATGAAAAGAGAGATGCCAAAATGATCAGAAACATACAGGACTGAATGCTAGACAGGGATGATTCACTGTCTATTTTTTTCCACACTAAGCCCCTGCAGTTTCCTTGGCTGGGCTCCATCTGGTCATGTTGCAGCATCATTTTGCCAGCAGTTTATCACATGATGTTACACATGCAAAGTGGTTTTTAGACACTCAACAACTTTACCCACCCTGCTGTTCATCCTTAAGGAAGCAAGCCTTTCTTTTCCATACACCAATCAGAAGGCTTGCAAGTTTCATCCACTCCCTCCTGCTTCCAAATCCACATGGATTCTTTAGGAATTTAAGGGAATAGTTACCAGTGATGCTCAATTCACTGAAACAATGCCGATTTAAAAAAAAAAAAGTGCCGGTACTTGGCCAGGGACCTGGGAACTCCGCCAGGGGATGTGGAAGGAGCCAGGGCCTCATTGCTGTGAAAAAAAGGTGCCAGTACTCAGCACCCCTGAGTACCATTACAAAAAAGAAGGTGTCGGTACTCAGTACTGCTGAGTACCATCACAAAAAAGC
This sequence comes from Pelusios castaneus, assembly GCA_007922175.1. Lineage (NCBI taxonomy): Eukaryota > Metazoa > Chordata > Testudines > Pelomedusidae > Pelusios > Pelusios castaneus. Next base: position 5,785,402 of record ML685851.1, read on the forward strand.
ACTGCCGATAATACAAACAGTATCCAACTGTGAGTACTTTTCAGGCTAAAGCATTGCTGTGCATTATAAGTACCTAACAATCTCACAGCTTTATCTGATCTAAAAATTCTGTAAGGAGGGGCAGGTAAGATGCTAGAATTGTTTGGTCAGTGATGGGGAACAGATTTCCCTTTTCCTTGCCCCAATGGTATGTCACATGGGATTTGTTCTGATGTCTGTCCTCTGATCACTAAGCAATCAAATAACCCCTGTGACACCTGACAGAAAAGATAGAAGACTGCTGAAAATATGAGTTCTACAAGAAAAATGTTATTAGCCAATGCTATACATCCCAAATAAGATACCAGTTTCCCCTCAGATAAAAAGAGGTTCTATAAAGATACTGGTCTGTCTCCACCAGCAATAATCCTAAACCCTAGAAAGTTTTGCAATTAAAAACTAGGTATAGAAAAAAATAAAATTTTCATAAGTGCCCAAGTCACTTAGGACCTAAATCATATTTTCAGTAACTTTTGAAAAGTAATTTTCAGTAACTTTTGAAAATGGAATTTTGACACTTTTGAAAATTTTACCCGTAAGCCATTTGTCAATCCATGTTTATCTGATTTGTATAGAATGCCCTTTTGCTGCAAGGTACTAGCACTTCTAATTGTATCTCATAAAGAAGAAATAGGATCTGATATGTATGTTTTAAACAGACATGCACAGAATTATGGACTGGGATCTCTGTCACTGAAAAGTGAAAGATTATTTTCTCAGACTCCATAGGAAACACATTTCTAATGATCCAGTGTGATGTAATATTTTGCTTTTAGAATTCAGCAATTTCACTGCAACAAAACAGAGTTTTATTCTGTGTAACAGCTTTGCAAATTGCCTCTTACAAGACTTTACAGATTTGCTGTCCATAACAGATTATTGAGTTAAATAAAAAACAACAAAGGGGGAGAGATTTTATGAGCTATATGGCAGAAAAATCATATATGTTTTCAACTAAGATTTGAAATGAGATGGAGAATCCACACAATGGAAGCATACAGAACAGTTGCTCCTCACATCAAGATTTGAAGAGAAGAAATTTTCATACCAACAGGGCTTGGAAGGTAAGAGAGAGAGTTGGGAAGGTATTAAAAGACAGAAGACCTGTAGAATGCACAGGGGGAAGTCTATGGGGGATTTTGAAAGCAAAGAGGGCATTTTAAAGCTGAAAAGAATGAAGTTTCAGGTGAAGTTTTCTGAGGTTACACTGAAAGTCTAAGTCATCTGAGATCGCTGTTACTGTGATAATACTTTGTCTGTCTGACAGAGCAGAGAGGAGCATCTGTTAGAAAGCCAAGCCCACCAAAGTCTATAGAGAAGAGAGATTCACATACTAAACAAATTTTATGTCATGGTATTTACGTTATTTATGTTTTTAGGGTTTTATTCATATGCTTTTCATATGCATCCTTCTTCTGGTTATTTATTAGTATCGGTATCTAATACTGGGGCTAGAAAGACACTTCCCCTATCAACAGATAATTTCCTTGCACAGTTTCTTGAACCATTCTGTGAAACATCTGGTGGCAGCTACTGCAGTGACAGGACATTGGCCAATGGAAAAACCAAAGCAGCCCACCATCATAGCATTTAATTTCAAAAAAGGAGAACTACAAAAAAACAAGGAAATTAGTTACACAGAAATTAAAAGGCATGGTACCAAAAGTAAAATCCCTTCAGCTTCCATGGAAACTTTTTAAAGACACTATAACACAGACTGAATTTAAATGTATACTCCAAATTAAAAAACCTACTGAAAGGACCAGAAAAGTGCCGCTGTGGCTAAACAAAAAAGGAAAAGAAGCAGTTAGATGCAAAAAGGCATCTTTTTAAAAAGTGAAAATTAAACCCTTTTGAAGAAAATAGAAAATAGCATAAACTTTGCCAAGTGAAGTGTAAAAATATAATTAGGAAAGCCCCCCCCCCCCCAAAAAAAAATAATTTGAAGAACAGAATAGGAGGAAATTAAATGCAGGGAAGTGTATGACATAGGATCGGGTCAGGCTGTAACAGCAAATCAAAGTAGATAATAAGATTCAAACACTGGAGAACAGCATATAAAGGAAGGTGAGGTCAAATCACCTGTTGTAATGAGAAAAAAGTCCATAGTCCCTGTTTAACACTGAGGCAACGGAGTCAAATTTGCATATAAATTCCAGTTCTGCAGTTTCTCTTTGAAGCTGCAATTTGTTATTCATTTATTTGAGCACAGCTATTAACAAGTCATCAATGGAGTGAGCAGGGAGATTAAAGATTAAAGTGTTCCCCTATTGGTTTTTGAATGTTGTGATTTCTGATGTCAGACTTGTGTCCATTTATTCTTTTGCATGGAAACGTCCTGTTTTGTCCAATATATAAAGCAGGGGAGCATTTCCGGCATATGATGGTATAAATCACATTGGTGGATGAGCAAGTGAATGAGCCCTTAATGGAATAGCTGGATTGATTAGGTCCCATGAGGGTGTCTTTTATATAGATATGAGGGCAAAGTTGGCAGTGTGATTTGTGGCAGGGATATATGCCTGCTTTAAAGTTTCTGTTGTTTGGTCTGTAGTTGCTGGTGAGTATCTGTTTAAGGTTGGAGGGTTGTCTGTAAGTGAGGAGAGGTTTGTCTCCCAAGGCTTGACAGAGTGAGAGATCATCGCGTAGAGTAGGCTGTAGATCCTTGATGATGTGCTGTAGAGGTCTGACTTGGGGGTTGTAGGTGATGACCACTGGCGTTCTGTTGTTTTCTTTGTTAGGTTTCTCTAGTAGTTGACAACAGGTGATGTGACCTCACCTTCGTCTATATTCTGTTCCCCAGTGTTTGAATCTTAACATCTACTTTGATTTGCTGTTACAGCCTGACCTGATCTGATGTTATACTCTTCCTGAATTTAATTTCCTCCCATTCTGTAAGTTCCCCATCTCCAAAGCTTCTGATGAAGTGGGATTTTCTCCCACGAAAGCTTATGCGATAAATAAATTTGTTGGTCTTTAAAAGTGCCACAGGACTCCTTATTTGTTTTACTAATTGTTATGTAACCTATCATTTAAATCAGCTTCTGTACCCTGATGACTGGAGGATAGCTAATGTGATGCCAATTTTTAAAAAAGGTTCCAGAGGCAATTCTGGCAATTATAGGCTGGTAAGCCTAATGTCAGTACCAGGCAAACTGGTTGAAAGTATAGTAAAGAACACAATTATTAGACAAATAGATGAAGCAAGATTGGTTGTAGAAGAGTCAAAATGGTTTTTGCAAAGGGAAATCATGCCATGCCTATCTACTAGAATTCTTTAAGGGGGTCAACAAACATGTGGACAAGGATGATCCAGGGGACACAGTGTATTTAGATTTTTTAAGAAGTCTTTGACAAGGTCCCTCACATGGCTCTTAAGCAAAGTTAAGCATCCTATGGTAAGAGGAAAGAGTCCTCTCCTAGATCAGTAACTAGTTAAAAGATAGAAAACAAAGGGTAGGCGTAAATGGTCAATTTTTAGAATGGAAAGAGATAAATAATAGTGCCCCTCAGGGATCTGTACTGGGACCAGTTCTGCTTAATATACTTATATATGATCTGGAAAAGGGGATAAACAGTGAGGTGGCAACATTTGGAGATGATACAAAACTACTCACATTAGTTAAGTCCAAAGACGACTGCAAAGAGTTACAAAGGGATCTCACAAAACTGGGAAACTGGGCAACAAAATGGCACAGACAATTCAATCTTGATAAATGCAAAGTAATGCACATCATAAAATATAATCCCAACTATACATATAAAATGATGGAGTCCAAATTTGCGGTTACCATTGAAGAAAGGGATCTTGCAGTCATTCTCTGAAAACGTCCACTCAACATGTAGTGGCAGTCAGAAAATCTAACAGAATGTTAGGGTTCATTAAGAAAGGGATAGATAATAAGACAGAAAGTATTATATTGTCTCTTTATAAATCCATGGTATACGCACATCTGTGCGCACATCTGGTCACCCCATCTTAAAAAAAGATATATTGGCAGAGGAAAGGGTACAAAAAGTGCAACAAAATGATTAGGAGTATGGAAAAGATTCCACCTGAGGAGAGATTAATAAGACTACTTTTCAACTTGGAAAAGAGACAATTAAGGGGCATATGAAATCATACTGGATGTGGAGAAAGTCAATAAGGAAGTGTTATTTATTCTTTCTCATAACGCAAGACCGAGGGGGTCACCAAATGAAACCAATAGGAAGCAGATTTAGAACAAATGAAAGGAATTATTTCTTCACACAACACACAGTCAACCTGTGGAAATCCCTCCCAGAAGATTTTGTGAAGGCCAAGACTATAGCAGTGTATAATGAAGATCTAGATAAGTTCATGGAGGACAGGTCTATCAATGGATATTAGCCTGATAAGGAGTGATCCCTGTTTGCAAGAAGTTGGGAATGGACGCTAGGATGGACCACTTGATGATTACCCTTTCTGTTCATTCCCTCTGAACCATTTGGGATTGGTCATTGTTGGAAGACAGGATATTGGGCTTGGTGGACCACTGGTCTGATCCAGGATGACTGTTCTTATGTAGATGGACCACTAGTCTAAGCCTGTATGGTAATTCCCATTTTCCTATAGCTGACATATGGGAAATATAACATGGACACCTCCCCTATCAATCTTGAAGAAAATCTCTATTTTAAGAAGTGAGCCCCAATATGAAAATCATTGATCTAACAGACTATTCCTTTATTCTTTTATTGTAATCTAATTTTTAAAAAGTTTCTACGACTAGTAAAATGTCTAATATTTTACTAAATAAATGACCACGTGCCTAGATGGAAGAATATCCAAAACAGAGCAAAACCAAACCTGCACCAAACATGTTTTCTACCCCTGCACCCGCCTCCCCACCCTCACCCCAAGACAACATGGAAGTTGTCTGCACCTGGGGAAATATTTCCACAAAAAATTAAGAAATCTGCTTGCAGGATCTGAACTCAAAACTGAGAGATGAACAAACAGCTGAATACCACCCAATATCTGCATCTGTTTAAAATCTACAGTCCCTATAGCTTACTATTAACTCCAGCTTTTTGGGTTGAGGGTTACGTTTTCTTTGGGAGTTGAGAGTCAATTCCAGGGCCTCTTGATAGTTTCAGCAGCGCTATTGATGCTTTCTTGCCTTTTGTTGTTGTCGTTAAGAAAAACGAGCCCTCAGTCTCAATAAACCTTACCCAGGCTTTACTATGTGTAGCCATTCAATGGGGATCTTCCCTTATAAGGAGACTCACTGTTCGAACCATGATATGAATATATCCGTGACTCAATTTAATCATTTAGGGGGAAGATTTTCAAAAGGAAAAGCCAATGAGATTTGGGTTCTCCTATCACATTCTTAAAAATGTACAATTATTTTTCTGCACTCAAAGCAGATGCATTTTGTTTATTAATGTTCATCCCTTGTCTTACTCAGTCAGATGGATGTCTCCTGGCTATGTGTGTTTATGGTACATGGCTTTCTTTCTTTCTGGAAGCTTAATACTAGAGAGGTTGAGCCTTTTAGATGAGGACTACTATACATGAACAGCTGTGGCTAAATGGAAGGATTAGATCAAATGCATCCTGTTTGACTGGGATGTTTACTTTCCATTAATCTTTGAGTTAAACTAGTGTCAGGGATATAGGATAGAGGTAGGGCCTACACTGATATATGAGGTCCACCATTCTTTGAGCTGAAGGGCATCCTCAAGTCCTTCAGCTGCAACAATTGTAAAATATCAAGGATCCGACTATCTCAGCAAAGGAAGAGAAGCAAGAGTCAACGTGAAAATGAACAAAGCTCCAATAAGACTAATCATGGCTCTGGGGTCTCTGGGAGCACTCTCAATCTAACGACAAAAGCACTCAGTGGAACTGATACATGTAAATGGTGCAAGAGCTATGATTGCAATAGTGTCCTAGTACCAGGATAAGCCCAACAGGCAAGCTGCACGTGATTACAAAATATGCTCCTCCAAAAGATGAGGAAAAGAATATATTAAATGATAGACATGGGGCAGAAGGGAGAGGATAGAGAGGCTATTAGACATATGGGATCTAATTTAAAATATATTGATGGAAATGGGATTCTTTGAACTGACATCAAAGGGCACTAGCTCAGAAACCTGGTCATTTTGTTCAGTTATGTGATTTTGCGAAAGAACAAGTCCCTAAGTTTCCAGAATGTGTGAGGAGAAACAGAAAACAAAAGTATTATGGCCTTGGTTTAACAAAGAACATAGACACAGTCACAATCTGGTATTCAGAACAGTATTTACGTCTAGATCTCCATGTGCAATAAGTAAACCATATGAAGAAGATGATGTGACCTCTTTGTAATTAGAGTTGGTTTGAAGAACAAAATCTGAGGTTTTTTATATTCAGAAGGTTGGTGTCTACCTTCAACACCAATTTTCACTGCATAATGATAATAGTACAATTACTTTATTTATAAAGTAGCTCACTTTCAAGGCACTCATGGAGTTGCACAAGCAATTTAAATATAGTTTTTCCAAAATAGAAAGGAAAGAGCTTCTCTGTGACTGTAGAATTTGGATATCTTTTTTGTTTACTACCATTTCTGAGGTGGCCAATTCTTTTATCCATGATGGAGTAAATTTATGAAATTGAAGGCTGTATTTTGTCAGCGTTATTCTCTCCTCAGCACCCAGCTTTCCACTGTGAAGAATCATGCTCTTCCTTAGCAGACACATGTTTTTATTGGGGGTTTGTAGCATAGGGGAGATTATTTTTATTCTGAAAGAGTGGAAGCTACTTTGCTCCCCCTGCACATACACCACCAAGGAAGTACATCAACCAGCTTCATTCTCTTTTTAATATCTGCTTATTCAATTAAAAAGCCTGGGAATTAAGGGAATTAGGAGGGGGAAACAAAGCAGGCCTATTGACCCTAATATGAAAAAACATATGCTTAAACAGCTTCATAGAAGAAAGCTGGAGATAGAGGGTTCTTAAGCACAGAAGGGATTTCACAACAGGTCAGGCTTAATCTTCTCAGGCATTTGAATATATCCAGTTTGTATTCTGTTCTCCTGCCTTCTGCAGAAGAGATATTTAATACGGTGCAAGAGGAAATAGGTGCTCAGCTCTCAGATAAACAGTTAGTTTGTCTTCTCCTTGTGCAAGGACTCATGAGCATTAGAGCAGCAATTAAATCTGACAGATGCCCATTGCCTGACTTGTATGTGCACATAATCCCTAATTTCCTTGGCATGAAGAGAACCTCCCTCCAGTATGCATAGTTCAAGAACTCTGCATACATGTATGAGATTTTCTTTTGTATTTCACATAACAGTTAGACATTTTCCAACCAGTACCTGAATACATACACGGATGCAAAATTTATATCTGCATCTGATATGCAACAAGGTCTGCAGATATAAAGCAGATATCCACAGGTTTTTGCAGGGTTCTACATGAATGAAACCAATACAGCTCATTAACATCAAAACAAAGGCAGAAGCTTATGATATGGCTAACCTGAACCAAAAGAGCAAGGGCCAACCCATTAGTCCTTAGACAAACCTCACAAAAGGTACAAGTTCCCAAGTAATAGAAAAAGAATAAGGATGAAAACCAGGTAACAAATACAAACTACAAGAAAAGAAGGGAAAGAGTTCCAAAATGCCTACGTTAGCTCTATCTACACAGGGAGGGTGGTGGTGAAGGCAAAAAGCCTTGGATTTAGGTGGCCTGGCTTTAATTCTCTGCTCTGTCACAGATTGCCTGTGTTACCCTGAACAGGTCGCTTGGATTTTCAGCGCCTCAGGTCCCCATCTGTAATATCATCATCCTTCCTCACAAGGGTTTGGGGAGAATAAATTCATTCAAGATTGTGGAACACTCAGGTATCATGGCAACAGGGGGTACATAATTATTTAACAGATATCCATCAAGGACCCCCCCACCCTTATGGGGATCACACGCAGGTGAGGACAAGTGCAGGAGAATTGTAAAGGTGGCAGAGATGACAGAGCCCAGCCACACGACAGCCCCAAATTCAACAAACACTTCTTCTATCCAGCAAATCATAAAAGAAGAAAGAAAAATAGCCGTAGGCCCCAAGTAAACTTCCAGCCACAAAGAACCTTACACTTGTGCCAGCCAGCTGCTGCCATACCTCTCATTTTTTGAAGCTTGCTCACCAGAAGGGACAGACTGCAACCCCCTGGGGCTATTCAGAGATGTAGTCCTGAACCTCGAGAAAGCAGAGAGGCAGCACACAACAGATGGTTAAGGGCAGTGAAGAACAATAAAAGCTTGCTCCTTGCTTTCTGCTTGGCTGGTAGAATAACTGATTGGAAAAGAATTTCTTGCAGTTCTCAGGTTCAGAGAAGTGTTACAAAAAAGTGAGAATGTGCTTAAATGGCTTCCCACCTGGAAAAGCTTTTTACCAGCCAGTCATCAATGTGCTGCATCACATTGTGAGGCCATGGCACTGCAGATGGGGTTGCTGACGTCTAAATATAATTAGTAAAAACTAAGGGAAAGTGGGGGCATGACAATCTCCGTATTGAAATATCATTTTCAAGCAACAAGAGTACGACTTTCTTTGTTGGTCTACTCCATCAGTCTGTGTTCTTATATCATAGTGTTTGAGCACATATTTGTTCTTATGAGGACAGCAAACTAGGAGTCCGTGTTTGCTTTAAACATCTAGGCTACGTCTACACTTGCAAGTTATGTTGACTTAAGGAGGCTTAAGTCAACCTAATTTAGTCCCCGTCCACACCAGACTTTCATTAAGTTGACTTAAGAAATTTCTTAAGTCAACTTAATGAAAGCTTAAGTCGACTTAATAAGACCTGCTGGGTAGGTCGACCTAACCCTCCTTAAGTCGACTTAACCCTTCTTTAGGTCGACCTAAGCACATTGTGGACACTTAAGTCCATTTTATTAAGTCGACCTAAGGGCAGTTAGGTTGACTTAACAAAGTGGACTAAGTCCATATCCATGGAAACCACTTTGTTAAGTCGACTTAATAAGGTCGACTTTAAGTCAACCTTATTAAGTCGACTTAACAAAGTCGACCTAACTTTTTCTCGTGTAGACATAGCCCTAGTGAGTTTAAGCAGGGAATCACCTATGCAAATCAGATACATAGCCTAACACAGAGATGCTATATTTAAAATTAGGTAATTGATTATGCTGATTAATTGCTCCAAGTAATAATAGAAAGGAACACTTAATATATTTAGATCTGGAGCCAGATTCACCTGTACACTGGTTGCTTTGAACCATTCCAGTTTAATGAGCTGAGCATACCAGATTTACAGCTGATCTGCACCACTGGAGTGGCACAAAGCTGTTGAAGCATAGTGGTGAATCTGACCCACCATCTGTCATATGAAACTCCAGGTTGTCTCTGAATTCTTAGAAACTGATGACTCCAGAAGTTATAACTTTTAACCATTTGCTTCACAACCTGGAATTTTGAAAGTAGTGAACAAAATTTTGCTTGAATTATGGGGCTGAAAGGATTAATAAAAGTCCTTTAGAGATTAATATCAAACTATCTGAGTTTGGATTTTCCCAAACTCCCGGACAGCAAAGGTGCAGAATGTTGCATGTACAAACACAAGGTACAAAAAGTACAATAATGGGAAGGACACATGGACCCAGACATTGTTATCAAGAATGCTGCTTCAAAGCTGGTAAGGGACTCCTGCCTTGTAGAAGAAGAAAGGCCTAAGAGAGGAATGTCTAGCTACATGCCTTTTTTACTTGATTGGGTTCACACCTAGGCCTTCTAAGGCTATGTCTACACTAGAAGCGGGGTATGCGATTCTCAGCTCACATACACATACTCTCCTTAACTCTCACTGAATCAGTGTGAGTATATATGGCAGTCTAGCTGTGGTAGCTACCGCCAGTGCCAAATATGGACTCCATAGCTTCAGGCAGGTTTGAATTTGGTAAGGCTAAGCTATGCCAGCACTGCCCACACCCTCCACTACTCTTTATACTTGCACAAGCTCAAAGACAGCTAGTGTGAGTATCCATATGCAAGCTGGGAATCTCAACCCTAGCCATAATATAGGCACTCATTCTCTCCACCTGCCCCACTTGTTTTTCCCCTTTCCATTTGGAAATAGCAAAGGGGGCCATGCAAAAAGCTCTGTTTACTGTTTAACACTATTGATGCTTACGCCAAGCCTCCACTCACACTCGTACTAAAATGCAAAAGCCTTGCAAACACTGTGTTTCACTATACAAAGACTTACAGGATCAAGGCCACAGAAAGGACAGTTGTAATCTTCCTAGGACAATATTATGAGCCAGAGATGCTGAAACAATCTGTTTTCTATTCTAACATCTTCTGTCATATGATTTACTCCCCTGGAAAAGAGATTGTTTCAATAGAAATAGACTAGAATCAAAGCTGCTAAGTGGTTGCCCTGATGAGAATGTAGTGGTACTAACAAATGTAAGAGTTTGTTGGTTTAATCTGGTTTTAAGAAGAGAGAACTATTCTGAAGAAATCTTGCTGAACACTTCATCTGGCTTAAATAAGTAGCTTTAATGTTAGTCAGCTTAAGAACTAAATGAAAAAACTATCTCTAAGGCGAAATTAAGTCAGTGTCTTTCTTCATCAGAAGTGGTGTCCACAATGTACAAATTCTCCACTAAGGTTAGTATAAATATATTGTATGTACCTTAAATAGGAGGGTCTAAATTCTCCTCTTACATTGATGCCAACCAAGAATAACCTACTAACTCAGTTACTCCATAGACCCAATGGACTAAGAGGAGGATTTGACCCATGGTTTCCTTACGCAAAGTACATGATACAGAATACAAGATATGCAGGGCATGAGGACAAAATACAGCTCTTAGTTTTAATGGAATTTAACATCCATTTCAAGGAAACTTGAAATCCTCGAGTGAACCCAGAGTCAATGCAGGCATAACTCTCCCCACTTCAGTAATGCAAGCCATGAATTTTGCCACCTTCCCTCCTTTTAAAGGTTCTCCAGATCTTCCTTCTACAACTCCTAAATGGATACACAGACCGTATGTGTCCATATGGGAATCTCTCAATTGTCCTGGAATTAATTAAATTACAACTGGGGCATTATTACTTATGGCAAAGCTATTTCTTGTCTTTTTTTAGTGGTTTCTAAAATGTTTTTGGTAATAATTTTAATTTTCCCTTTCAAACCTGTATACTAAGGAAGCCTGGAGTTACAAAATGGAGAGATATAAAAAATAGTGTGACTAATATTTTTTTAAACAATTCTGAAAAATACAGGGCATATACAGAACTTATGATGTTGTGGTATATGGATTTTACTGGCATTCTTTTACAACGACTTCTGTACCTCATTCATGGCACATCAAGATATGCATTCTCTTTTTAAAATCTTGTTGCAAAAAAGAGGGCAGGAATGGAATGGGATAGGATCTAGGCATTAATTTTTTAATAAAGCAGAGAGTCAAAGAGGGAGAGAACAGCTTTATAGACATTATTGTTTTTCTTGTTCTAATAAAGTTCCTTGTTCAGTGTTGGAAGAAAGTGACAATTTTTTTTAAAAACCATTGTTATATGACAATAGCTAGGAACATTTTATTCATTAGACCATAATATACTTCATATAATATTTTTACTCGACTGATTTTTTTTTAAAGAGTCTGCCTGTAAGATTAAATGTTTTGGATTTGAATCTGGGAATCTCAAGTGTAAAAATGAATATAATATGTGCAAATATGACAAAAAATATGCCCAGGAGCACTCATTTGAAAAGATACTATAAATCCTTTTAATTTGTTTTCTTCAAAAATTTGTATGAATTCTTTTCGTGTGCAAGGATTTGTGTGGGAAATGAAAGTCTTGTCAATCTGTATGCAGCTTCACAAGTGTTTGTGGAGCTATATCGGAGTCCTTCCATTCATAAATGTTTTGATCTTCCAGCTGGAGCAGAAATAATAATACCATTTGACTAAGATGTCCAATCACAGACCACAATTAACAAACAGAGAATTATTGAAGACTTAAAGCAAATATTTTGGGAGAAATCCATGGCAACTTGTTCATGTAGCATATTTATTATTTACTCAGCTCTCATTTTTATTGAAGTTGTTCACACAGAATAAAGGGCTACAGTCATTACATTATTCTATATGAACAGTTACCTTCTGTAAACCCAGAGACCCAGAGGGCCTCAACTTGGCAAGACACCAATATATGGGTCATCTGGTCTGCAACTGGCACAGTGTGGAACTAGCTTCTCTACACAGCGAATTATTATTTTTAAAGAATTTGAAGGACATGGTTTGTTGATCTACATCCTCTAGTCTTCATTCATACATATAGATACAATCTAATCTATTATTCTTCACTTCAACACTCATTCGGTTGGTATATGGGAGAGGAATGGAAGGGAAGATTAAGGAAGTAAATCTTTAGGGGAAATGCATTTTCTTATGTTGTTGTATAGAGCAATCTATGAGGGTTACCATTAAAAAGTTCACATTTTTCCAAATCAGTATCTGAAATGCTACATTTGTCCATTACACTGATAAGAAAGCTAACTTATAACTGTTAGCTAATGGTAATTAATGGCAACCACTGTATTTTATTTATTTAAACTTATTTTTTATTTAGAAATAATGTGCTTGCAACATTCATTTTTAATATTTTTCAGTTATTAGTATTACTGTTTCTAAGAAGACACAATCTAGCATTAGTTTAATTAATCCATTTGCTTTAGGAATTATTTGATGATTCTCCTTTACACAACAGTGGTGGTGTTCAAAGGAAATGTTTATCATCATCTCTTACAGTGGTGCACATATGCAGTCTACGTTCAGATGAGTAACCCTATTCACACAGGTATTCCCACTGATTACACACAAGATAGGCCATATAATGGATGATGGGGCCAGGGTTTGGCCTACAAAATATATTTCGAAGAAAATTCATCTCCTAATTTATGGCAGGAAGGCAAAAATCAGTAAAATTACTATTAATGTCTGTACTTTTTTACCAATATGGATGATGCCATTTTTAAAATATACATGTTTTCCATAGTGAAAGCTTTTTTAGTATTAAGCAAGGCAATATGGTGTTCTATTTACTGTATGTGTGTGTCTATAGAATTGCTGGCTAAGCATTATGAATTACAGGCACAAATTCCATAGTGCTATTCTCACTATCAAAACCAGGATCCTCAGTTTCAGACCCCCAAGGGGCTCTTATCTGTCTGGAGAGCATGCTGAAAAAGTCTGCTTTTTCCTTGGCAGCTGGTGTGTATTTATTATAGCAGGCACTGAATGTGGATCAGTTTGATTATTGCCATATGTAGTTTTACCTGTACTTTCCCAAGCAAAAAACAGATATTTCCCCACGAAAACACAGCCCTTGTACATATATGTGTTAAGGTTACCTCGCAACAAATCAATGCCCTGCATTTCTGGTCTCTGAAGGGCAGAATTGTTAGCAGAATACTCTCCTGGTGATCCAAAAGAATGATCAACCAGCTCACAAACGAGGAGCAAATAATTAATAGAGACAGACAGACAGATATAAAAATCCAGTTTTAAAATATACAGAAGGATGGTTCCCCCTTATATCTCTGAACTGACTACACAACCGAGAATTTCCACCAATGCTAATACAAGGCTTCAGTGACTTTGGGATTTTTACCACCATATTGAGATTTAAACCGCTAAAAAAGATGGTAAACTGATGACAGTACTGGTGGGGATATTTTCCTAAAATACCCTTGTGCAGACAACATCGAATACAGGTTTATATCATTTTAAGCTATTTCTTGTAAAATAGAGCTTTCCAAATGAGAATTAAAACCCTTAGAGTCACTCCACTGAATCACTTAGTCCTTCTTCTCAAAGCACTAAGATTACACTTTATCCCCCCATATTCTATACTCTATATTATCATTTTAATATCATCTGTCCACATTTCCACATCTAACTGTGACTCTGAGAACCAACTGCCTCCATCACTGCCTGATTTGTGGTTTTTTCTGCTTCTGTGCATCTCTTCCATGTGCTACCCACTACCAAAATAGAGAACAAGAGAAAAAGATTACACTGCAGTGATGACACAACAGGCTAGTGTTAACATGTATAGATGAAGACATCCCTCAGACAAGACTGTGACATCTCTTTAGTCACACTGATGAAAAGTTACTCTCACGATTACTCCTATATCAGCCAATAAGATTCCTTGGGTAAAGAGTTTTCCAATACGAGTAAGCGGATTCCAGTCTGGCCCTCAGGTAATAACTCAAATAAGCATGCAGTGGTATTTTTTCAGATCCTAAACCTTACAGGAATACCCTGGTTTATCATTCAGCTGAAAAAGTGTATACTCTAACAATAAACAAAACTATCTAAAATTCAGACTTTTTAGGATCAAGCTTTCATAAAACCTAATATCCATTATGTATTTCCTTAAATTCTAAAAGAAATGCTCATTAAACAAATAAACACTCTCCTGTGGTATTGCCATTGTACATTGAAGCAATGGGCGATAAATAAATGTGAAACTGACTTTATTGATTTTCACAGTCCAAACAGAGAAGAGTGAAAAATAGTAAACTAGGAGCAAGAAAGAAAATTGGAAGGTAAAGTGGAGGGTAAAAATTCTGTAGGTTTGGATAATTTGCAGAGTTGATCATAAAATGGAAGAAAAAGTTAGTAAAATTATATTAAATTTTTAGTAAAAATTTTGATTCCAATAAATTTTCTCGCTACCTCTAGTTATTAGTAACATAGGTCAGGAAATTTGATTACTTAAAATAGATGGTTTTTAAGTTAGCAATTTCCCTTAGTCTGTTTCACAAAAGATTAAATTTTTCTAGCAATGGAAAAAAAATCACATGGTTAAGGCTTTTTACCTTGTTTTATTTCAGAGGCTTTTACTCTTTGCAGTGCATCTGATTTCTCCCCTGCAGGATTTTGACCTTTATTAGTTGCTGACAACACATCTGACAAATAGCTTTTTACTGCAGCAGCTGAGGCTGAGCCATCTGGTTTTTCTCTCGAAATCCATGTGTTTTTCATGACGTTTTTCTTTCTACTTCCCTGGAAAACAGCACCTGCATGCTGATTTCCTGTATGACTGTAGAATATGTCATCAAATTTAGACAACTGGTACCTCCCACTGATGGGCTGGAAAATGCTCCTGTCTGAAAGTTTCAGGGAATTGTTCACCTTTGACATTACGGGCTGGGAAGTTACATCTTGGGCTGGATGAAAGACAGACGGCAATTCGCAATCATCCTTCAGTTTTGAACTGGAAGAGGCAAATGAAGATATCTGAGGAGGACAGAAGACAAGAATATGTAACTTTTGAATATGTGCAACCACAAAGATGTAGTAAAAAGATATAGTAAAACAGACCACATGATTTGGTGCATTAATTCTGCTCTCAGCTATACTTTTCCATTTTATGTGTTGTACAACATCTGTTATGCCGTCATTGGAATTTAACTCTCATGTTCCTGTTACACATACCACAAATAAACCCACACTAGCAGAAAAATAGATTTTCACTAGATGATCAAAAAAGTCTTTGCTTTTTGCCATCTCTAGGATCTACAGTTCTTTGGTGGTAATGGTAACATCACAGGTCCTTTATATACACAATGTATTGTCATATAGATTACCAGGAAGCAGGGGCTCAGGGGCACAAACACTGGGCTGTCTTAATGGTTCTGATTGTTGACACATTATCAGAATAACATTTTTGTTACAGTGTTATTAGTAAAAGGAACATTTCTTGTCTTAAAATACACATCATTTGGAACATGCTTGAATCTTTAAATAGTGATTGGATAAAATAGAGAATGTGGTTTTGATTGGTTGGTTTCTGTTATTTTTTCTAAGGTCATCAGGAAAATTCAACAAAGTAATGTTGCAACACCTGGCATGGATTTATTTTATGCTAGCCAGTTCTCATCTTCCTTGTACAGCTGAAAGATGGTTGTATTGCCTTGAAGTGGATAAAATCTCCTGCCTGTTTAGTGTAGCAGCAGACTGTCACAAATGTAATTGCAATTGATCAACTCTGTCCTTAACAGAATTCCTGCAGTTAATGGAAATTACTACAAAGAGCTTTAGGGCACAGGAATAATTGGATCATTAAAAAAAGGGAAGAAAGAAAAAGGTAGGTCAGTATCTACATATTCGTTATGTTTGCCATTTTCTTTTTCTTACCATCCTGGAATTTCCAAAGCTAATCTTACTGGAAGCTGCAAGGGTAAAAACCTCAGATTTTTTTTTTTTCTTCACATCCTAGGAGCTACCACCAATTCTTAAACAATGGGTAAGAAGATTCATAATGCAATACACTGTTTATCTTCTTCCAATTGTCCTAGCTACCAATAAAGAGGTTATTTAAATATTTATGTGTGAAGTGACTGCAAAGAATAATTGATCTCATTAAATTAATAAATATTAAAGTGATTTATTGACCTGGTAATTACTGCGGTGGTTTTGTCTAAGCTCTCGATGCAAGGCTGTGATGCTCTCTGGGCTTGTTAATTTTAAAGGAAAAGTAGTGCACTTGTTTTGCATGGTGTGAGCACAGTGGATGTCATCTGACTTCTGTAGAAAGCTTTCAGGAACTGGCCCCACCTTCTCATTCGCATCAGCATGGTAGGTCCCATGATTATTTGGCCGTCCATTGGCCTGTGAAGTGTCTACACCACGATGCAGTAACTGCAACCAAGAATGTCGTTATCAGGAATTCAGGTTAGAAAAAGTTTCTGATACGAATTATTTGTTTTTAGATGAATGGAAGTTACTACATTAAACAAGTTGCGAGAACATTTATAGAAACAATTTTACAGACACTGCATTTATAGAAATAAAAAAGAATAACATGTTAATTTTATTTTTGAACATTTTTAATACCCTGGAAGCAAAGTGGAGACCTCTCTTACCATTGTATATGCTTGAATCTAGAGCAGTTCCTAGAAATCTGTCTCTCTGTCCCACTTTCAATTCCAAACTAAAGAAGCTAAGTGAAAATATCCTCTCCTACCAAACATACAAAATTCCCCTGACCTACTTTTGTTCGGAGCTCTTGGATCACCTGATAGTATTTCTCATTCTAGGGACTAATGGTTGATTGGACCCTAATAATTGGTGTCTAATAGTTAATGGGATTTTCATGAGCTTGAGTTCAAACTGTTAATGAGTTAAATTTAGCAACAAATCTAGAATGGAAACATTGAGGTCGGCCAGAGGAAGCTTCAGGAACTCACATTAGGTCTGCCCATTACTCACATACGTACGTTAGAACAGCGGTTCTCAACCACTGTGTCAGGAAGCAAAAGTGTGTCGCGAAGAGCCGGGAGGTGTGCCATGGAAAATTGGCAGCTCAGCTTGAGGCTCCTACTGCCCACTGCTCTCTGCTGCCCTCAACAGCCCGCCCCTGATGCACAGCACAGACAGCAGCCCAGGTCAGAGGAGTAAAGGGACTTAGGGGCCACAACCCAAAGATCCTGGGTAGGGGCAGGACACCACCTACCCCACAAAAATAAACCCAGCCCCGCACTGGCTTGACACTGCTCCCACCCAAGTCCCAGAGTGCTGCATTCTCCAGAGCACCGCAGTCTCCCAAGCTCTCCCAGCCCAAGCCCCATTGCCACCGGCAAATTGTAGTGTGTCACTCAGGGGATCATCATCTGCCAGGTGTGTCATGACAGAAAAAAGGTTGAGCACCACTGTGTTAGAATTCTGGCAGGACGTAAGGGATGGAGATATTACAAAGGACAGTATTCAAACATTCTAGGGCATGAAGAGATTGGATCTAAAATTAGTGGATCAAAATTTACTCACTAGGGGAAGCACAGTTTGTGGCATCTCTGGTGACCGATGAAAGTCAGCAGTAGTGGTGCAGGTTCTAGAATTCAATGACCCACTCAGATGCAAACCACTGTCCTCTCTAGTCAGCATAAGAGTCTGTGAAGCTACCAGAAAAACACAGCATCAAATGATCAAAAGCTTTGTAGTTGTAAAACATTGTTTCCTACACGCCACATAAAATTCCACTTAGCATTGGGTTAAAATGATCTGATACACGCAGTGTCCTTTTTACAGTTTCCTTTTTCTCCGTACCAGCACTGTTTTATGTCATGGGATACTGAGGGACTCCAGGAACCAAAGTATAGAAACTCAGTAGTGATGTAGGCATATTACCAAACAATGCTCTTTACAATAGTGACTAAGCTCCCAAACTACATGCTGAGTTACATTTTAAATCTCGGATGAGTTTCTGGGGACAAGTTCTTAATTGTTCTAGAGTCCTGGGGAAGATATTCCTAGGTCATTACAGAAACCACTGAGAATTTTGTTCCCAACAAATTCCTTAGCTTATCCTCAGGGCACATGTGCATCCTCCTCAAAGTTACATGTTGAATTTTCAAACTATTTTTTCCATAAGTTAAATTTTGCTGCTTCTTTTTTTTCACTACTTAATTCCAGCTTCCCTAACTCCCTTTGAAATGAGTTTTGTCTTTCTCTATAGTTTCTACAGAGCATGCAAAATGGGAGAAGTGTAGGAGAAGAATCTACTGGAACAGTTCAAAAAAATGCTGTTTCACCAGTGAGGTCACACGTTGGTAAGTCCTGAAAAGCATCCACATTTTATAAAGCCTTCACATTTTTGGAGAAGGAAGAGTTAATGTTTCTGGGGAATTTTTATTTCACATTTTGTCTGAAGCTTGGAGGCAACACTTAACAAGAAAATAAAAGTCCACCAAGAACTTTAGGAAAATGCTTTAATAATTGACTACGGATGCTACTCTATGAAGAATTTTTGTTCCAGACTTCTGTGTTCCTGCCTGCATATTGGAGCAAAGCTGGTTGCTAGACATCTACAGTGTATTATATATGAGGACAGAAAACAGTTTCTAAACTACCTAAGCTACAAGCAATTTTATTTAAAAATAAAAATAACACTAACGTTGTCCATGTGCCATCTTCTCAGGCATTGAAAATTGCTGGACTCTTCTCTGTAAGAACAGACATTAAAATAATTATTGATCAAAACTACAAGGCTGAATCAAATATTACATCTACAAGCACACTGCATACAGTATTTTATAAAATACATATGCTATTTTCTATTCCACTATTTTCAATCATCTTTTTGGTGGTCAAAGATAATGTGTCATGCCCAATGGATTTTCACTCTTGTATTTGAAAAAATACAGTCTCTTCTATTCCTTCCCCACATCCCCCTACGATTTCTAATTGAAAAAAATCACCTTTGTCTGCTCCTGTGATGTCATGACTGGAGACCTGATCCTATGATGAAGCTTGGGCCTTAAAGGGGGGTCAAAGTCATTCATCTCCTGCTCACAGGAGCAGGCTTTAGAGTAGAACTGGAACCTAGACTCCAAGATCCAGATGAACTCTCCTCCCTAACTGCTAGGTGAGTTCAGATTCTTTATGCAGAGATTCTTTTTTATTATGTAGTTTTGGAAAGTCATTTCAAACCTAGTTTCTTCACGTTTGATCCACATTACAGTAAAAGGAGATAAAGCTGTATTTATACAAATATGGAACAGATTCCATTGTTCCACCCAAGAGGCCTCAGAAAAAGTTGTCCTACCATGGTGGAGGAAGCAATTTTACTCTTCTGTTAATCATTTTGCCCCATCATACAAATCAAAGACTATGTCTACACTTGCAAGTTAGGTCGACTTAAGAAGGCTTAAGTCGACCTAACTGAGTCCCCGTCCACACCAGGCTTTCATTAAGTCGACTTAAGAAATTCCTTAAGTCGACTTAATGAAAGCGAAAGTTGTTATGATAAGACCTGCCAGGTTGACCTAACCCTCCTTAGGTCGACCTAACCCTTCTTTAGGTCGACCTAAGCCCAGTGTGGACACTTAAGTCCACTTTGTTAAGTCGACCTAAGGACAGTTAGGTCGACTTAACAAAGTGGACTTAGTCCATGTCCATGGACACCACTTTGTTAAGTCGACTTAACAAAGTCGACCTAACTTTTTGTAGTGTAGACATAGCCAAAGTGTTTACTCAATTGGAGATGTTCTATACCTGGTGCTTCCTTTCTTTAAAGGACTGCATACCATCAAAGCCAAAGAACTATGGATTTGGCCTTATTACACAGGGCTATTCAGATTTCATCTGAGCTCTGTAAGTAAGGAGTGGCACATGCCTGGATTGCCTCAGGAGCAGCTCTGGAAAGGAATGGTGACTCAGAGAAGCCCGTCTGAGACACAATTCCTCCAGAGCTCTAGGTCTGTAGGTGGGATGGGAGAAGAAAGGGCAGTATGCTGCAATGGCTTATTGCCTGGTTCAACATAGTGCCAGCTGGCACAGCAATTGGGGGAGGGGAGAAGTGAAGCCATGACTATGCCCACTCTCTAAACAGTTGTTTTGGGGATATACCTGCAGCCCATACTCCCCCCTCCATGCCTGGACTCAAGAAAAGATCCAAACAGATCTTGCATAGCTGCATAAGTGTGTGTAAATGGTCAGACATGATGGAAGCCATGTTAAGGTCTCTTATTCCTCTGCACAGCCATGCAAGACATGGTCATCGTTTAGCAAGGAAAAGTTCAGTTCTGCTCACTGCTCACGGCACCCTGAAAGCTAATTTACATTTGTCTGTCAATTTATCAAAGAAATTGATATGCACCTGCTCTGTCACTCTCAATCCACGTGCATTGCTTCAGATAAAGCAAACAAGTTTTTTGACCACAGTAAGATTTTAAGTGATTCCAAATTAGAGTATATACATCAAATGATTATTAAGTAAAGGAGTTAATCACAATCAAATAAAAGAAAACTCATATTCTAGGCTATGGTCACGATTCCAGTCTATTTTCAGTTTACCGCAGAGGTTGGCTGCAATGTGCTTTGCAGCCCAACGCCCCTTCCTGTGGGTTGGTTCTCAGTCCTTGGTGTTGCATAAAAGATGGATTTTAAGAAGAGCCTGTAGACAAGGGTACCTCTTTTTTTTTAACAGGTATCCTCAGCACCCTTTGGGGTTAGGTGACTGTCTATGTCTAGCAATGGGTGTAATTCCTTCCACTTGAGCCAAAGGGTTCACAGATGCTTAGGCTAGTCTGTTGTGCTATCACTGGGCGTGGAAACACAGCCATCTGTTTGTCTGCATTGATTCAAGCCATGTGACACACACATTTGGGGACATGACCTGGCAAAGTTTCCTATCAGTACATATGTATGATATTGCGGGAAATATGCTACCATAACAAACAAAGAGCTTTGTGATACTAGGATAAACTTGTTTAAGGATAGCCATAGATAAGTCCTTCACAGAGTGACTGGAAAGATTGAAGTAATCTATTGGTTTTTGAATGTTGCCATTTTTGATGACAGATTTATGTTCATTTATTCTTTTGCTCAGAAGCAGTCCAATTTGTCCAATGTATAAGGCCAAGGGGCATTGTTGGCACATGATGGCATATGTCACATTGGTGGATGAGCAGGTGAATGAGCCCCTGATGGAGTAGCTGGTTTGATTAGATCCTATGATGGTATTATTAGCGTAAAGATGTGGGAAGAGTTGGCAGCAGGGTTTGTTGCAGGAATATGTAAATTACAGGTTCTTAAATCTTATTCTAGGTCAAGGCTTCAAAAAGAGATTTCAGAGTTAGAATTCATATGCAAATTTGGATTTGAATTGAGATATTTCCTGGCTTGATCATTATAAATAGTGATTGTCACCTCTTTCAATCCCCCATCTGTTGTTCCACTCAGTTTAATCAATACAACCTGTTTGATTTGCTGAAGTAATTTGACCTGATCCTGTGATTACACTTCACTGCATTTATCCCTCCTTCCTATACTGTGTTTTTTTCCTTTCTCAAGCATCTGATGAAGTGGAATTTTCTCCCACAAAAGCTCATGCAATAAATAAATTTGTTCATCTTTAAAGGTAACACAAGTTTCCTTCTTTGTTTTGCTGAACTAGACTAACATGGCTACCCTTAGGAACATGCTACCATAACAAAATGTTCAGTATGTTCTGAGCATTCCAAAAACACCTTATATGGACCGAATTTATACCAGACTATATATAGCTACACTATAGGAGTCTACATGAGTGATACACAGATCGCACCATTAGGGTGTACGTGGCGTGCAGCAGGTTAGTATCTCTCTAGATGTGCTTAAGCTGAATGGGGAACTTGCAGTGAATGGTTAGTACAGATTTATCCTTAATACAACTCAAATGATGTGGAGAAAGAACTGGAGAAAAAAAACTAGTGCCTTTAAAAGAGATCTAAACTAGCTTTTTCTCTGAACCACAATGTTATAATTTTAAGGTCTGATATCTCCTGAACCACAAAGACTATGTACAAAGGACTCTATGGCTATGTCTACACTTGGCCAAATAAGTCGACTTTGCTAAGTCGACTTTGTTAAGTTGACTTAGCATGTCCACACTATAAAATTAGGTCGACTTAAAGTCGACCTTGCCAAATCGACTTGGACCATCCACACTGGATGCCTAAGTCGACTTCTAGGGGCTAGGTGGTCCTGGGTGTGGTCCATGGTGCGAGGGGGGTACCCCTTTCAAAGTGCCAGGGGGCTCAGCATTTTCCCCACTGTACCAGGGTACAACGGGGGCTAAGCAGGACAGGGACAGGGGCAGGGTACAGGAGTGGGGTGGGCAGGGCTGTGTCCTGACCTGTTGGTGGGCACGCCAGGCTCTGGCTGTGCCAGGAAACCTGGCAGGGAGGTCAGTGGGGGAGCCCTAGGGACCCTTTAAGTTGACTTAATATTGACTTAGGGCTAAGCCATGTCTACACTGGCTTAAGTCGACTTAATAAAGTCGACTTAGCCAGTGAGTCAACTTTAAACTAGGTTTTATAAAGTTGACTTAAAATTTCCTTAAGTCGACTTAAGGAAATTGTAGTGTAGACGCAGAGTAAATTAAGTTGACTTAAGCAGGCTTAAGTCGACTTAATTTACAAGTGTGGATGCACCCATAGACTTCATATAAAGGCCCTTGAAGTTAATGGAAAGATTCCCACTGATTTCAGTTCATTTAGAATCAGGCCCTATATCACTGAATTCCAGCTCCTCAACAGGATAAACAAGCTGTGTTCACACTAGATGAGTTTTAAGATATCAGATCTTAAAATCAATTCTCTATCAGGAATCTTAGGGGGGGAACTTGTCTCTGTTGGGGTTTCTTATTGCACCGGTTAGAAATGGGTGGGATGATTTATGGAGAAAGAAAGAAATTTTTGTGTTAGATTGATTGATTATTTGTTTAGTGGCCGTTTAAAAGCTGGTCATAGCTTTGGCATGTTAGTTTTTGCTGCAAACAGTATGACAAAATGTAGGAGAAATAGCCAAAGATATAAAATAAGTTAAATTTCCCCTAGGCTGCATAATTTAATAATTGACTATGAAAATAAAAAAAAAATGTATTGCATAGTTATAAATGCACAGTCTCTGTCTTCTCAGTCATTGCAATCATTATCTGTTAGGTTATAAATTAATTTAGACTCCAACCCTGCATTGTGATCCACTAAATTGGACCATCTATATCTGTATCGAGTCCCAATGTTACAGACTGGAAGCCCTTTGGAGCAGACATCCTGTGTTTTATTTGTCTGTTAAGTAGCACAAACATAGTGCAGATGATCCAATTTACTGGATCCTCTCACAGGATACATATCTTTATTAACCACGATCCTGCTGCCTGTGAGACCAATTACAAAACTCAATCCATTATTCTTATGCTCATACATATATTTTCTGAAGAGGTCTGAGCACCTAACTGGGTAGACAAGTCTTTCAGCATTGTGGTTTTTTAATATACTTGATAGGCTTTCCCATGGCACTCACTCACAACAATATATGAGCACCTCATAAATATTAATTAATTTGTCTTTCTAACAGCTACTGGGAACACTAAAATATTACTTCCATTTTAGATGAGTAACTGAGGTACAGAGGAAATAAGTGACTTGTTCAAAGTTATTTTCATAGCATAAGGTGGAACCAGCAACAGAGTCCAGACTAATTTTTCAAGTAGAACCACACTCTTCCATCTCCCATTATCTATGAGAATAAATGTTTTACAGGACAGAAAGTAATCACTCCACCTGGCATGTAAATTAGTGATTAATCTCCTTCTAGTTATATGATTTTTATGACAATAGATTAAAAGAATAAAGTTTACCAATTAAAACTCTGTTCAGGTTTTTGCATAGAAATTACAGTACACACAAACACACACATACATAAGTTCCAAAGGGGGAGCCGTGTTAGTCTAGGTCAGCCAAACAAACAAGGGCTATGTCTACACTGGCAAGTTAGTTCGAATTAAGGAGGCTTAATTTGAACTAACTAAAGCCATGGCTACACGAGGCTTTAGTTAGTTCGAATTAAAGGCTTCCTTAATTCGAACTAATAAATTCGAATAGGATATTCGAACTAAGGGGTTAATTCACACTAACTAATTCGAATTAACCAATGTGGCCATGTTAATTCGAACTAATTTCTTAGTTCGAATTAACCGGCCATTGGAATGAATGGGGATCGCTAATTCGAACTAAGCAAGTGCTTGCTTAGTTCGAACTAACATTCCAGTGTGGCCATGCTAGTTCAAATTAAGCTAATTCGAACTAACTAAAATTAGTTCAAATTAGTTAGTTCGAACTAACTAATTCAAACCAATTTTAGCAAGTGTAGACATAGCCAAGGAGTCCTGTGGCACTTTTAAAGACTAACAAATTTATTTATCTCATGAGCTTTCGTGGGAGAAAATCCCACTTCATCAGACGCTTTGACACACATACACAGTATCTGAACTATAAACCTAGCTGGTTCAGGGGAAGACGAGGAAGTCAAAAAGATTATGAAATCAAATAATCTTAAATCCCTTTCCTAATTGTAGGAGTTAAACTGAACACACTTTTGAATCTTATCAATGTACAATTAACTCACTCTTTAACAAGCTATACAGAGGCAGCTAAGAAAATGCTTTCAAAGAATGAAACAAGTAGTTACTGCATATATGTCACTTCTGCTCCTGAGTTTCTTGGTGCACTTTGTCTCCAACAAATGAAGTACAGTACCGAGAAATAACTTTTCTTCAGTCGCTCTCTTAATTGACACTCCTAGCAGAAAGATCATTTAATAATTAACCCTTTATAAATGTAATTGTTTTGTTGCAAACAGGAATATCTTCACTAACCTGGCATCTATCCACTCTGAACCATCTCTGTTTCTGCTGGTAAATAAACTAGCAGTTTATGTAACTAAAAAACTAATAAACTGTTTCTAGGAATTAGTCCTGCAGTGCTGTCTTCAGTATAATGCTGTGAGGTTTTGGAGAAAAAACAATAAAGCACCTTATATCTTGTTTCTTTAATTTTTATTTAATATACAAGGTAAGCATTCCAATTTTACAAAATACTTTCTAAACCAAAATATCTTTATTTCTCCTGCCATATAGCAGATTTGTATACGAGGCTTCCTGATGTTACAAATCCTTCAAAATTACTAAAAGTACTTGAGAGACAAGGTGGATGAGGTAATATCTTTTATTGGACCAACTTCTGTGGTGAGAGCTGCAATAGAGCTCTTCTTCAGACCTGGCTCAACTTGTCTCTCTAATATCCTGGGACTGGCGCAGCTCTAACAATACTGTATAGGATTGCATTACTCAGCTCTCAAGATAAAGGAAATTGAAATCCAAGTATGTCAGCTCCAGAATGTCTTATTTACTCCAGTTCTTCAGGAAAAGCTTATCTGGAACCTTACACACAGGGCCGAGATGGTTAAGCAGTTCTAACAACAAGTGTCCTGTGGCACTTTAAAGACTAACAAATTTCTTTGGGCATAAGCTTTCGTGGGCTCCAACCCCCTTTGTTAGATGCATCTGACAAAGTGGGTTGGAGCCTATGAAAGCTTATGGCCAAAGAAATTTGTTAGTCTCTAAGGGTGCGTCTACTCTTACAAATTAAGTCGACTTAAGCTTGCTTAAGTCGACTTAATTTAATCTGCGTCTGCACTACATTTTCCTTAAATTGACTTAAGCAGCAGCTTAAGTCGACTTAAGGAAAATTAAGTCAACTTTATAAAACCTACTTTAAAGTCGACTTTAGTGGCTAAGTCAACTTTATTAAGTTGATTTAGCCAGTGTAGATGCGGATTAGCCCTAAATTGACTATAAATCGACTTAAAGGGCTCCAGGGCTCCCCCACTACCCTCCCTGCCAGGGTGGCTGGCACAGGCAGAGCCTGGCGTGCCCCCCCACAGGGCAGGACAGAGCCCTGCCCACCCTGCTCCTATGCCCTGCCAGTGTCCCTGTCTGCTCAGCCCACATTGTACCCAGGTACAATGGGACAAATGCTGAGCCCCCTGGCACTTGGCAAAGGGTGCCCCCCTGCCACCGTGGACTAGTCCCAGGTCCATTTAGCCCCTAGAAGTCGACTTAGGCATCCAGTGTGGATGCTCTAAGTCGAATTGGCAAGGTCCCCTTTAAGTCGACTTAATTTTTGAGTATAGACATGCTAAGTCAATTTAACAAAGTCGATTTAAATTAACTAGTGTAGTCATAGCCTACGGTGCCACAGGACTCTCGTTGTTTCTGCTGTATACAGACTAACACAGCTACCCCTCTGGAACTTAAGCAGTAATATTTCAATTGCTCACAACACAACTGAAATCCAGCTTCACATAGTAGTGTCTCAATCATTCTCTTCACCTTTACTGTCTACTTCTTCTTTACCAGACAGGGCTTAGAATCACAATCTCTTTGGCAGCCAGTGTGTTAGTGGCCAGGGCAATTCTGCCAGGCATGAAGCCAGAGTTACAATATCTCCATTTGGGGATTTCTTCCCTGTCCTCCACAGTCCTGGATCAAATAGTTTCTGAGTAAAAGCAGGCTGAATTTGTTAAGATGTGCCACTGTCACAGCAGAGAGAGAGGAAACACTGCGCTGAGCTCAGTCACTTTTCAAGCTCCTTTCTTTGTTGTGTTGCAGTCAGCATAAAACTGGAGGAACACAATGGCGACTCAGCCTCATTTAATGTGTACATTTGGTGAGTGTGAAGCAGCAGAGCACAGGAGATTTGAGGATGGCAGCCAGCCCCAAGTCAGCCGGCGAAGACCCAATAAAGGGTAGTTTGGACACCAAGGTCAATGGAGCATCTTAAGAAATGAGAGCATAAAATCAGAGTAAAATTAACTTACTTTCAGCCCAACCCTATGTTCCTTTCTCAAGTACCCATTTAACAGAATAGCTCTACAAAGGAGGGACTTCAAGAGGGGCAGTGAGAGGATGAATACAGTAAAGATTGTGATGCCTTTTGAGATCTCCTGCTTAAAAGCACTCTGTAAGAGCTAGATATTATCACTGTTGTTACTTAACTGAGCATAGCTGCTCCCATGCTCTGGAAAATAACGGGCTCCTCCATTAAGGCACTCCAGAGCAGCAGCAGTAACATGGAAACAAACAGCTGGGCAGACACACTTTCAGATGTGACTTTTAGAACTCATGCTGCCAGTGTTTCACTAAAGGGACTAACCTACAAATCTGGCCTCAGACCCACTGCTCCTCACCAAGGATTTGATGCTATAGCTCCAAAGACAAGATGTGGGGAACTACTGAGGGCATGATATGTTCCGGCTTAAGAGGACATAGGAACAGGAGTTAAAGTAAGGGGGAATGCACCGGAACACAGTTCTGGGGCCCACAAATTTGAGAGGCCAAAGTCCCGGAGCCCCTAAAAATAGAAAAATCCAGCGGAATGCATGTTTCACCTTGCCCTGGCTGCTGGCAGGTCCTACACCCCACCGTTGTTAATCATAATACTTATTGTGTTATGCAGTGTTTGCTAGTTTGTGACAATAATTGCTATAGACATAAACGCCATATAAAATTATAAATATTTTTATGGAGCGATAACTGATGCATGTGGTACTGAGAAGTGGTTGCAAATGCCTACCTGGGCTGGGACCTGCACATGCATGAAGGGGACCCAGACAATACAGGAAGGGAGCCCTGAGATTAGGAGGGTTCCGGGGCCTGTCAAATTATACTTTAACCACTGCATAGGAAAACAGGAAGAAGTGCAAAGGAGGACAGGAAGAATGGAGACAGGATGGCTAATTCTCTACTCTGTTAACAACAGTTTTCAACATCAGCAGTTATACACTTGTTTTTGGTAGTATTCACTTAGCCTAACACTAGATATATCACATCACAAGCTGAAGTTACACTGATGCTCCACGTCTTATCACAATATAGTTTGAAGATGGGCAAAAGATGTTTCTGGGAATTTTGGGCCATATTATGTCTGTTATGTCTTCATCTGACTGCCACATGGGTGGCAGACGTACCATGCGCCCTCCTCCAGCGACCAAGGGCCGAATCTACAGCTGGGGTAAATTGGCATAGCTCCACTGGAGCCACGCTGATTTACCACAGCTGGGAACTTGGCTCCCTATATTTTCTGATGGGTGGTACTCCAAGCCCCCAACCATCGGTTTAACAAAGTCGGTAAATTTAAAAAATGCATGTTTCACCATCTGGCTACATGCCTTTCATACAGCGTCCAGGTATGACTAATATGATTGGGAATTTGTATGCATTTACCTCTCCATTACATACCGATGTAAAGATAGCAGTGTATTCCGCAAGCACTATGTCATTCTCCAAATTCTTTGCCTCTTCACTGAAAAGAGCATCCGTAATTCCATGCCTGTGCAATTCCCTGACCAGCCGGGTAATCAAGCTGTTTCTTTCATGACATTTCCGGACAAGGCAAGCCATCTTAGCCTACATAGCATAACAACACACAAATACACTTCCGTTCAGTTTGTATTTTGCATCTAATCTGATTAAGCGCATTTTGATGTTGGGGTTTAAGAGGTTGTTTATATTTCTGAGCCAATTCAAACTCCGCAGCACCACTACAGACACATGCCGATAACTAGTAACCAAATTCAGTTCTCTATGTACTAGCTCCCTCTGGTGGCAACATGAGCAGCAACAGCAGCAATGATATCCCCTTCCCCAGCTAATCCTGGCCTAGAATCCAGTTAAAGTCAAATGGTTAATCTTTAGACGGGTCTTCCTGGATACAGGCATACAACACAATGGAAAGAGAATGGCTAAGTACACTGTTACCAAAACTAACCAAATTCAGCTTCTTCTGTAACCGATGGAAAAGGTCAGAGAAAGCGCAACCATTTCAACAAAACGTATTACCTTGAATGGAGCTAGTGTCAGGTTAGCTTCAATCTTCCTCTTCTGAAGTTCCTCAGTCTAACAGAATGACAAACACTTTGTATTT
The DNA here is from genome assembly GCA_007922175.1 of Pelusios castaneus. Taxonomy (NCBI): domain Eukaryota; kingdom Metazoa; phylum Chordata; order Testudines; family Pelomedusidae; genus Pelusios; species Pelusios castaneus. Next base: position 5,814,754 of record ML685851.1, read on the forward strand.
AGTTATTCATGATTCCTTTAGCAATAGTTTGGTAGGTTGAGGGTCTCCTTCATGAATGGCCACCTCGGGTTACTTCATCACAGCAGCACAACATTAAAAGCCTTATTCTGATACTCATCACTATGCATGCATATCCTCATCTACCCGATGACTGCTTCTCCAGGGGAGTGCTCTCCCCTTTTCTCATCTGTAAAGTGTGGTAACATGACAGAAATCAGGAGGGATTTTCTCCATGAGCATTTTAAGACAGACTTCAAATGTGTGTATAGAAAACACCTCCTACTTTTCACTCTCATGAGACAGTCAATGTACAACTTTCAGAGGTACATGTACAAGAGCGCACGTTTTACAGCCCAAGATAACAATGTGTATGGCTTCTGGGAAACCTGCTTTCAGATCTCTCGGACAAAAATGCCCCTAATTTTCAAAATATGTCAGTTTTATATATATAGCTTAGAATTTCACAATAAAATATGGATTTGTTTATGTTTATGTGTATGTATTTTATCAGACCCTCCAAACATCAGACATAGGAAGATGTTCAAAAGAAGAGCTTCCTCCGCAGTGCCACCATAATAACAAACATCAGAAACGAACACATGGAAATAGATTACTTTTGTACCAGGTTAGAGGGCATAACTTTTACCTTTGGATTGGCTTCGTGGGTATGTATGTTCACTCTCTCACCAGAACAGAGAGCAGAAACTACAGTCCCTCACCACAGCAGCTGCTGTGAAGAATAGCTAGTATGGGGTTCCCTGTGGCCACCTCCCTTCCATGGGAGAATTAAAATATTGTGGGGTCAGAGGGCTGAAAATGGATGCACTGATGGATGCAGGGTGAAGGGTATGGAACTGAACTGATGTGGGGAGGGAAGGGTAAGAAGAATATTAGATTGGTGAAATTAAGGGAAAGAGATGGAAGAGTATTCTCCCCAGAGAATGTCACATGATTTTCTGATTAAGGAAGAAAATTAAAAATTGTTGGGCATTCTTTTAAAAATCTGGCAACACTTCACTGTTTATGTCCCATTTAGGGTGAACTATAACACTCACATCAACTTGTCAGAGGAATTTATCAGGTGGGTGGAACTGAATAAAAACCCAATGGCACAAAAAAAGCAATTACGGCCTGTCTACTATTAAAAGTTGTGCTGCTTTAGCTCTGCTGACACAGTTAAAACAGCAAACCCTCTTCCCCTAGTGCAGGCACAGTTCCAAAAGTGCTTATATCAGCATGCTTTATTCTGGTCTGGCAAAGTGAAATAAACTATACTATTAGAAAGTGCCGTATACAGGTATAACTGTCTTTACACTTGGTTTTTACCAGGATAACTATGTTAATGAAAAAGAAAATCACACTCTTAACCTCCATAGTTATTCTGGGAAACTTTTAAAGTGCATACAAGGTCTACTACCTGGCACACAAGGAATGCTGATGTATCTTGGTGCAATTTTGGATAGACTTTGCTAAGTTTTGAAGTATTGTACAGCATTTATATACTAGAGTGATGGCAATTTTAGAAATTCAGGCATTTGAGACAAAAAGAGAGCGAAATTCCCCAGAGAAGTATTTTTATATTATTTTGCCTGCAGTTAGGGTACAGGAATTACAATGGAGCTTGGCAGCAAACTTAACCATGAAGAGACTATCATTGTTCCATGATGCCAGCCAATCAGAGATTTTATCACCATCTTTTGTCTCTGTAGCGATGCTCAGCTTTATGCGGCTGCACCACACACACCATTTAATTGCCCTTATAACCATTCCTTAGAAAGAAGAATATTTTGGTCCTTTGATTTCAGAAGAATAAAGCAAAATCAACAAGCTAAACCCATGTTAATCCACTCAATTAAGCACTTAAACCCCAGCTTTATTATACCTTTTCACACAGCTGAGCCTGAAGGCATTCCAGTTTGTTTTGCAAGTCTTGAAACTGATTTTGTAATACTGTCTGGTCCTTTAGCTGGAATTTCAAGTTCAGTACCTGCTGTTCTAATCTCTTATTGTCTAGCCTGTCCTCTTTGAGTTCTGGGGCTTCATTCAGTGTATATTTAGTCTAGAAAAAAATACATATATTTTAAAGCTAGATGTATAAACTCATAAAAGCATTCTTAGTATAGAGTGTAAAGTATCATAAATATGTTAGCACTAACATAATACCTGTAAAACAAGAATGTTAAAGCACCTTTGGATCAGTGAGTTTACAACACCATTGTGAGAGAGCTATAATAAATATACCCATTTCACATATGGGAAAATGGAGGCACAGACTGTTAAATGACTTAGCCCAGTCACAGAGCAAGCAAGTGGGAAACAAGAACAGAGTTCAGGAGTCCCCCACCCTCTGCTCTAACCTCCATCCTTTCTTTTCCACATGCATTCATTTCAAACTGCAAACTGCAGTCTTCTCTCTCACACATCTATTTTTTCCTCTTGAAATCATTACAATTAACTGAGTATCTAACATGTTATTTAGTTTATAAAAGTAATATGAGAGGCTATGGAATTTGGAGGAAGACAAACTTTTAATTGCAACTCCTGTTCTTTTGATTTCTTCAGTTTTTCAAACATTTAGACTGAAAGGATTTGTGAGGACTTTAAATTCACAGCTTGAACCATTATATCAACTGTAAGAAGATCTACCAGAAAAGTAGAATATACAGACTAAGAGTAGGTGGGGTTGGGGGGAGGTGCATATGAAAAATATATACAGTCTTATGACCTTACATTTACAAAAGACTGGAATTATTAAATAGATACATGTAGTGCTTTTAATTGTGCTGCACTGTGCTGTAAAGTATAAGTTTCAATTATTAAACTTTAAAATATTTCATTTAAAAGCTCTCGTTAAATGCACGAAACACCATTTTAAAATTGCAGTAATTTTGTGACGATACATGCAAAAATGTAGTTTAATTACAGCAGCTATTTATAACTCTACAATTGGTAGAAAAGCTGTTGTTCAGCTGTGTATATAGCAAATAAAATTAAATAAATAGGGTGTTTTTCTCTGTTCTGTGACATATCCTGGATTTTATATCACTAGGGACTTTATGGCTATGTCTACACTTGTAAATTTAAGTCAACTTAGCTAAGTTTCCTCACCTATAAAATTTCTGGCAGCTCAGTGCCCCATAACACCCTACTGCATCATGGTGCAGAAAGTCTTGCATCTGCACTCTGCACCCCAGGAATTTCACGTGTGCAACTCCAAGGTAAGTGATATATTTCAGACAATGTAAGCAGGAAACACTCATTTAAGAACAAATTGACAAACAAACCTAGCTATATGTGTGAAAGAACTTATCTGTCTCGTCTAGACCACTAAACATCCTCTCTCAGAGGATGAAAATATTGTTTGTGACAAAGTCTGTGTGGTAGGGTAGCTTAGCACTGAAATTAAGCTATAGTGATTTATTACAAATTGACTATGTTACTATCCTCCTGGGGTGAAGTGCAGTTATCTTTTGCCTATGGTGACAACTAACTCCAAATACAGCTGCAAACCTCAGTCCAACCAGTTACAATCAGGAGGGGAAGGGGGAAATACACACAGAAAAGCAGCTCATGTTAATCACTGGGCCAAAACTCTTACATTTGTTTGTTTTAATTAAGAGAAAGACTTTTCATCAAGAAAAAATTCAGATCACTTTCTTAGCATTGCACAGGCAGTCATTATAATTTACCTTGATGACTTACATTATCTTGATAACTGTAAAAAGTTTTTTTCAAAAAGGGAAACTTGAAACTGAAGCAAACTGAGAAAAGAACTTTATTAAAATAAATTCACTTGGCTTATCTATATAGCCTTGGATATCGTTAAGATAGTTTGTGTATAATAAGAGCTTTTCCCTCTCTCTCTCAGCTCAGTTTCCCCTTTTGTTTAATACCAACAATGCTGTGTTTAAGGCATCACTGCCTTCAGATGCATGTTTGTAGCCCCTTTGATCTCAATGAGAATCCTATGTGTGCATCCAAGAACAGAATTTGGTTCCTTGACATCACTTAAAGTTTGGATTAGACAAAGAAAGGAACTGTGAAAGGGGAGGGGAACTGTTACGTAAATGAATATCAATAATTAGCAAACACTAAGAAATTTTATGAAAACTGGATAAGTTCAGCAGCGAGGATAACAGTGATTTGGTGTCAGCAACTTTTCATGTATTAACGTATTATTAGGATGGTAGATCAAAAAGTCAAAAAGTGTGTTTACCACAGAATGCTGCTACATGGCTGGTGATCACATGGTTGCTAAAAGTGTTGGTGGGCCACTAATACTGTCAGTGACAAAGACTGAACATCCAGCTAGACTGTTTTAAGGACCTAGTTAGAGATTGATATGGGTAGCACTCGATCTGCAAGAAGTTATATCTCTTTGGAATTTCCATTTACAGTGATGTTTATTTGAAGGAGTTCTTCAGTACAAATGTTATTTATAATGTTTTTTCTAGAGTGCACTGCATGAACATCAATTAACTTAGCTTTGCAACACTCCTGTGAAGTATGGAAGTATTACTTTAAGAGCTTGTTGAAAATTTTCCACCAAAACTGTTCTTTAATGAAAATTGGATTTTCAACTAACTGAAAGTTTTCCCGAAACAACTCTGCTTTATACAGAAATGTTGGATCTTTCATCAAAAAACCAAATTCCTGAAAAACAAAAAGGGTTTGGTTTATGGATGAAAACCAAAATATTTATATTCAGATATGCTGCCATTTGCCTCAGAGGAGATGAAGCCGGGTTACTTCATTTCCTCATTCTCCTCTATTGGCCAGGCTCCTCTGCTCTACATCTCCCCCCAGTCTCATGACACAAAGAGGAAAGATTGGGAAACATCTTGGGAGATGTAGCTCAACCAGGGAGCATGACCCATAGAGAATAATGGGAGCAGGACATACCAAACTACAACTGACATGATGAACTGTGATAGCTTTTCCAAACTGAAATATTTTAGAGTTTGACTGAAACATTTTAGTTTTCAACTTTTCACAGAAAAATCAAAATTTTCCAACCAGCTCTAATTACTATCACATCTCACCTTTGGGGAACCAAGGCACAAGAAATTAAGTGATTTGCCCAATGTAATACAGGAAACTTGTGGCAGATCAAGGAAGTAGAATCCATGTCTCCCGAGCTCCAATTTAGTTTCTCTTTCTCTTATCAAGTCCCTGTATAAATCTTTTTTATATTTATTGTGTTTGAATTTTCATTTATTTTTATCATAAATTTTCTGCAATTTACTTTTAAACTATATAATTAAATAAACTGGTCAATGGAGTGACTTGAAATTTATGCTGATGGAATTGAGAGCAGATTTTGGCTCCGTTGTTCTTATCATTCATTTTAGGATTCTTTCCCAACTCATCTGAACTGATATTTATTTACCCCAAAGTTCAATACCTAGATGTAAAGGACTCGAGAAAGCCCACCTGGCAACCCTACCATGGCAAAACTCTGACTGATTTCAATGGGATCAGGATTTCACCTAATATGTCCAAATAATAGAACTGATCCTGAGAGATGCTGAACATCCATTATTCAGTGGGATTTGCGGGTACTCAGCCCCTTCCAAGATCAAGCCAAATACCAGTAGTAATAGTCCTATCTTGAAATATCCCAACAGGCATAACAAGCTGTACCACAGCAGTTCTGAAATACCCCTCTGAAGTGTGAAGACAGCAGCCAAGAAAAAAACAGTCTATATCACAGTGCATAATGGTGAGACAAGACAAAATCTTGGCCAAGGATAGCAGGGCAATCCCTGTTATAAAAAATTATGTGGGTGCTTTAGTATCCCTGCAGAGCAAAAGGAATTTGCTTTTAAAGTTGTCATCCACAAGACCCATATGCACAGTAAACTGCACAACTGTCAGCTTATCTATCTGGGGAAAGTTGACTCCACCTTTCCTGGATTTGAACCTTTGCTTCAGTGCGTTTAGGTGTTTTAGGCTCGTTTTAAAATCTGTTGTTGTGAACACTAACCGATCTTCTGCATCCAAATCAACTTTTCTTAAGAAGTGTGTTTTTCCTCCATTCCACTTACACACATACCTTTAATTGGCAGCACCACTTTCTAAGCCTTTCCCCCTCATCGGCTTGCTTCAGTTGATGTAATTCAGAGAGTGCCTGTGTCAACTGAGTTCTGACCTCTTCATATCTTGCTTCTACAAAGCCAAGTTCTCGGTACCACTTCTGAGCCTACCAGAGAAAAGGAACGAAAACTTAAAATTACAGACAGTAGTTAAACAGAGTCCTGTGGCTCCCATTCTGTAAGTTTCCCATCTTCAAAGCATCTGACGAAGTGGGATTTTCTCCCACAAAAGCTCATGCGATCAATAAATCTGTTAGTCTTTAAGGCTATGTCCACACTGGCAAGTTAGATCGACTTAAGGAGGCTTAAGTCGACCTAACTTTTCCATGTCCACACTAGGCTTTCATTAGGTCAACTTAAGGGGCTTCCTTAAGTCGACCTAATGAATGCTTAGGTCGACTTAATAAGAACCACGGGGTATTCAAACTAACCCTCCTCAGGTCAACCTAAGCCCAGTGTGGACGCATATGTCCACTTCCTTAGGACAACCTAAGGGAAGTTAGGTCAAATTACTAAGTCCCGGTTAAGGGAAACCACTTTGTTAAGTCGACCTAATAAGGTCGTCTTTAGGTTGACTTAAAGTCGACCTTATTAAGTCGACTTAACAAAGTCGAACTAACTTTTTATAGTGTAGACATAGCCTAAAATTTCCCCAGGACTCTGTTCGTTTCTCTGCAATAGACTCACACGGCTACCCCCTTTGGAACTAGACAGTAGGTAGTATCACTTACTAGTATGTACTTACAATCAAAGGACTGGATTCTGATTTCACAGATACCAGCTTTACACCAATGTAAATTCCCTGAACTTAATGGAATTAGATCATATAAAGCAGGTCTCGCAACCAAAACAGAATGAGGCCCTTAGATTAAATCCTAGCCGAAAATTATCCATCTGGAATTCATGCCCTGGAGAACTCTGAATGAAGCTCAATAACTGATTTATACAGTATTTCAAAGTATCTTGAGTGAAAATCAAACTAAAAATAGGATTTTATCAGTTAGAAAAGATAGGTAAATGTTGCGTTTAAAAACATGGGAGGAACAAAAAATTTTTAACAATCTGTCTTCTTTTGCATTATTTCCGTAATGCATTATCTTAGGGCATGTCTACAATTGATGGAGTGTCCAGTGGAGATTCAGTCAATTGTAGAGCTCCGCAAATGCGGATACCTGCTGATCTGCAGGGCTCACCTCAATTGGTCCCGGAAGTGCTCTCCTTTCAACGCAGTAACTCCATCCCTCCAAAAAGAGTAATGCTGTGTCGAAGGGAGACCATTTCTCTTTGACGCAGCCAAGTGAAGACGCCGTGGTAAGGCAGAGTAAGTAAATCGATGGGAGATGTGCATTCTACAGTACATAGATTGTGTATCTCCCGTCAACCCAGCGCAGCAGTGTAGAGTAGGTCTTAGATTACACCCTTAACAGAAACTCTGAAAATATAACTGCTTGATAGCATGCTATTAAGCAGCTGACTATTCTGCTTTCCCCTTACATGTAGGACCTCAAGTCTTCTTCCTTCTGGCCATTTGAAAATAAAGGCTTCTAATTTAACAAAGGAAGGTTTTTTTGTACTTTTGTAAAACAAAAGAAATGTTAGAAGGACCAAAGTTGGTCAGGTAGGAAGCCAATTATTGAGACAGTCTTTTCACATGCAATCTAAAAGCTATTAGTCATCATCTGAACAGACAAATGCATGAGAAGCATTACTCAAGGCATCACTCGTTCAAAGCCAGAAATCACTCATTCAAACTGCAAGAAATGAGTTTATCTTTAAAACAATTTTTAAAAAATAAAACTTTACTCAAACTATTCATTCATAAATATTCCACTGTACAATCTTATTACTGTTACCCTTTCCCTTGCTCACTATGTCTACCAGTGCTTGTTTCTATGAGTTACTGCACCATGTCAAAAATTATTTTTGCCAATATCTGTTTTAAAGCAGCCTCAAAATGTGCACTTACCATTAAGCTTTGGAAGAATATATTCCCATTTAGATAATGGGCAACATGGCTTGGTTTTGCAACAGAAAAAGAGGAGGAACAGTGAATTTGATCTGTTATAAACAGCACAACTCAAGAAGTTTCCTTTGGTTGGGGTTAGGAAGATGATCTTTGCATTGTGGCTCAATTATATGGCAGCACACAACAAAACTTAGACTTGCATAGGCAAAGGTACTCATTCAGTGAAGTTGTTTTTCATGATACAGAACTTTATGGTTATGGTGTGGCCTCTAAGTGAATGGACACCAAAATTTGTTTCTCTTTATCCCTGGGCAAAGGAAAACCCTTTATGTGTGCTTCGGGTTTTTCATGCTTCTGTTTCTTGAATAAACCCTTCTTACTTGAAAACTGGAAACTTCACATTGAGCATTGTCTTAATCATCAGAGTTTCTAATCATACCTAACTAATTCATGCTTATCATTCCTAATGGGGGAAAAGCAGGCTACCCAGAGTCTAGGTGATGGACTCTGTGGAATGGTCTCATAGCACAAAGCTTCTGTTGTGACTCCAATAAGAGAATGCAACTGTAATTCAAATTCTGACCACAATGAATGGCTGCGCAAGTCAACACTTAACTAGAGGGATCAAAGAGACATATGCTGGTTCTCTAGATGAGAGTCTTTTTCCTTTTGTAATTCTTTTGAACTTTGATAGAAACAAGAAAAGTACTGAAAGAAAACAAGAAAACGATTCACTTCACATAAATACATCAAACGTGTTACCTCTTTTTTGGCCTTTTCTAATTCTCCTTGTTGTATATTTAGTTCATTGTTTGACCTTTCCAGTTGTTCTTTCATTGCTCTGTAGCTTTCAAATGTGCTGCCCTGGATGAATGACAGAAAAAGAAACAATTCTCTTCATGTATTTAAAGTAACATACAACTTCTTAAAGCTGTGTATGTATTATCTTCAGCTCTTGAAAGGAGGACTATATAGGAAGTGTCAGAGGAAGCTATGCATGGTTTTTCCATCTCTGTGTACTGTGGGTCAGATCCACAGAACAAAGAAGATTTAAGATTATCTTAAGGCACCAGCAGAGGATTCTCCAAGTATACATCAGCTGCTCTTGGCTCCTTAACATAGTGGATGCCCTGAACTAAGCTAGGGGAGCAGGAGTTTTGTCTGGAACAAGGATCTACTTGCAGCTTCTATTGCCCTCTTCTCCCCAGATATGCCGAGCATTGCTCTATTTCAAGTAGGGATTTAGCCCTGTATATACAATAGACAATTCTGAAATTTTTTCTAAATGTGAACATTTTTCAGTTTACCAAGACATCACTGCTAGGGGTCCCTAAAGATTTCACTTCTACAGAATATGTATGGTATAGTAGGTAGGAACTGGAGTTTCTGTTCCATGGTTAATTCCATAATTTTGAATTTTTTCCATTCTGAAATGGAGAAAAACAAAAAGATTTCAAAATTTCCTGTGAAACAAAAATTATGAAAAACAAAACCTTTCCACTTGATCTAAATGTTTAGTTTCGATAAAAGTGACACAGCTCATGAATTTCAAGTTTTAAGTGGTCAAAATAATTGTTTTCTATATAATTTTTTTAGTTTGAAAAAGTCATTTCAAGATGAAAAATGACCTTTTTTTGTCAATGTCAAAACTGGATATTTTCACATTATTGAAATGACTCATTTTGCCAAAAACCAATGCTTTTAAAAATAATGTCTTTCATCTAAAATTTTCAAACCAGTTCTAATGTAAAGTGACTTTCTCCTCTAGGACCTCCGATATTTGTAAAAAAAGGTATTTTTATTATACAAATTGACAAGTGGCTCATTTCGATTCACTTTACCTTTGTAAACTCTTGTAGCAGTTCCATATTCTCCAGCACTTTAACAGGACATTCAGAAAAATTATTGTTTGATATTCTGTTGTCTCTTTCAAAGGCCAATTTTGCCACTTCAGATCTCTCAGAGGTCTCTTGAAGCAACCTGGAGATCACAATGTTTTGATCACCCAAAAATCCACTTCCCCCTGTGTTACTAAAATGGTATTTAGAAGTCTCAGTGTCTTTAGAACACCCCATTTGATAACGTCCTTTAATACTACCTAATACCTCTTCCTCTTTATCTTTTCCAGTGAGATAGTTTGAGGATTCTATAACTTGAATTCCTTTTTCTTCAGTACGTATTTTACCAGAAGCTGTCTCTGTTTTATTTGATTGCATTCTGTCTGGGAGATTCTTAGTTTCTTGTTTCAACCTTAGCAACTTTCCCTCTATTCCTGAAATTTTATCTTTCATCAGCTCTTCATAACTGATTCCCAGATCAGATACTATTTCCTTCAATTCACTGTTTTCTAGAAGAATGTTCTCAATTACTTTCTGAGATTCTAGAAGTTGTTCAGAATTTTCCTTCTGGATTTTATCCATTTCATTTTTCAGCACATGTTTTTCCTTTTGTAGGTCAGAAATTTTTTGGTAACATTTGGTTTTGTACTCATTCAATTCAGAAATCATTGTCATGCATTTGTTTTGTTCACATTTTAGCTCAGTCAAACTTCCCAATAAAGTTTCTTTGTCTGTTTCTAGTTGAGATACTATTTGTAAATTTCTCTCTCTCTCTTCTTCCAGTTCATGAGCTTTTTTAATATATTGCTCTTTGTCTTGGGATAGTTTAGTTATTTCTCTGAAAAAGCTATTTCTCTCCTCTTTGAGACCAGAAATAAGCTGGAAATACTTAATTTTCTTTTCATCAAGAGCTTTGATTTTCTTAGGAAGAGTATTTGATTTCATCACTGGTATTTCTTTTTCAGAATGTCTATCTTCCTCTTTACCTAGGTGAGAGAGGTTCTTGGAAATGGTTTCAGTCTCACCCAAGAGAACACAAATCGCTCCTGGGCACCTAAAATTCTTTTCTTTTGAAACACTGTTATAACATTTACTATACATTTCCTCTTTAGCTAATAACTTTTGGGAAGAGTCAACATGTACTGTTAATATATGTTGAGAATATGTATCCAGCTCCTCTTCTAGTGCACACATCTTCTGATAATATCCATCATTCTCTTCCTGTAACATGCAGAGTTTCTGTGAGTAACTCTCATTCTCTTTCATCAGTGCAGATATTCTTTGAGAATATATATCCAGTAGCGTCTCTAACTCATCTATTTTCAGGATATATCCATTTCTATCTTCTTCTGCTGATGACAGATAATGAATGTGTTCAGAATATTCTTCCTTTTGTACTAACCCACTACTTAAGCATACGTTTCCCTCTTGTGCAAGAGTCAGTATATTCAGTGGATAGATATACTTATCTTCCTTCAGTGCAGACAATTTTTTAGAACATTTACTATATTCCTCTATCTGAACATTCATTTGTTTGCACAATGACTCTTCCTCATCTTCTTGTTCACACAGTTTCAAATATTGCTCTCTCTTTTCTTTCACTCCAACACTTTTTTGTAGACTCACTTTTATTTGGGCAATTAGATTCTCAGGTTGTTTATCATTATCTTCTATCACAACAATGTTCTCTTCTAGGCAGTCTCTGTTCACTTCATCAAAGATTGCTAAATGTTTTCCATGTTCATTCTTAAGTTCAGAGTTCTCTTGTGGATAGCTGTCTATTTCCATGATTTTGTCACCTGGAAAGCTTGCTGTATGAAATTTTGGTTCTGCTTCATGCTTTCCAGTTTCATCATGTGAAATTTTAATTAAAACTCTGTTGGATTCTTCAGAAATGCAAGTTATTGTTCTGATTTGTAGTTTCTCATCTTTTGTTTCTTCTTGCTGAGATTCCTCTGGTACATTTCTAAGTTGATTTTTTCCATCATTTATTTCTTTATTTATGTTTTTCTTTTCATCTTTGCCTATGTGTATAACTTCCTTATTTTGAAAACATTTTTCCATATAATGTTTTTCAATCTGGCATTTGAAAATTTCAGTCTCAGTGTTAGCAGCCTTTTCCTTTAAAGTTTCAGAATTTTTGCCAGAAGGAACTCCTTTCATGGCATGCAAAATGTCATCAGAAAGACAAGTGTTATTGTGATATGCCTTGCTGTAATTCAAATTCAGCTTTTTATACAATGGGAAAACAGATTTTGATCTGATGCCTGGGACCCTGTGGCTTTCTGGTTCTAACAAGACAAGCTGAGGCTGAATCAAAGAGGCAACCATGAAGCCAGGTGAAGGGTTAGTGGGTTGATTTATAGCTTGTTGCTTTAAGAGAAAGAAAACTTCTTCTTTGGTCCGCTTACTTCTCCCCTCATTGCTTAGCCTCTCAGAGCAAGATACAATTAGCTGTCTGTTTTTAAGCTGGCTTGGTGTACATCCAAACCACAGAGAAACACCATCTGATCTTTGTGCACCAAGTATGACCTGATAATAATGAAAAGAGAAATTGTTTCAAATAAGGAAAATTATAAGCTATATTGCTATTTCATATATACTTGCCTTTTGACTTGAAAATCTTGAAACATTTTTGACATATATGTTGTTAGCCAATATTATATAGTCCCAGAATGCCTTATACTCATGCTAACCTGTACTGTGGAAATCTACCAGTAGTCGAACTGTTCTAATCTCTATTCTTTGTATATATCGAATTATCAAAAACAAGGTATATGAGCTGTTAAGATTTGCCAAATAAGAATTGTGTGCTAGGTACAGTTAGTGTTGATGTATCTATGGTCTACTGACATACGGAATGTTATATACGAAACTTTGATGAAAAAAAACTTTGTGAGATCTGTGGAATTTTCTGTCAGAAACAAGGGCAATACAAAATGGACAGAAATGAGTTCATAATTTGGAACAGAGTAACAATGCAACTGCTGAAAGGTTCTGTTCTAGATTGGTAATATATTGAGACCAGTTATCAGACCTGAACCCTCTGCAATATTATTATATATTTTGCACATCTTTATTTAATGAAAAGATCATTTTCTATGTAAACATCCTTAATATGGAAGGCTGGAGAACCTGGTGAGTCCTGTCCACATGCTCAGGGTTTAACTGATCACCATATTTGGGGTCAGGTAGGAATTTTCCCCCAGGGCAGGCAGATTGGCAAGGGCTCTGGGGGTTTTTCACCTTCCTCCATAGCATGGGGCATGGCTCACTTACTAATGGATTCTCTGTACTTTAAAATTTTTAAATCATGATTTGAGGACTTTAATAACTCAGTCATAGGTTAGAGGTTTATTACAGGAGTGGGTGGGTGAGGTTTTGTGGCCTGCATTGTGCAGGAGGCCAGACTACATGATCATATTTGTCTCTTCTACACTTAGAGTCTATGGGTGTGTCTACACTGGCAATTTAGGCTGATTTAAGGAGGCTTAAGTTGATCTAAACAAGGCCATATCCACACTGGGCTTTTATTAAGTCGACTTAAGCATTTCCTTAAGTCGACTTAAAGAAAGCTTAAGTCGAGTTAACAAACACCTGGTTTTAGGTCAACTTAAGCCCTAGTGTAAAATTACCCACATTTGGCTAAATTATAAATCTTTGAAAAATCTGTTTGTACATGCCCAGGACAACCTCAAAAATTAGGAGTGAAAGTTTAAGGCCAGAAGGGACCAGCAGATCATCTATTCTGATTTTCTGTGTATCACAGGCCACCAACATCCATACCAGCATCCACACACTAAATCCAACAACTGAAATGCAACCAAGATATTACAGCCCTCGGGAGATTAAACTATTATGTGCCACAGGCAAACAAGAGGAACCAAAGTGCATGAATGCCTGAAGATCCTATAGTTGCAATGAATTGATTAAATGAGATATAACCATGATCCTGGCAAGTGATCCTTACCTCACACTGCAAAAGAAGACAATCTCCACCTCCCCAAGCTCACTGCCACTCTGACCTCCCTGGTCCCACATACGGTGATCAGTTAAACCAGACTTTTCACAGGGGATCACAGTTTGTCTGTTCCTCTTTTCCAGAGTACCCAACTAGAGACCCTGGTGTAAGGGACTGGAGCACAGGCAGTCTGATCTAGCAGACATAGCTAGGCTGGAGTCCACTTATCAGGGAGCAGAGATCAGAGGAATTGCTAGAGTTGCAGTCAATAAGTGAGAGTTGGGGTCAAAGTCAGGCCAGGATTGGAACTGGAGATAAGTAATAATGCCAGGCTAGAATGAGGAAGCAGGAAGCAGGGTCAGAGTCAATTTGGGATGGGAGGCCAGTCATCAGGAAACACATAGGCATAGTTTTCAGGGAGGCAGAGGGGCTATTGCATCCCTGAACCAAGGTGAGGTGTGGGAGGGGCACACAGAGTCATGTGCTACTGCCCCACCATTTCTGAGCACAGTGAGCTGCCAAGGGCTTGCTCTACTCAGCCTGCTGGGGCGAGACTGGGAGGGAAGAGGACGGCCTCTGTCATTCCTATGCTGTGCTGCCCCCTGTCCCTGGCACATTTCCTGTTTGCTTGACCGCATCTCTCACCGCAGGCCAGGCTCGGGCCGGGAGTGCAAGGGACAGAACAGAGCCACTTCTGCCTATGCAGTTGGATGCCACCTCCTGGGTTTAGTGTCTGTTGACTTCCAATTATATATATGGTGGGCACTCTGCATGACTCTGCTTCCTGTACCAGTGCATGCCCATGGGGGAGGCAGGGAGAGGGCAGGACAAGGAGGGGACATAGGGGAAGGAAGCTGAGATGGGGGGATGAGCCCATGTGTTGGTCTCTTCACCCCATGCCATGTGCATGGCTAGTGAGGGACTATTTTGCCCTTGGGCATGCAACAGGCATGCAATTCTCATCTTTCCCCCTCTCCTTCCTCCTATTAGCCAACGTAGCTAAACAAGTCCAAGCTTGTCAGTAAAGCCTCCCTCTGTGCAGGTTCCTGCAGCTCTGAGGATGATCCGATGTAGGTGGTTGAAATTCGGGCGGCGGGGGGATGCAGCTGATACCAAAGGGTGTGTCAAGATGGTTGATGGGGAACCGTGCTGTCTGGGATGGGTGGTGCCTGAAGGAGGGACGTCTGCAGTACTGCTGTGCTTTAGCCATGGAGTTCTGTATCATGAGGGCTTGCTGAATTAGCCCCAGTGATAATTTGGTGGACCCCAGTGGAGAAGGAAGAGGAATGGGATAGGGCAGAGGGGAGAGAAGGGGATAGGGAAATGGGGGCAGGAAAGTTGGAGCCTGGCCTGTAGCATCCCCTCAGTAGCAGCAGCTGGGGCTCTTCCATTCAACCAGTTTATTCTCCCAGCTTCAGTAGTCGAGATACTAGGTGGAGGAGAGAGCCAGTGCACTTGGGGAACTGTCTTCAGCATGTGAATTCTGAGTGTGTGCTCACAGTGCCCCACTAAGAGTTAGCTGTCAAACTATGGAGGAAACGAGGCGAGGTGTGAAGTCACAGGACGACTGAAATCTGTGTTGTTGCCCAGACAACTTCCTGGGGCACCTTCCAGGATTAAATAGGGTGATTGGCCAATCAGAGGGCCAGAGCCCTGGCTCCCTTGGGTGGGATCTGGTGGCATCTATTCTCTACAGTGCTTCCTAGGTGTAGCTCTGCATGGCCTCCCAATGGCACTGTGGGAATATCAGCCTACCAGATTCTGCAGGCCCAAGCTTTAGTCCCTGAATCCTTACACCTGTGGGGCCTGAAATGATGAACACTCACAGCTGCAAGTGAAGTCAATGGGAGCTGTGCTTTGAACATATTAAGTGCTAGATAACACAATAGTACTCTGAAAAATCAGGCTGTAGGAGTCTCAGATTGGGTACCCAAAATTAATGGATACTTTTTGCCTTAATCTTTTCTGTCTTTCCCATCTGTAAAATGGGAATACCACCAAGGGTATTGTGAAGATTAAAACATTAATGTTTATGAAGCACTCCAATACAATAAGGACACGCATTACAGAAAAGTCTATGAGGAAAGGAATAATTTCATTTTCAGAGCAGGGTTTGAATAGTGTGCAGTAATACATCAGGGGAACCACCCACTGAACAATGAGGAAAGATCAAAATACTCAATAGCTGATCATTCAGTGAGTTTTCTTATCCCATGCTTTGGCTGAGGCAGGGGGATTCCTGTGGTGAATACATGTGATTATGTAATTAAAGACTACACCATAACACATACCCACAAGGTATTTCCTAACCTTTGATATCTTAGGGTCCTTTTGATGTAATATTTTTATATAAATTGTGATTAGTGCAAGGAAAATGGCTGTTTATTGACTCTGTGTTGTCTATATCCCAGGAAATCGTTGTTTCCACGAGCCAATTTAATATATTTATATATATATATTCATATATATCCTCACTGTATGCATGGTTATAAAAACAAGAAACTGCGCTGTTAAAATACAAATAAATAACCCTCTGGTGTTTTAGGTAACATTAGTACCCTGCTTGTAGGAACTGACTGAACAAGTGTTTATCTTGAGTATAACTTCCTGTTGACTAGAAACTCAGTCCACGATCACTCTCTAATCACTGGACAGAGCATACAGCCGTATTGCTCTGTAAGAGCAATGTTTGTTATCAAATATCAAAATGTGTGACCCGTCCAACTGATCTTCAAAGTATGCCAAGAACAACATTACAACCTCCAAGGTTTTATGAAAGAAATGCTTCTCTTTCTAAAAAAGGAGATAACATAAGCACTTATGATAAAAGTCTTCCCTTCCACATGCTTTATGTCTCTGTATTGCACTTCAACATTATGCCATTGAGGGTGAAATCTTGGATCCATTGAAGTCAATAGCAAAACTCCCATTGAATTCAATTGAGCCAAGATTTCAGCCTGAGCATAGAATATGTCACCAGGATCTACAGGAGAGATCCAAAAACTGGAATTCATTATTTTATTATACAAACAGAAAATCTGCACATTATACATGCATAGTGATAATGTCTGTAAGGGGAGAATATCAACACCTAAACGGGATTTTTCTGGGTAGAACTGGCTTCATCTTCAAGCAAAATTTTGACAGCTTTTTCTAGAAGACAAACTTTTATACTAATTTCTAAACTCTCTAGGTCTGTTCTTTATTTATCTTGTAATTCACAGATTATGCTGTGCTTGCAAATATAGCAATAACTTCCTTCTTACCTGTTCAGTGTCAGCTAGTCTGAGTTCTTCAACACTTTCCATCAAGGCATTACAGTTGTCCCCGCAAAATAGGATGAGAAATTCCTTCGGTAACCCCTCCACATTATTAAGCCTGCCACAGGCACAGTGTGAAGTTATCTCTGTTAGAATAGAGCCAGGGTAAGGCTGTTGAATGAATTACAGCAAGTAACAAAAAAATATGGTCTGAGGCATTAGAATGAAAATTATTGTAACCTCTATACATGCAGAACCAATACGATATGTGATTAATCACATGCATTTTGATGAGCAGATGAACAGTTTGTGATTTAATAATAAAATATACTAATAAATATTATTTATAATGTGAACCCTATTTCACAGAATGAGTTGGGAATTGAGGAGTTTATAAAATTGAAACTGTCATAAAACTGGACTGCTCAAAATTGCAGAAGGTACGGTGTATATGTCGCAGTTATAGTACACAGCATCCCTTTCTTTTTGTCCTTCAAATGACTGCAAAGTAATTTCCAATGCACTAGAGGCATCAGAATGAGAAGGAATGTCAACTTGTTTATTATCGACATAACTTTCATTATGTGATTATGTCCTATTTCTAAAAACAATTCATATAATTATTCATTTGTAAGACTGCTGTTTGTCAAAGTCAAGGTTCTACTGTAATATTAACAAGTTCTCATGTAGGGCTTTTCGTCCATGATTCTCAGAGAGCTTTACAAAAGGAGGTTAAATCCTATACACCATTTTACAGATGGTACAGAGCAGTTAGAGGTAGGATTTTCAAAAATGGCCTACATTAGCTTCCCTTGAAATCAACTGAAAAGCTCATATTGATCCCAATTGGAACAGCTAGGTGAATGATGAGCATTTTTGAGATCCAGGTGAACAAGATATTGAGTTTGTATCTGACCTGAAAGACAGCTCCTCCAGTTGCACAGTGCACACAAATACTACATTGCAACATGGGTTCAGTAATTCCAGAGGAGTAGCCATGTTAGTCTAGTTGAGCAAAACAAACAAAGGCTATGTCCACACTGGCAAGTTAGTTCAAATTAAGAAGCCTTAATTCGAACTAACTAAAGCCATGGCTACACTAGGCTTTAATTAGTTCGAATTAAGGGTTTCCTTAATTCGAACTAATAAGTTCGAATAGGGTATTCGAACTAAGGGGTTAATTCGAACTAACTAGTTCGAATTAACCAATGTGGCCATGTTAATTCGAACTAATTTCTTAGTTCGAATTAACTGGCCATTAAAATGCATGGGGATTGCTAATTCGAAATAACTTAGTTTTAACTAACTTTCCAGTGTGGCCATGCTAGTTTGAATCAAACTAACTAATTTGAACTAATTTTAGCATGTGTAGACATAGCCAAAGAGTCTTGTGGCACTTTTAAAGACAAACAAATTTACTTATCGCATAAGCTTTGGTGGGAGAGATCCCACTTCGTCAGATGCTTGAAAATGGAAAAAAATACAGTATAGGAAGGAGAAATAAATGCAGTGAAGTATAATCAGAGGATCTGGTCAGATGACTTCTTTGATGGATTTCCATTTCAAATGGCTGTAGTCAGTGCCTTGCATGTTGACTGGATGGATTTCCACTTCAAACAGCTGTAGTAGTTACTTATAGGGAGAAATGTCTTCTAATGAATCACCTCTACAACTTGTTGCAGCTCCAAAGCTTTCCTCACAGGTCACCTATTCAACTACTACCCAATTCCCTTGATCTTGAGATAAATTCAGAGTAGAGTTCACAAGAGCACAGCAGCAGACCACAAACATCTGATAAATCACGATATCCCCTTAGACACATGCTCTGTATCACTTTAATACCACTCTCCCTTAACTAGTCTAGCAAGTGAAATAAAGCAGAATCCTTACTTGCTGTTGTACAAAACTGTTTGGTATGTTGCAGAAAAGATATAGTTTGACTAGCTTTGTTTCTGGCTGGATCCAAGATTGCTTCCCACTTTGAATTTAACTGCTCATCCTGAAATAACAGGTCAGCAATCTTCATGGAAAAAAGGGGGAAAAGAAGAGAAAAAATACTTTAATAAAATTAGACAGTTTAATAGCTTAATTTAATAGCAGTTCACAAACTGCTGCACATGTTTATTTATTACGTTCCTTAATTTTTTTTCCAATCCCAATTTCTACTTTCCCAACCTATCACACTTTTTAACAATAAATATTTTCTTTTCTGTAGTACAGTCCATCTAATGTTTTCAACATGCTTTATAAATGTGCAAAGAATGTGGCATTCAGTATTAGCTTGATATTATGGATGGGAAACTAAGGCACATAGCAATTAAGAGAATCACTCAAGTTAATAGCAATCGTCTGAACGAGTTGGGAGTAGAACTCAGGTTCTGTGATTCTTCATCCTGTGAAGACCACAAAGACCATTCTTCTTTTCCTGGATGTAAGAAGCTAATTGTAAAAAGTAAGAAAAACCTTTGGAGTAAAACTTTTTTTTAGTAAGATTTTAAATCCATAGTTTTATTTTAAGTTGTTTTCCAAACACCTTCCTCCACTTCCTGGTTGAATTCAGAAATGGAGATGATGACAGACACTACAGCAGATCCTATAGGTAACATCTTAAATTGACCTTTCCATATCTTCCAATCCCCAGTAGCATCTGCATACCATTTACGTGCCCTAGTGGGACATTTAAAGACAATGTAGTGCAGCCAGACAGGGGAAGGAAAATGCGCCAGTACAATAGTATGTTGGTTCCTCTGCTTCAGATATTAGCAGCTGAGCAAATCCTGTCCCTTCCTTCAATCTGGAAGTAGAGGCAAAGACTAACAAATTATAGGGGTTTTAAGTCATATTCTTGAGTTGTGGGAAGGAGAGGTGCTGCATGGCAGTAAAGGATTTCTGGCCAACTCTGACAGATTCTCTCCTGGGGCTCCAAGGATCAGATGATAGAGTAGCAGCTCCATGAGTATTTGCAAGGATGGTGTGTACACTTTTCTTTATGTAATGGGAGGGCTATGGCTCAACCCTCATCCCCTTTTGGGAAGCTAACACCAGTGAAGTCTAGTGAACCAAGCACTATGCACCCATCCCTACCATAAAACACCTAATATTATTTGAACTTCCCTGATGTGGGTGTTTTAGGTTAACAGGAGTAAGTAACAAAGGTTAAGAGAAGTAACACAGTCTGGGAGCCACCACAGATGTAGTTTGACTCTCACACAGAGACACTACACACTAGCAACAATACCTTGCTTAAAAAAATTAAAGGCCTGGAAGCAGGGGCAATACAAGCCCAGCCCCCAAGCATATATTCTCATTCCTAGCCCATGCTCAAGTTTGCACCATGGCTTCCTCACTGCTGTTTTTAGCAAGCTAGCTAAATTAAAACTAGAAGGGGTATGTCTATATGAGCTACATGTCACAAACCCAACTGTAGTTTTATGTTAGCTATTTTTAAACTGTTCTAGAGTGGAGTTAGGGAATCATATTTGACCTTTGCCTGGATACAAAGCTGTGGTGGATGAGTTTTGAATGTGATAAAAAGGGCCCACTTCTGAGGTGGATGAGTTCTGAATATGATAGAACAAAAGAGTCCTCTTTGAGAGAGAGTACAATTTTTTTTTGAAAGCAAACAGATACTATTTTAGGCTATGTCTACACTTCTTAAGTCAACTCTATTAAGTCGACTTAACAAGGTCGACTTTAAGTCGACTTAAAGTCAACCTTGTTAGGTTGACTTAACAGAGCATCTACACTTGAAGTCGACCTTGTTCAGTCAATTTAACAGAGCCTCCAATGTAGATATACCTACCTACACTGGCTGTAAGTCGACTTAATAATGTTGACTTAAGCATCCTTAGGTCGACCTAAGGCGCCAGTGTAGACGTACGCTCGTGTTTTCTGTAAAGCCCACTTTACAGCTCAAGTGTCCAAATCCTCTCCTTGCACACAAGCATAGCTACAACACAGGCAACTGCATAGCATGTATCTCCAAACTGGGCAGCAAATATGCTCTGACTGAATTTGGTTTGGTTTGAGGGTTTTCAACGACTTGCTAATAGCTGTGCTGAAACAGATGAATACAAATCACAGCTTCAAAGAGGAACTGCAGAACTCAAATGTATATGCAAATTCGACTCAGTTGCCTTGGGGTTAAACAGGGACTACGGATTTTTCTCTCATTACAACAGGTGATTTGACCTCCCTTCCTCTATGTGCTGTTCCCCAGTGTTTGAATCCTAACACCTATTTTGATTTGCCGCTACAGCCTGACCTGATCCTATGTCATACACTCCCCTGCATTTAATTTCCTCCTATTCTATAAATTTCCCATCTTCAAAGTGTCTGACGAAGTGGGATTTTCTCCCACGAAAGCTCATGCAATATGTAGTAAGGTAATTCTTGAACAGGTGAAATTCCAAAGGGGTAGCCGTGTTAGTCTATTGTAGAAAGACAACAGAGTCTTGTGGCACTTTTAAAGAACAGAGTCTTGTGGCACTTTTAAATCTGTTAGTCTTTAAAAGTGCCACAAGACTCTGTTGTCCTTGAACAGGTGAGACTCCATTTCACACCCACCCCCAATGTTGTTGAAGCAGGGTATAAAAGTAAACATTAATCACATTCTGTACTACATTCACTTACCCAGTGAACACTGACAGCTTTGCTTTCTCCATTTTCTGTTCCTGCAGGCCGTAACTCCTTTTCTGCTTCTTTTTGCAGCCTTGCTCCCAGTTTGCCTTTTAAAGTGCTGTTTTCATCTCTAACTTCCTCCACTTGTCCTTGGAGGTTGATCTCAGACAATTTCAGCTCATGAACACGACAGCAAGATTCCTCTAATTTCCTCGACAGGAAGTCTTTGGTGTCCTGGAAGTGCTGAAGTTTAGTTAATATATCTGCTTGTTCTTTATTATTTCCTTCATTTTCCTGTAACCTCTTCAGATTTTGCTGCTGTGTTTGTAGGTGACTTTTCATGTAATGATCCACATTTTCAATGAGAGTTTCTATTTTAGCTATATCCGCATCAAACTGCAAAGACCCCTGAATTCCATTGAATGCTGCTTTCAATTTGCATTGGAGATATTGTACAGTTTCCTCTTCTAGCTGAGAGAACAGAAAAGATGTACTAGCAAAGAGATCTAGGACTTTCTTTTCCAGCCTAGACACATGACCCTGAAGGGACAACTCCCGTTCTTTCAACATTGCTGTCTGCTGCTTCTGCTTTTGTTTGTAATGCTCGAAGTATGCTGACTGACTCTTTACTTCATCCTCTTTCGTTTTCAGCTGGTTCTGAAGTCGCCACAGCTTTTCTTTTTGTTTTCTTTCTGCCTTTTCTTGGCTTTGCACCTGCAAGTTTCAGTGATTAGCATGGGAATGAAAACAACAACAGCAAATCTATGATTCAGAATCTCTTTTCACACTATTTTTCCATTTCTTAATGAAACAATAATTTTGTCCATCTCTTCTGAACCATCATTTAGCCAGAGCCCAGGAATAATATTAACAACTTTTCAGAAATCAATAAGACTGTGTGATGTGGTCAGAGCAGTTTTTGACTCCTTACCTTGTTACTTCTACCACCATTGAAACATTTTACTTCAAAAACATGCTTTGATATTTAATATTTTAATTCATTTTGCATATTCTAGGATACTCATCAAATTAAAATCCTTTTATGGACTAAAATGCATATAATCAGTTCCTAACTATACAAAATATATATTTTTTAATATTTATATTGGAGAAATGCCCAGAGGTTGCAATCAGGTCTTTAAGTCCCATTGGGCTAGGTGCTGTTCAAACACACATGGAAAAAACAGTCTCAGTCACAAAGAGCTCACGGTCTAGGACAAGCGAGATATGAAGAATGGAGGAGAGGGATACAATGAAATATATAAAACAGAATTTGTGTATGCATAACAGTCAGTTAATCCTATTTGATCTCTAATTTAGCCATCCTTACTTAGTTCAGTTTTAATAGGAAGGAAAGGGTAATGGGCCTTATGAATAAAATCAGAGACAGTGTTTCACATGTAAATGAATATGGATAATATTAGTTTTCAGATGAACCACATTACATTTTACAGGAATTTGTGGTTCATCATACAACATCCAAATTGTAAGATGAAAGAAAAAACAATTCTTGTTTTATTAACTAACTTGTCCTGAACCAACTAAAGGCCTTCAATAACATAATGCAAATTTGGGAATTTTTCAGCAGAAACTGAAGCACAGAGAAAGTCCAACTGAGGCATTTGCAATATTCCTTTAAGTACTGTTTCAGCTCAGTGTTTTTACACTCCAAACTACTGATTTCTAAGGGGCATGCTGATGAAGTAAAAGTAATGAGATTAACAGTAGGCATAAAAGCCACGCAATGTCAGGTAGGCTCAGGCTATTAAATTTAAATGAAACTACCTGCTGATGGGAGAATAGGAACTATTTAGACAAATTCTGAAAAATACATTTTAGGTTTAAACCAGTTTATTAAGAACTTACTGAATTTAACACTGTCTGTTATACTGAGACATTACACCCTAGAAGAACTGGAGTAGTTCAAGTAACACACTATGGTCTCAGCTCCCATAAAAGGAAATCCCCAACTGTAACCAACACACAGTAGAGAATGGGAACACTGGTTGGAGTAGTAAAGATTATTCTGGGGACCAAGTGTTTGCCATTATAAATAATCAACCCTAAAAAAGTGCCAGCAGCTAAGTGAAGGGGCATTTAGGATAGGGCAGATTTTTCCCTTTAGACTAGGAAATGTCTCTCAGTTTGGGTGGAGCAGGTCATTTAAAACCTCATCTGTGGTAAATGGCACTCTGGCTCCCAAGTAATGGTTAAAAACAAATTAGCAAGGATTTGGGAACTGCAACCCAGACTATAGGTTTAGCTATGGGTGGGTCACAAGATGTGGTTGAGAAAATGGCTAGAAGGAAAATCCATATATTGTTTCTGAAGGAAACGATGGCCAGGTCTACACTACGGTGCTAAATCAGTGGGAGATACATAATCTGCAATCCGCAGAATACATATCTCTCGTTGATTTAGTTAATCCCACTCAATGCGGCGTCCTCACTCAGTTCCATCAACTCAAAGCACTCTCCGGTCAACGCAGCCTTACTTCACTTGAGGGGATGGAATAATTAAGTAGACAGGAGATGGCTTCCAGGATTGACTGAGTGGGTCTCTACTGCAGTTTTTTAAATGTAGACTAGGCTTACATGGTGTACAGACAAAAGTAAAATCTTGAAAGATGTATTTAATTTTTTTTCAGTCTGGAGGAAAAAGAAAATGAAAGGGATAGCTATTGTCTTGATCCCAGAGATTTGCACAAGAGTAGAATGAAGAAGAGACCAACTGGTAGCAATATAATTGAGGATAGAGAGTAGGGTTTTATATATATATATATGTCAGCATACTATCCACAACCAAGTAGATCTATGAAAGAGAAGAAGAGCTTCAAAAGTAAGCTGGCAGAGTTGGTGGATATAGTTGAGAGTCACACTTTGTTAGTAAAACAAACAAGGAGTCCAGTGGCATTTTTAAAGACTAACATTTTTATATCTATTTTTAATTAAAGTCTTAATTAGTAAGTAATTTAATTTTAATTTAAGTCTTTAAAGGTGCCACAGGACACCTTGTTTGTTTTGCTGAACTATATTAACACAACTAACTCTCTGGACCTTGTTAGTGGTTGACGATGGTTTAAATTGCCATGTTAGTGAAAAGAACACAGAAGAAGGAGTAATTTGTAAATTTGGCTTTCGGAAAAGAAATGCAGAAAGAGAAAGGTGGAATGAGTGATGTTTGCTTGATGGATTTCCAGTAGTGCATGCATGATTTGAAAAAGGAGAATCCCACATGGCGACTGTGCAATGAAAAAGTAAAACACAGGTGGACTATATTTTGATAAGAAGAAAATATAAAAAATTATGAAAGACATTAAGATTATACCAAGTGAATATTTTGCAAAACAATGTAAATATTAATAGCTAAAATCCAACTGCAACTTGAGAAAATAGGAAAAAAGATTAAATTTGAGGGGAAAAGAATCGCATTGGTAGTTTTTGGTGGGAGGGTAGGAAGGAAAAGTTCTTCCTAAAAGAAATGGACAGCTCTCATGCTTTGCCAAAGAAGCAGTGTGCTGAGACCACTTCTCTTATCATAAAAGATTAGGGTTTGAAGGGACCACAGGAGATCATTTAGGACCCTGATCAAGGCAGGACCAACCCCATCTAAATCATTCCAGCCAGAGCTTTGGCAAGACACACCTTAACACCCCCTAAGAATAGAGATTCCTCCACCTCCCTAGGGGTGCGTCTACACTTGTAAATTAAGTCGACTTAATTTACTCTGCGTCTACACTACAATTTCCTTAAGTCAACTTAAGCTGCTGCTTAAATCGACTTAAGGAAATTTTAAGTTGACTTTATTAAACCTACTTTAAAGTCGACTTTACTGGCTAAGTTGACTTTATTAAGTCATCTTAGCCAGTGTAGTCGCGGATTAGCCCTAAGTCAACTTTAAGTCGACTTAAAGGGCCCCCAGGGCTCCCCCACTGACCTCCCTGCCAGGGTAGCTGGCACAGCCAGAGCCTGGCATGCCCACCCACCGGGCAGGACACAGCCCTGCCCACCCCGCTCCTATGCCCTGCCACTGTCCCTGTCCTGCTCAGCCCCCATTGTACCCTGGTGCAATGTGGCAAATGCTGAGCCCCCTGGCACTTTGAAAGGGGTGCCCCCTCCACCACCATGGACGAGTCCCAGGTCCACCTAGCCCCTACAAGTCGACTTAGGCATCCAGTGTGAACGCTCTAAGTCAATTTGGCAAGGTCCACTTTAAATTGACCTAATTTTATAGTGTAGACATGCTAAGTCAACTTATTTGGCCAAGTGTAGGCATAGCCTAGGTAACCCATTCCAGTGCTTCACCACACTGCTAGTAAAAAGTTTTTCCTAATATCCAACCTAGACCTTCCTCACTGCAACTTGAGACCATTGCTCCCTGTTCTGTCATCTACTACCACTGAGAACAGCCTAGCTCCATCCTCCCTGGAACTCTCTTTCAGGAAGTTAAAGGCTTCTATCAAATCCCCTCTCACTCTTCTGCAGACTAAACAAGCCTAATTCCCTCAGTCTCTCCTCATAAGTCATGTGCTCCAGCCCCATAATCCTTTTCATTGACTTCTGTTGGACTCTCTCCAATTTGTTGACATCCTTCCTGTAGTGGGGGGTCCAAGACTGGACACAATATTCCAAATGAGGCCTCACTAGTGCTGAATAGAGGGAAATAATCACTTCCCTTGATCTGTGGGCAATGTTCCCACTAATGCAGCCTAATATGCCATTAGCCTTCTTGGCAATAAGGGCAAATTGTTGGAAGGAGATAATTTAGTGGTGGAAAGATTGATTAGTGTGCCATCTGCATGGAGATAAGCTAAAGCATTTCATTTTAAACAATATCCAACTTACCAAATCCATCAGTTCCCCCTGAAGGTTTCGGACCTTCCCTTTAACACGTAGATTTGCACTTTCTATCTGGTGTAGCTTTGTATTCAGTTGGTCAACTGTTTCAAAAAGTTTCTTCTGTGACTGCTCCAGTTGCTTTGCTCTACAGTATGGAAAAATAGGATTGCTTCTGAGTCAATGCTCCACAATATTGTTTGAAGAGAAATGATCTATTATCAGGTCTCTATTTCCACTCTCTTCTCTCTCAACATAATAGTAATTAACACTACATCACTGATAACTAATAATGGAACATTAATAACTAAATAACAATTAATTATAAATACTTGCAGGTACGTAGCACATTTCACTGGAGATTCTCAAAGCCCATTATTGGCAGTCTATAATTGTAAATGTTTATGATGCAATCTTTCTCTGGGTTGCAGAGGTGCACAAGGAGAGGAAAGGGTACTTACAGTTTGAAATCCATAAGCAAACAGAAGCATTTGATCAATGGTTTATGGCAGCCTTTTGTGGCATAGAAAGTGGGCACCTAACATAATGAGACATTCAGTGTTGCCAAGAGACACGTGATTATCTAACAACAGGGTTCTGCTAGACCCATGACTGGTGAATGTAAATGTTACTATCAGCAATAGTAACATCATATCTTCCTCCTGTTTAGAGAGCCAGTAAGAGTTATGCTGGCTTAATGCATTTAATACTGCCTTGTAACATCTCTTGCAGGGCATCTTAATATATTAGCCCATTCACCCAGGTCAGCGATGCTTAACGGACTCATCAGTGTGAGTAATACTGTTACTTAGAACCAGCACACAAAATTATATCTAGCACTCTTAGTGACATACCGTGGGCCTCCAGTGCCCAGAGCCAATGCTTGGATTTGCACTTCCCCCTCCTTCTCACGGGGGAGGGTCTCTGTTGCTGCATGGGAGGGCATGCCCCAGGGGCCCACACCATTAGGTGGAAGACACATGAATGGAGAGGAGTCTGCTGCTGGTGGAAGGTGGGAGACACGCAGCTAGGAAGGACGACATGGCTGACAGGGGCCACACTGCTTGAGGAGAGGCATACACAGCTAGTCAGGGTACAATATTTGGGAAGGGGCAGAGGGCCAGGGGAGGTGCTGTTGCAGGGGAACACAGGGCCAGGGAGACATGATACCGGGAAGGGAACTGATGGTGGGGGGAACAGTGGGGGGCACACTGCTTGGGTGCATCTACACTGGCAACTTAGGTCGACTTAAGGATGCTTAAGTCGACCTAAACAAAGTCACGTCCACACCTGGCTTTCATTAAGTTGACATAAGCACTTCCTTAAGTCGACTTAATAACTACCACTCTTTAGGTCGACTTACCACCTAAGTTGATTCGTTAAGTCAACCTAAAACCGGTGTGGACTCCCTAAATCGACTTAATTCCCTAAGTCGACCTAGGGATGGGGACAAGGACACCATGGCTCACTGACAGAAGGGAGCTTCAGCTCCTCCGCAGGAACAAGGGAGCCGTGGAGAGCCGCGGCTCCCTTCTCCCAGGGAGCCACGGCTCCGTGCTTGAGGGGGAGCAGGGCTCCCCTTGTCCCTGGGAGCTGCGAGCCCCCTAGCCCGGGGAGCCATGGCTCCCTTTGGAGCCACAGCTCTCTGTCAACCCAGCCAGTCGACTTAAGAGTCTAGTGTAGACTCTCTAAATCAACTTAACAAGGTCGACTCTAAGTCAACTTAAGAGTCTAGTATAGACTCTCTAAATTGACTTATCAAGGGCGACTTAAGTTGACCTTGTTAAGTCAACTTAGCTTTGTAAGTGTAGACATAGCCCTTGAGAGGAGACACACACAGCTGGTGGGGGGTGCTGCATGTGGTGGTGTGGCTGAAGAGCAGATAGCAGGGGCACAGCATCACACTGAGGGGGGCTAGAGGGGTGATTAACCTTGTCTTGTATCAGCCCAAGCCTGGACTCATTCCCTGCTGGGCCACCATCTTCCTGCTGGTCCAGCCCCTGGTGCCCAGTCACAAGCAGTGCAACGGCTGCCCTCCCTCCCTGCCCTGCCCCTAACCCACATTGCACTGAAGGGATCAGCTAGTGCCACCCCACCACCTCCAGGCTAACACCTGTGGGCCATGCCCCCATCTTGACCCCCCACCATCGGTACATCACTGAGCTTTCTGAAACACTGACTTTGTTTGACAATATAATGCATAACTACAAATTTACACATAATTCACAGCAGTCATTTTTTAATTACAAAATTAACTTTTCATTTTACAAAAGGAAGCAAAATACACTACCAGGATATGCAAATAAGCCCAGGGGTCTTAAATATGTGAATTATGTAATAAAATGATAGAATTTGGTCATTATAATCTGATAACTATGTGAAATACCTACAGAGGAATCTTGCAGTGTTTATCAGGCACTATGGAATCTATTCCAAAGGGGTAGCCGTGTTAGTCTATTGTAGAAAGACAACAGAGTCCTGTGGCACTTTTAAAGACTAGTCTTTATATATAGTCTTTAAAAGTGCCACAGGACTCTGTTGTCTTATGGAATCTATGTTTTCATCTGTTCTAGTACTGTTAAGCTTTGTCATACAGTAGAGAAAGCACATATTTTACATACTTTAGAAGTCTAAAATGCAAAAAGTCAAATGCATTTACCTATTTCTTAGTGCAGAATTTGATTTTACGTAGTCCTCTAAAGTTTCTTTCAATTTTTGCTCTGACTTTTCCAGCTGTTTTATTCTGAGGTTCAAGGTTTCCACATCAGCACCCTTTACTTCCTCTTCAGTCTCCTTTGCACTTCCATGCTCTACATCTTCTAAATCCTGGAAAATCAAGGAAGTATCAATTTTAACATTAAGATTCAGAACATCAAATCCTTCATTACTGGGTGCTCTAATATAATAACAAAATTCTTGTTCTCTTTCAGATGAAGGCTCCATGATTAAAAAATATATTGCTTAAGTTTCACCCAATGTTGTACAATCTGAACGTTTTCTTTTTTCTGAAGATGTTTAAGTGCTCGCCTTGGCTTCTGTGGCGATCGGATGAACATCCTTTGTTGATACAGATCACATTTATTATTCATGAGAGAACCACATACATTTCATTAGGCCAAAAGTCATTCAAAATGTATGAAGGTAGTCTCAGTTAACAGCATAAGAGAACTCCATAAAAAACATTGTGAGCCAAATTCATGGAGGAATTGGGCATCACACCTGAGATTGAAATGGACATTATTTACTAGTAAACACATGGGAAGACATCAATATGACATACTTTCATAGGTGTATGATAGCTTTTCAATTCCTAGTACAATTGTGTCATTCTTTGGTGTGCCTCAATACAGAAAGACAGAGAATTAGCAGAAGTAGCATTTACTGGTTCAAAAGGCAGATTAAGAATATTTATGAGAAACATCAAGAATCTTTAACTGATTGTTAAATGTGTAAAGGGTGAACGTATATTTCTACTTCAGTCTTTTATGGAATTATGTCCCAAAGTATTTTCTGAATACCAAGTGTTACAACTGTATTAAAGTGACTTTCACGCAACCAGAGAAATCCTAGCTAAAGTCTTCTAACATACAGATAACTAGTAACTTCAAAAAGTCTCCTCCACAATGAAAGAAAAAAAGAAAGTCTTGTTTGCAGCCAAAGCCTACAGGAGAATATTTTCAAGATGGTGTGAGAAGATATACATTAAAATTCCCTTACTTATTAACAGGATTTTATCTCTGTATTTCGAGTATATTTTGTAAAATATGTTAATGAGTAGTATTGTTGTTATTATTACTTGTATAGTCATACCACCTAGAAGGCAGGGTATCATTGTGCTAGACACTGTACAAATATATAAGAAAGAAACGGCCCCTCACCCAAAAAGTTTATGATCTAAACAGCGTCTACATTCTAAATCTAGGACCAGACCTGCGAGTAGAATGTGTGCATTCCTGCACCCTCACAAAGCTCCACTGATTACAATGGCGGGATCCCTCACACGGTGTAAAAGCAGGAACAGGACCTTAATGTACAAAGACAACGAGCTTATATATTGCTCAAAATGTGGTTCCACTCTGAATAATGTCTGTTAACATTTTCTTGATTGGTTTCCATGTTTACTGTCTCATTTCCTCCTGAAATGTGCCCAGTTTACTTCTATGATGTATTTTTTCTAACTGTGAGCCCTGCAAAGCCAACCTGGGTTTTGAAAGTCAAGTAGCAGTTTTTATTTTATCATCATTAATGGAACTAAAAGTTTTTCAGGCCACACTACATCCTCATTTACACATTTCATGTTCAGCATAGGCCCATGGGTGACCTCTGTGCAACGCCGATGTATTCAGTAAATTTGCATAGGTGTAGCTGATCGTGAATGTGTAATAGAAATATATAATACAGTCCGATAATGGACTAATGAACACTAGCGATTTTAGATGCATCAATGAAAGCCAAATTAAGGCTCTCTTTAAATTTGTTCCTTAGTGTCCTGCCATAAAATATGACTCCAAATAGCAACAAGAAAGCAGTGAGTAAAAGATTCCTAGAACAGGATAGCCTACAGATATAAGTGGAGAGGATGGATTGGGCATGATACAAGCATATTAAAAATCTGTCCATTTGTTTCCATCCACATAATTCTATTAGCTGTTCTTGCTGATAACTAAATTTCCATTCATCAATATAAATATAATGAAATCTGATGTGACATATTTAAATAGATATAGCACCATGAAGTATCTGACTAGACCTAAGCAGCAGTAAGCTTCTATATTCAACAAGGCCCAATCTTGGCTTGATCCTGTAAAGTGCTGAATGCACCAGACCCAATCCAGCAAAGTACTTAAGCAACTGCTTGAACGTCAAAAATCTGAGTAGTTTTATTGGCTTCAGTGGGACTACCTGTGTAATTAAAAACCTAAAAGGTGCTAAGTGCTTTGTTAGGTGGGGCCAGATTGTAATATATTTCAGGCATTAATATACCTTGGTATTTTTAGATCACATTAACTCTAGTACAACCAGATGTGAAAATTACTTGACGTTGATCATGACTATCCAGACAGTGCCATTGCAAAGCAGGAACGAACTTCAGTTCAAGGATCATATTTTAAAAGTATTACCAATACTATATAAGTATCTGACAAAGAAAGGACTTTCCTTTGTTAATTACACACAGAATGAGGAGGATTAACCTAAAACAGATTTTTCTGTGTCCACTAGAAATTGGTTTAATAAGAGTCTAGGTGCGCCCCATCCTATTGATATCTTTGTTAATTTATTAGATAGGAGTGTGTTCTTTTTTTCCTCTAATTTTAATGTGAATTTAGAATATGCCTGGTGCATGTCCTTAATTTAAATTGATCCAGCGAACTGAGGGCACTCGGCACCTTGCAAGAGCATTAAGCTTGGATTCAAGCCTTTTATCTTCAGGACAAGTGAAGTAGTACAGGTAACGTACAATTACCAACTTCTTACCCATGTGCTTCACACTTGGTCCTGGAGAACACAATGCATTGTTGTCTTAGCATACTTGAATGGGAAGGGAGAGAATCAGTTTACACACACTGATATAAAATGTAAGTCAAAACAGCCCAATATATTGTGCATGGCGTATAATACAGTCAGTTAACAAGTGATGACTGCTTTCCTTCCTCTTAAAATATCATTTGTGAAAGGTGGGAGTAAAAAAGCCCAGACTTCAAAAACTATCAGTCCAACAATGAGATAAGACAAAATCCCACAAAATCTATGAGAAAAATTCCATCGGTATCAGCAGATTCCACTGCTGCAAAATATCACGAGTAAGTTAAAACACAAGAATTAAAAGGTATGAAAACAAACCTGTTCCATACTTTTACTGCTTTGCAATGAGGCCATCTTCTGTCCTCCCAGAGCACTTACCACTGAACCAAATGCTGAGTGACAGTTTTGTTCTTGTGCTTTTATTTTTGTTTCCAAAACAGTGATAAACAAAACAATGAGAAAGCAGAGTTTCTGTTTCTTTGCTAGGTGAAATGCGCTTTCAGATGTGTATTCATTGTTTCTTTCCCATCATCTGCTTTAGGTATTGGCTTTCATCAACAGTCTTAAGTTATGTCCTTTCTTTTTAATGTCCACACTTCTTTTTGGTGAAGACATCTTTCCCTGTTCCATTGCTACATTGCTCAAGTTTTTAATTAGATTTGAAATTTCTCTATTGATTAAAAAGATAAGTGCTTTAAATACTCCATTTTCTATTTGATTCACGCACTCTTTAGAGGTCAGAATTTTCCAGCCTATTGGATCATGCCTTTGACTTGCTTGATTCTATATAATTTCAATTGTGCTTTGTGTCCTTCTGTTCAGCTTCTCACATAAACCAGTTTTTCTTGCACAATAGTGAGTTAGCCTCTTGGAGTCTC
Organism: Pelusios castaneus; assembly: GCA_007922175.1. NCBI lineage: Eukaryota > Metazoa > Chordata > Testudines > Pelomedusidae > Pelusios > Pelusios castaneus. The sequence continues at coordinate 5,847,730 of ML685851.1, forward strand.
CACATTTCTTCTGTAGATAACTCTTACTGATATCTTTATTTGAAGTGTATGTTCTCCATCTTATTTCTTAGCTCAACAAATATCTAGGTGACTTCTCCTGCTCTGAGACCTCTAATCTTCTTTCACATTCAGTGTTCAACTGCTATCATAAACCTTTTAATTAGTTTTCTTTGTCATTGTCATTTTCATCTTGCCTCTAAAATGCTTGAATCTGAGAACCACCTCTCTTTCTTAGTATTGTCTTTCCAGATCTGAAAGAATGCGTTATCATTCATTTTCCTTTGCCAATAGACTCTCTGTTAATGTTCTCACCATTGTCCGCCTTTAACAATTTTCCCCATCTCTAATTGTTTTTAACCTGTGTTTCCCCATACATTTTGTCTGCTAGTTCATGTGGTCATTGTCAGGGTTTATCTAACTCTGTTGCTTGGGGTAGTGTCATGTTTACATCTCTATGGGTAATATAATCACCCTTTTCCTCTATTTCACCCATCAAGTTATTGTGTTTCTCTTTGTATTCCCTTTCAGATATTTCTTTTACTATTATGTTTCTCTGCTTGCCTATTCAAAATCTTAGCTCACTCGCCACTTTTTGTTTTAAGACATAATTGTGGTGTAATGTATGTTCTCCAGAGTTGTAAGGTGTGCCTGCCTGAGCTTTCATTTCATCTCAAGATCATCCATTTATCCAATGAAATCCTTCTAAGTGATTGCTTTGTTTCAAGTGATATACAAAGATCTGATTCTCTGATACCACTTCTACCCTCTTCACAGTTTCACTTAATCCAACTATCCCAGCTCCTGTTCTTGCTGCATGTTTACCTTTCTGTGTCTCAGAGTCAACATCTAACTTCTGAGAGCGCCTCTTCACCTATTATCCAGTTACTTTCTTTAAATAATGATTTCTCCTCTTTTCCTATCTGTGGGGTTTCAGACTCTAACCATTTAGCATAAATGTTATTACTGTGCATTTCTAAACCTCTTTTTTTTTTCCAATTTTTGTACAGTTTTCCCCCCTTCAAATATTTACTATGGCATTTATTGTCAGCATTTAATTTGTTCTATATATATATATTAAAAAGGAGGTTCTGTATTTCTTTTGCAAAATGCAAACCACGTTTGTTGAAAACATGCAATATGGAGACACAAAGGACATGGTATTATAATAAAACCATTTGGTAGATAATAGTTCATATAGCAGCCAGTAATTGCACTTGATATTTTTTTCCCCAGTGTTTGAATCTTTTTTGTAAATTCTGTATAGGTTTTCTTAGTATTCATGGTGGGCTAGTCCTTGTCTGACTATCAGATCATTCCAGTTTGAATCTGTATCTTTATAAAATCCCTAATTTTAATTCAAATATCTTGCATCTTGAAGTATTATGCAAACTGTTTCATGATAAAATGCACCAACTGAAAGCTGCTCAAATAAATATTTTCTGGTTTTTGCACGTGGATTCAGTTGTTCACTCCATAGGCTCTTTTAATATCCTACAGGAGAAAGAGAACATCATAAGTTAAATCTGTTTTATTTAGCAATTTATGTTGACACCCATCCCCAAGCACCCAAACATCACAACAGCTTCTTAAAGGATGCAGATACTCCTTTCTTCATAACAGAAAACATCAAAGATTGGCATCACTAATAAACTCCAAGCTTCCCAGCTTGTCTTTACCACCTATGAGGAGCAAGAGCCTAGCTAAAAGTTAGTTGGATGCAGTTCCCTTAATAGGACTAAAATCTGCTCTACACACAAATGTTGTATTGCTGGACCATCTTAGTTAAAGTGGTACAACCTCCTTAGTGCAGATGTAAGACTACTATGATAAATTCCTTATATCGGTATAGCTTTTTCCTGTATGGGACAGGGAACAAGCTATATCAGGCCTTGTACACATTACAAAGTTATCGCGCGGTAAGTCTCCTTACCGCGCCATAACAGTGAGAGCGTACATACACCAATGCCTCTTGCCGCACAACATGTAAACCACCCAAACGAGTGTGGTAAGGCTTACCACGGAACAGTTGTTCCGTGGTACATCCTGTGTGTACACTTCTTGCCAATCAAGGGCACACTGGGACACTGGAGCTGTCAAATATGTCAATTTCACTGCTCTAGCTGAGCGATGAAATTGACATATATGTCAATTTCACTCCTCTAGCAGAGCAGTGAAATTGATTGTTATGGGAGCTGCCAGGTTTGGCGACTACCCTGGACTGAGCTAGGGGGCTGGCCCCAACCAGCTCCCCACACCGGTTCCGTCCAGCCCCCTAGCTCAGCCCCCGGGCTTCGGGTGGCGGCGGGAGTTGCAGCACTCTCGCCGCCACCCAAAGCCCCAGGTCTGAGCTAGGGGGCTGGCTGTGGGCAGTGCACGGTGGGACAGGTGCCCACCAGGCACTGCTCTTGTATCGCAAAGGAGCATTCACATGGTGGACGCTCCTTTGCGATATAACCAGCAGGTGTGTACACATCAAAGCGCTATATTTATAGCGCTTTCCTTGTCCAGCAATAGCTTTTATTGCAGGACAAGTTTGTAGTGTGTACATAGCCTCAGTATAAGGCATCTTTATACCACTTTAACTGCATCCATACTAAGAACTGGACCATTATAACCTCCAAATAGGCGTAGTTGTACTGATACAAAGATTGTGTACAAACCAAACCTAGAATTAGAGGTGGAACGGTTCAACCTTTTTTTTTTTTTTTTTAATTTTCAAAATGGCAACAAATGTTTGGTGATAGTCTTTTTTTTTTTTTTTTTACAGAAAAAAAATGTGTTTTTACTAGCTTTTTCTAAAATTTCAAATGTTGCCAATATTTTCTCACAAAATAAAAATCTTTTAAAAAACTGTTCAGTATTTTGTCAATAGTTCTAAAAAAAGACTGGTCTAAAAATGGATGCAACTTTGTTAGAAGAAATGACTTGAGAGTTGCTTTTATTCTAATATGACACCATTATACCTGTAACTAGCCAAATTAGTGCTAGTTTTTTGTTTGTTTTGTTTTTTGATCTTAGGAAAACAGAAAAAAATCTCAAAGTGAGAAAACAACTCAAACAGTGCTCAGGCAAGTCACATCCTAACAAACTCTCCACTGATCTGAACAGTTCCTCTCCACAGCTATGTCTACTCTTGGTAATTTAAGTCGACTAAGAGTGTCTACACTTAAAAATAAAGTCGACTTAAAGGGGAACTTAAAAAGTCGACCTAGAGCGTCCACACTGGACGCCTAGGTTGACTTCTAGGGGCTAGGGGGACCTAGGAGAGGTCCACAGGGGCAGGGGGGGCACCCCTTGCCCAATGCCTGGGGGCTCAGCCTTTGCCCCATTGTACCTAGGTACAATGGGGCAAAGGGGGACAGGAACCCTGGCAGGGCATAGGGGCAGGGTGGGCAGGGCTCTGTCCTGCCAGGTGGGGGGGCATGCCAGGCTCCCCCTATGCCCCCCCCCAGCAGGGAGGGCATTGGTGTAGCCCTGGGGTAGCCCTAAGTAGACTTAGGGCTAGTCCATGTCTACACTGGCTTAGTCGACTTAAGCCTTAGGTCTACTAGGAAGGTGGTTTTATAAAGTCGACTTAATTTTAATTAAGTCAACTTTATTTTCCTTAAGTCGACTTAAGCAGCTTGCTTAAGTCGACTTAAGGAAACTGTAGTGTAGACGCAGGGTAAATTAAGTCGACTTAAGCAAGCTTAAGTCGACTTAATTTACCAGTGTAGACGCAGCCCACAAGACTTTGCTGGAGCCATAGCAGAGGATAAAAATAACAACTTTGTCTCAACCACAGTCACAGGATAGGAATATGTTGATATCCATATGAGATGGATTCCACACATATGCTTTCGCCTCCTTGCTTTATTATTTTCAGGCCACCAATAATGTGTGGCGACCTGCAAGGACAGCTACTGAGACAAGAAAAAAACTTGATTGCAAAACTGTATGGTAAATATAGAATATTATCCTTTGCTTAGATATAGCATTGCTTAATATAGGGAAAGTGGCATTTAGCTTCAGCTATGATTTTTTATTGGTCTTTGGTTTAATCATCTCAGCAAGACTATTTCACTTGCAACCCACCAACAAAGTATTGGAATATATATACCCATCAGTACCCACCACTATTTTATTGAAGCTAAAACACAAGGAAAATGTAAAATACAAACTGTACATAGCAGTTCAACATATCAAAGGGCCTGGTCCTACTCCCATTAGCATCAATGGAAAAACAACTACTGATCTTACTAGGAGACAGGTAAGTCCCAAATAGAGTACAAATCAACTTTAGAATGAAATTTTACCATAAAAGTCAATATACAAAAGTCCTCATGACCCTAATATGTAGAAGAAGTTGCAAGGGTTCAAACTTAGATCTCCAGATGAGTCAAATGCAATAGTAATACTTCAGGGGTGACTATTATACTCTCAGATACAGAATTTAGAAGCCATATTTTAGACATCCTAGTTTGAATGTTCTGACCATCATTGTTTCTCTTCATATAGACACTGACATGGCATTCTTCATTGTGTCTTCAGTACCCTGCAAAGAAGAGTCTCAAAATGCAGCAAAATCTAACAGTCAAATATCAAGTAAATAAAATGAAATATAAAGAATACCAACCACATTTCTTGGCTCAGAAGTGTCATCAAGGCCACACAATGAATGCTAGTGAGAAAAACAAAAAAAGGAACAAAAACTATAAAATAAGATCAAAAGAAAATGAGAAAAAAGAAAAGAAAAAAGATGTAAGATATGTAATATGAAATTCAGTGACATTATTTTACCATAGTTAGCCCTAGCTTTTGATAACTGAATTGACTTGAGAAGGAAACACAATATTCTGGGTTTTTTCTTCTGATCTTATATTCAAAATAAATGGTAATACGTAAAATTCAGTACTTGGTGGCAACTTTGCAAACTGTGACACACAAAAATTATGGACTCTGTAAATTTAAGAAATATAAGCCTTGAAAATGGGACTTAAGCACATTCTTAAAGCTGATTATGTTCTTAAGTGCTTTCCTGATTCAGCCTAAATAGTTAGATATAATCTTAGGTAGAATCTGATGGAATACAAAACAAGTTTTGATATAAATTTTCTCTACTTTTAAAAATGTTTCTGGAATCTCTTCATTGTTGAATAGGCAGGGTGTGCGTAACATTATGTATAACCTTTACGAAGGAGACAGATTGGCTGAAGGACCACAAGTGCAAAAATGCTAAATTACGTAAACAGAAAGTGGAATGGCAAAGAAAGCTACCCACAACAACAGACTTCAGGAATAAATTATTACTCTAGCAAAAAGGTACCACTTCATTAGACAGCAAATTCGTTATGCTCAATGTTATCTGCATGCACAAATCATTTTTCATTCACTGACATGATACATCCCCAATAGAATAATGAACTAGAATTGATGCCATTCGCTGATTCACTGTCTATGTGACCTTCTCTGAGTGCAGTCAAATGTGCAATGGAATCTACCTCGGCAGTCCACAGGACTCAGGAGGAAGTCAAAATATAGTTTAGTGTGCACACATATGCACAAATATGTGAGAAATGCTGTACCAGTGTTATATCTACAAGCAGTCACAGACGCAGAGTCCGGTGACAGAAGCTTGAGAACACAGAAGTAATTCTGTAGGGAAGAGTGAGTAATAGCAACCCCATTTTATGCCAGATAGAGGGAAATCCCCCAAAGAAGATGGCTATGGGTTGGGAAATTTCTTGTTAATGTGGTACAATATGGGAACATAAATAAATGTAATCTGCTACCACCATTCTGCCAAATGAATGTGATTAAGTTTTTTCTCTGTAACCTCTTTAATATTTTCCTTCATTCACTGTCTTGGTGAGTCAGTTTAGGAAATATTGACAACATCCAACTAAAAATTAGCATTCTCCCTCTTATATCTCTTTTATGGACTATAATTATTTTGTGCTCATGGATTAATGAAATATATTTTTTGTCAGAATTCATGTCTTCATATTAAAAATTAACATCTAGTTCATTCTAACATTGTGGAATGACCTTGGAGTGGACAGTAGGTTAGCTGGTAACTATGTTGTCTCAAGCATCACTGATTCGAAACTACTTTCTTTTCAATGGAGTTCAAAACCTCCTAAGAAAAACATCCTCTGATCACCTAGACAAAGCCAAGAATAGAAAGAGCACTACTCTAGTGATGGAGTGGAGGGTAACTTCCCATCTTTTTTCTTACTATAGCATGTTAAAACTAACCCAGAGTTGAGTGCTGGTAATTCAACCCAGTACTACTCATGATGAAGGACTAAACGAAAGTGGGACCTCACTCCTCTACATTTGACTGCTCAATTTAATCACTGTAGAAAAGCTAAAGGTTTGCTGTTCTAAAGGACCTTTGTATATAGCACAAATGTGTTTTTACAAGCCTCAATTATCTGAAAGCCCTTGTTATGTTAGATGGTGCTGGGATCTGTGTGTGTTATTAAGGTTGCCCAACACTTACCATTATAAGACCCTGTTTTCAGTTGCTTACAATTTTGTGAAACTTTAACCATTTGAGGTTATGTTTCCAAGCCAGTTATCAATCTCAGGGTAAATGTTATTGGAGAAAATGTCATGTAAAATGGTTCAGTGACTTCCAAGAGTAAGGCATGGGGAAAATACATGGTTTTTCCCTTGTCAAAAGACATGGAGACCTTTTATTTTATATGTTCTAGCAGCTCCATGCCTTGGAACAGAGACTTGACATTTGGCAAATCAGACTATAATATTTCAAGCTGGGTCCCCAGAAAGTGGGGAACAGACAATTAGTATCCAGCTCTGAAAAGTTTGGTTTAAATGACCTGCCCAGCATCACAAAGGAATGCTGTGGTAGATGCAGGTATAGAACCCAATTCTCCAAGAAAGCATTCAACTGCCTTCACCATGAAACTGTCCTTTCTCTTTCTGTACATCTCCTGTACATCACTACACCTCTTCCATTTTCTAAAACAAATAAGGCAGGAATCCTCAGGGACAACAGACTCCTTTATTACACACGTCTGATTCATTCCCAGTGCAGGTCCATTCTATGGTAAAAATAATTGGGATTATGTAATTACAGACTGTACTGTAATGAATACATATGGGGTGGGGTGGGGCCAAATTAAAATGAAAAATGTTATCTTAATTCTGTTATTTCCTAACTTGCTTGTCTTTGCAACTTTAAAAATTCTTGTAACATTATTTGTGGGTGTGTGGGTGCGAGGGAGAGAGAGATTCAAATATTGTTATGTCCTATGAGCTGGGACTCTGACCACAGTTCAACCCGTAGGATGTATGAGATAAATTAAGTTTGGAAAGGGACTCTCAATAAGTTTCTTCAAGTCCAGCTGGCACAGTAGGGCTTAGCAGGAATGAGGCACCTTAGCTCAAATGATTTAGCTTTGAGTCTCTGCTAAGGTGATTTAACTGAAGTGTTTTAGCTAAAGTGATTTAGCTGAGAGCCAGTGCTAAAACATCTTAGCTAAAGCACTTTAAAGCTCTATTTCCCTGCTGAACCTGACAGAACTAGTTGTCTACAATCAGAAGATCTAGGCGGCATTGAAGTCTACAGTCCTGAGACCATATGTGTCTATAGAGCCCAATGACCCAAAACTTTTGGATGTGACCCGAGACATTCATCCTACCCAATATGAAGTCCCTTTCCCATTCTCCATTAACGTTCTGCTTCTATAAATAACTTGAGTAGTTGTTTATTCCCAGGTTGCCTTGATGTTAAGATTACTCCAGTGTTGCCAGATATAAACCTGTTGTTTTTTGAGATTTCTGCCTGTAAATTTGTACACTTCTACTATCTGAGCTACCCCACCCCATTCTACATCTTTTTTCAGACCCTTCTACTTCTTGTCCATATCTAATGTAGAGCCAAATATGAATGGCAAAATAACAATTGTGTGCAGATTAAAAATGAAGTTAATATTCACGTGCTCTTTTGATTAACATTGGGTATGGAAAGAATAAGCCATGTGACCATGGAGTGCCAAATTCTGCTCTTCATACAATAAGTGGGAAGAACAGTTTTGTATTACCGGACTATGACTAAAGATAACTGGGTAGTAGTCACAGCTTTGCCACATATTTCTGTTGTAATCATCAGGAAATAAAATAGGGTGGGAATCTACAGAACTCCATAACTTCAGTGGAAGTCCTGGGCCCTTTATAACCTGGCTTCACAATTGGAAGCTCAATCTTTCTAGGTCCAGTTTTCAAATTTGGAAGTCTAAAGTTAGGCATCTAAATATCCACTTTACAGTATGGGTTTTTAGTGCTTAAATATAGATTTGGTTTTCTAGTTTTGGGCAAACACATCTGAAAGCAGTGCCTCTGATGCCATGAGATGGGGATAAAAAGATTTCCCAACCTAACAGGTGCAGTCTGAGTCATCCAAGTTTATGAATCACTGAGCCTCTCAGACTGAAGGTGCCCTGAAACAAATGTGGAGGTGCCCAGATGACTGGAGTTTCCCCAGAATGTATTTATGGTAACCTACTATTTCTTAGATAATCTAAATTAAAGGACATCTATATACTAGTCCATGTTAGTCAGATCATTTTTTTTTCAAAACCCAGTTAGTGAAAATATAATCAAAGCTATTCTGAGCTGGGTTTTTCACAATACATAACAATGCAAAAAAATTGTAGTCATACCCGCACATATAAAGCAATTCTTTGTTAATTTGAAACTTTTTTTGAAATCTGAATATGAGAAGTTCACATGTTAATACAGGTTATTCAAATCTAATGATAGCACGACATGGCATTTCCACTGTGCACTAGTAGTTCCCTGAAAGCAGCTGCAGAAAATTGAATATTGAAAGGAAAGTGTGATTTTTTTTTTTAAATGTGATGGACAATTTTCAAACTTACTAATCAGAATTTAAATTGGATCTTTCATGCATAGAAATGATACATCTGGAATTTAAGAACAAATGCTGTGAGATTAGATGACAATGTTATAAGATTAAAAGCCATACACTATTACTCAGTACATTTACCTTTTCCTCTATTTCTTTGAGTTGCCGCTTTTGAAGTTCTATTTTATCTTCTAACTCTCGAATCCGCTAGAACAAACATGTAAAGTAGAACATAAAATGTAAATAATATTAACATATTCATTAATGTGTTCAGGAGTTTAATATTCCCATACTATGCAGCATTTAGCATCTGATACATATGTAAATTAAATCAGTGTAACATCATTGTAATCTTTGTCTCATTGACTTTAATTGAGTGAAAATGATTTATAGAAAAAATGGATCTGGCCCATTCTGTTTATTAGCAGAAATATCCAAGCATTAGAATATGGGCTTTAACCAACACCATATAGCCTAGTTACATACTCACAAAGTACAAGATTGATACCAAAATCTTGTGGTCAAGAGCAAAATGACGTTTTCAAGGATTATTGGAGGGTTTTCACTTACCCAGCTAATTTCTAGTGGCTACTATTTTACTGCACTTTAATTCCCTTTTTCTCTTCCTATACATTAACATGTCTATTCTTTTGCGGGTACTCATGTGATATCAGTAAAGGTACTACTGGACCTATCGTCATTCCTCATAGATCCTGAGAAGATCATCTTGATAATGCTCTGAGGAACTTGCCTGAGTAGGAACCCTGAGAAAAGTTCATTCTATTGAAGGACCAGTTCCCACCAAAGTCAATGGAAAAATTCAATGGGAAGTGAACTGGGCCATAAATGATGGAACAGCTCTTCCTACTTTTAAGGCTGTATTAAAGGATTAGATTTTTATTGGAAAATGTCAATGTTCACACACACAAACCAACATTGATGATAACTGAAATATATAGATAGGCAAAGTTTGAAAACTGTTGCTTAGGAACTTATTAAAGTTAAGGATATTTACTTTGTATACTTTGACATTTGCTGCTGAACATTTGTGTTTTTAGTGATTATAATCCTTTAATTTTCTGAATCTCACCATCTACTGTCTTTAAATAATAATTGGCATCTGCCCATAATTTGTCACAATGGTCAAAATTTAAATAGATGAAAATGATATTAACATGCTTACAATCCATAATTTTGCACAACTGTGAAAAATTAAATGGATAAAATTTTTTAAAATGTTTACAAATAAATATCAATCTGATCCTCCAAAATTCTAAGAAATAAACATTGAATTCTGCCAACGCAACCATTAAGAAATATCTCATGCTTTGATTCAGGAAAGAGGTTCCGAAAATGACAACTGTTAGATCTCATCGCCTATGTTCCTTCTGTCCTTTATTTTCCAGTATATACTTCATGCCCTTCATTTGCTTTTATATATTTTTAGATTTACACGAGTGGGTATTTTATTATGGTTAGTATGCTGTGTTTCGCTTAACTACAGATACAATTCTCTAAAGTGCTTTGCTTGTGGGGTGTTATATAAATAACATTACATTTTATCTGTCATGTTGCCTGACCACCTAGCATCGTTCAATCCTTCTGAAAATCCTTGTATCAAGCTGTACCACAGAGTCACAGACGGTTGTTCAGCATTATTCCCAACATAATTAATACAAACTAGATTATCACCATGTGAAAGTAGCATGTGTACCTTTGACAACAGTAATAATTGCCTAGAGCAGATCTGAATTAATCTCATTCATCCCGTTAGATGTGGATTGATAAACACTTACTCTATTCCTCACTTGAGACTTATCTAGCTATCAAATGATCATTTTTCTATATATCACATGGATTTTGCTGTCACCATAAGCAGCCCATGTAATGAGAAACAATGAGCAGATATAATCACCTTTGAGATTATGAATATATGATGTTTCCCTCCATATGTTATTTTAAATTAAGTTTTGCTGATTCCCACTTACAACCATATCCCCAGTTTGCGAGAGAGACAGTTTATTCCCTGCACTGCCTGTCTGTGGTCTTTGTGAGAGAATTTAAACATCTTGAAATAACTAGGAGAAAGAATTTTTAAACTACCCTTTTGTTTCCCAAGAACTATCACATGGACACTTTTAAAATATATCCTTCCAGGAGTGTGCACAAGGGGGAGCAAGCAGGGCACACCCCTCCCCAATAATCGTCTCCACCACTGCCCTCAGCTTCTGCCCCACCCCACCCATCCTGAGAGTCCCTCCCTTGAGCCCAGCCTCTCCCTTTCTGCCAGGATGGGAGTCATGCTGAGTGTGGCTGAAGGAACATGTCTGGGAAAGGCATTGCAGCTAGCATTTCTGCTCAATCCTACTAGATGCTGGAGGGAAGCCTGCTGAATCCCATCCCTTTCTCTATTGCAGCTTCCCATAAATGTTTGGAACCTGCCTGAGGTGTGCAGAAGGGAGCGCGGGACAATGAACTGGGAAATAGACGGGCCTGGGGACAGTATGGGGGTGGGTTGGGAGCCCTGAGAGGAGCCCTGATGGATGGCAGAAGAAAGCAAGGGGGTGGTGGGGTGGGGGCAACAGGGCCATGGGGCACTGGGTAGGAGGCTGGTGTTTAAAAACCTCCTCCAAAAGTAGTCATATTTAAATCCCTATGCACACCCCAGTATTCTTCCAACCGGTTTCTTATGGCTATGGCAGACCTCATTGGCCAATGTGTTTCTAATTTTAAGAGGGAAACCCGAAGCACTGTAGAAAATGTTTTATATATATAAAAAAAAACATTTTTATTAGAACTGGTCAGTATTTTTCAAATTTTGACAAAATTTCAATATAGGGAGGTAAATCAAGGAAATTTTTGACTAAATATTTATGAAACTATCTCCTCATTTTTTAACCAGCTATAATCATGTTCAAATTTGTTTCTAATTAGATTTCCTCTTGTACGTTTAATCATTTTTAAGTTGCATAAGAAAGTAATATGATGGACCCAGAATGTCAACCAGCTCTTAGTCTGTTCAGTTTAATAACTTCCAGTGAAAATGCTCCATTTCTCTTTTAGACTTTTTACTTCTACTGTATGTCTTGACTTGTGCTTGATGTGTTTGCTAAACATGTTAACATTAAAATTGAGTCAGCATAATATCCAAAGCCCCACAAAAGAAAAGATGAGAGTTTCAATATAATGGGAGCCAAGTTAAGCTTCAACATAAAATGAATAATTGTCCGTACTGGCTATGTGCCCTACACTTTTAAGATATATTGAGAAGTAGGATAGGCAGAGCCTGCTCAACCATATAGGTGAACTATGTGGTCGCCTAGGGCACCTGGCTTTAAGGAACATCAAATTAAATGGAAGTGAATTTTTTTTTCTGTTTAAAAATATATATTAATATGTTATCTCTTACAACATGTGGAGAGAGGGCGCCAAAGTCATAGTTCACCTAGGGCACCAGAAACCTTTGGGCCAGCCTTGAGGGTGTGACTGATTTATTGTATTTCTATTCAATTTTTTTAAATACAAGCAAAAGCCATGAAAAAAAAGGGTTTCTCCCCAAGACATTAACTTGATTCCAGAAAGAGCTCATGAGGACTGTTCACTATGCATTGTGAACATGGAGAGGTATAACTCTTTTTTCTGATCTGGTAAAGGGGAGATTTTTCAGTAGTTTCTAGTTGGACTGATCACATGACAACTCTGAGTCAAACAGGAGTTCCCAAAGAACTGATGCAGAATATGGTTATTAAGGACAACATATTGCATTTCTTTATTGTAATGGTTCACACTGTCAAGTCGCTGTAGCTGCAGTTTATATGGAAGAGGCTTTGCAGTCTAATCCATCGGTTCTCAACCAGTGTGTCGGGTCACGTTACTGCGTCGACACACAGTGGTAAGTGTGTCACGGAGAGCCAGGGAAATGGCTGGAATTGGTCTGGGGCAGGTGGGTTGGTGTGTCCTGTAGGGTCACCAAGAGTGTTGCAACCTGCAAAAGGTTGAGAACCCCTGATCTAGTCGTTGAATCCCTAGATTAAAGCACTGCCGTTTGAAAATCTGGTCCTGAGTTTGAATTCTGCCACTCGATCAATCTGAGAATTTGGGCAAGCTGCTTACCCTCTCTGCATCATTGTATTTCCATAAAGAAAGGGTAATGCTGCCCTACCTAAAAGTGGTATTGTGAAGATTAGTCAATCAACATTTGCACAGCAGCTTTACAGTGTGAACTGTTAGGTGATCTGGTCTGTTCTCTGCAGTGCAAGGACATTTTCGGAAGAACACTGAAGTTCTACTGTAACAATTACTCTTTTAAAAAATACTCTTTTTATATATGGAAGAAATATACTCACAAATCAGCCTGAATGCTTTTGGAATATTCCAATAGCATACAAGCTACAGTAGATTTTCAGTGTTCTGAATTCACCCCATTTCACTGTACTTGATTAAACACCTACAAATTAATTCTAATTGGTTGTTTTCAAAAGTATGAAATGTGGCATCAAATCATAGAGCATTATTATATTATTCTAATTCATGCTTTAGAGCACAAAATGATAGCCAGCTGAGACAGGAAGATTTTCCTATCATTATAAAATTATACAACAATTGTATTAATAAAGAGTCCACTCAATCCTCTGCCCTAGGTTCTTTGGATCCTGAGCAAACAGTTAAATTGTAATGCATTTTCATACAAACAGAAGAATAAAATATGAAAGAACCAAACTGGGGAAGTACCAACAGCTGTAAAAGAGGTGTTGTCTAACATGGAACGACAGCAATTGAGAAGAAAAATATGTCTAATAAATTGAGGATTATTAGGTGTTTCTTATGACAGGATAGTAGAGATAGATGGATAATCTATGTTGTTACTGCAACTTCGTGGCTTTTGCTTGTATTTTAAAAAATGAATACAAATGCAAAAATCAGTCCCACGTTACTTCTCAATATACCTTAAAATATTGTGGGTTTATGGTTCCTCCAGCACTGGTCAGAGTCGGGGAGAGGATTTTGAACTAGATGGGCTAGTGTTCTCTTGTGGAAATACCTACCTTGCTAAAGGTACTAGCTGTCCATATGCATGCACTTTTGTTGAGCACAGAAGGGATTAAGGAGTATAAAGCTATGTCATCATATCATTTGGGGGCTAAAAGCACCACACGAAGGAGCTACTGTAGGCAAACAAAGAGCCATAGTCAACAAAAATAGCATAATAGAGATGTAACCCTAAAAGAGAGGTGAGCAAACATCAGTAACAACGTAAATGCAGATTCTTAACATGATTTCCCTGTATTCAGAACAAGATTTAAGTGCTGCAAAAAAATCCCTCAGTTGATTTTATTACTGTAGCTATACTAATATCAACAAACAGGACTCAATACCTAAGGTCAATGTTGGTAAAATTAGGTCTCTCTAGTCGTTTGACTACATGGTCATTCTAGCCACATACATATCTCACACGCTCCCCAGATCACCTAAGTGATGCAAAGGGCCTTGCGCTGGCCGTCCACATTAGAGGGACTATCACTCAAGTTGACTAGCTATCTGGACTGAGAAAAAAATCTCCTGCTCACTTCTGGTTGTAAATTAAACACTACAGAATTTGTCTGAAGTCAAAGTATGTTGTACATGGCTCCAGCTATTGACATAACAGTATAATATAGGTTAGCATTCCATTACAAAGCATCTATGCTAAGAACCTATTGCTCATCTAGTTCCCAGAATCACCCAGCAGATGTCTCTGCAGGTCAAACTATGACCGAATTGCAGAGTACTGTTAAATAAAACATTAGAATTAACAATGAAATCTGTTTAACTGGCCTGACAGCTATAAAGCCAAATGTTTCAAAATTTAAAATATTTATAAGATACTACTTTGTTATTTCTAATTTAGTTGTATTTTAGCTAAGACCTTTATATATGTTTCTTATACAACATTTAGATCACATACACATATGCAAAACTAGGTGGCACTCAGATACTACAGTGATATCCTGTTTATATGCATGTATCTTCTTTTCTGAAATTATGCATATTGGCTATGTAGCTCCTTGTTGAAAGACATGTTGTATTCTGGGTGACTCCCCCAGATAGATTTACATCAGGGCTAAAAAGCTATATATTGATTGGCCATTAAGAGCACTTAGCTCTCTCACTGGACCATTGAAGGAATTCCTCCCACCCAGTAGGTCTTCTTGCAGATGATTCAGACAGCAAAGAGCCAAAGGCCATCCCCTGTGATTCAGTAAAATGTGTAGGGACATATGATATGCTCATGTGACCTTGGATTCCATCTTGGGACAACAACTTTCCATACACAGGGTCTGTGGGATTTGTTTGGGACAATAAATTTCTATGCTCTTGGCAAAGGATATAAACTGCAGCTGGAACATCTCCATTTTGTCTCTTTCCTGCTCCAGCATTTCTGGACTGTAGCCTTACAACTAAAAGGAATATTTTGAATTTTGTACTTAAAACCTTATAAACTTTTGGGAAGTGACCCCTGAAACTTTTACAAGGCAGAAGTCTATTCCATCACTGCTACAAACATGATATAAGGACTTTGCAATCATTTGTAGGTATATGGTCTATTAACCCTTTATAACGCTCTTTTCTTTTATAAATAAAGTTTTTAGTTAATTTACTAAGGACTGGCTGACAACATGATATTTGGTAAGTGCTGAGATACTTACTGAACTGGGAGTAAGTATCTGATCCTTTCAATAACCACTCACTAGATCTGACTTGTTTATCCGGATGGGAGTTAAGGGCAGAATGCCTAAAGGGGACTGTGTTTGCTTTCTTGTTAATGTGTGTGGTACTACAGAAGCTCTTTGTTATTGGTTTGGTGAATCTAATTATAGAAAAAACATTGGTTTCAGGTGATTTTCTGCCCTATTTCTTGCAGTCTGCCCCGAGTGTGGCATTCTCAGTGTGGTCCATCCAAGGAACTGGTCACACCAACTCTTGGCCAATCCTTGTCCACTGCTTCGGCAATGCAAAAGGCTGTAGAAAAGGGCAGGAGGAGGTGGAGTAGGGCCAGCATAGCTGTGTGTATGCCCGTATCCATTATTTTCCTTACCCAGAAAAGGGAGTGTGTCTCGTTGGTAATGCTCCTTGCAAGGCAGTTACTACCAGAAGTAGATTAGAGCAACTTTGAGACTGGCCCCAGCAGCCAGTGCTAGATTTAGGCACAAACCAAGTCAGCCATGGCTCAGGGCCTCACATTATGAGGGGCCTCTAAATATGTCAGAGATAACTAAGAAGATTTATCATAATTGAAATTGATAATGCAAATAAGGCTTTTTGCAAGATGTATGTTTTATTTAGTTGTTTTTCATTGTATCTTTGCCTATATATATGTATTCAAATATAATGGTTTATCATTTATTTTTCATTACCCTTCTGTTATAATGTAATACACTTTTTTCTCTTAATTTTTTATGGTATGTGGCCTTTGAGTCTCAACATAGCTTAGTGCCACAGCATGTCTTAATCTGGACCTGCCAGCAACTCTTAAACAAGTATAAAATATCTGAAACCAAATTGTCGTACTTCAAATTGTTGGATACTTATTACCAAATGATCCTTTGGTAATCACCCTGGGGCTTCCTAGTGGAAATGGTAACACAAACAGAAATGAAGAATTGACCTCATAGCTTCTGGGACATCAGTAGCCTCTCACTTAGAAGGAGAAAAATAGTGCAGAAGTCGAGGAAAGTTTTGAAAAAAATATGAGAGACTGTAGTTTTTGAAAAATCAATGTACCAATTACATACCCAGTAAAACAGACTGAGGACAAATAGATACTTAGACAATGGTTACCATTTATTCAGCACTCAGATAAAAATCCAGTATACCTGTCCAATTCTTTCAATATTAACCTTTGATAGACCTGCCTTCTGTGATAAATGTGTGTAATCAGAAGTTTCACTCAATTTAATGAAATGACCATAAACAACATAATGGGTAGTGTAAAGGGGCTCACTCCACAATCAACCTGTTAAATAGAATATGGAGGATTATGCTACTCTATAATTTTCTCTAAAGGAAAGCTCCCTTTTGTGATTATCATCACTTTGTCTCGGATATTTGCGTGGCAAAGAGTTATAAATTTACTAAAACTTCCTAAATAACTAAATAGATTTTGAAAATGCTACATTTAGCTCAGTCCTATTGTGGATACATCCTAAATCCCAAATAACTGATCCAAAATTTAGAAGGCAGAGTGCTTTAAGTGAAAATTTCACTACCAAATACTGAGATATGATATTTCAAATCCTTCCAGATTCAAAAATAAAGGCTCAACAATATTAGCTCTTGTTTAAAATATTGCTTAAGAGGTAATGGATTCCAAGCAGATTGTTCAAATACGGGGCCAGATCCAATGGAGCTATATCTATTTATGATCGATATATCAAACAAACTGCTCTGATTTTCTGCATGGTTTGTGAAAACACAGTTTACAGTTCTGCCTCATTTAGCCAAATGTCATGAAGACCATGAAATAAGTTCCAAACATCAAGGTTTCAAATAACCAAGAGAATAACCATGCAATGACTAGATGTCAGGGAGCATTACCCTGTTTCCAATAACAGGGAGTTTCTGATAACACAGGTTTAGATAATTGAATTTTTATTATGGAACCAAGCACCATAAATAATGTCAAAAGAGTAATGCTGTGCTCCAGTTGTTTAATGCTCTTGCATGACTTAATTGAAATAGAAAATCTATTACATTCAAAAGATAAGTGGATTGCGTTCCCAGTGCTATGCATGATGAAATTGTTGAAGGGGAGGTTGCAGAATAGAGATTCATCCATTTAAAAAAAAAGTTTGATTCTATGCATATAGGGCCTGTTCCAACAAACACTGGAATCCTTCCATTTCTTCAATGGGCAGGGGACTGGGTTCATCCTAGTAGGCCAAAAAAAATCAACTCTGTCGTTTGATGTACTTTTAAGATATTTTTGATAGAAGGAGGGATTTCTGGATATTAAAAAAAAAAATATGAAGGTGAGATTTAAATTAGTGCCCATATGGTATAAAGTAGGATCAATTATTCTAATTACTTTTGGCCTTATTCACCTTACTCTTTTCTATATATTTGTAAACTTCTATTGAGTGCAGATCATGTCTTTTTTCTACATATGCACCATTCCAGAAACAGCTGGATTCTGTTTTTCTTTCTCCTTGAACCCTTTTTCAACACATATATTTTGAAACATGGATTCCAAGGAATTGCTTTGATCAGGGTTATTTTATGTCTGTGAGTTTAAGTTTGTTAGTATGTGTGTGTGTTGAGAGAGAGACTGTCTGGTCTGACAGACATGCACATGGTACAAGAGCCAGAAAGTAAGGATTAGGGCAAAGGTATTTCAAGCGATCTTTATGCTTTCATGTCCCTGAAATCAGTCCCAGGACTATCCCCACCCCAGCCCCAGCAGCCAGGATGGCACTACAGCACAAAAAGACCACCCAATTTACTGAAAGCAGCTGGATTGCCCTGGTGAGTTGCATGTTTATATTATGTTTATAAGTGTGCAAGTGCAAACATATAACAGTATCCAGGAATATGCTAAATTGCAACCTGACTGTGAGTTCTGGTCTGAATTCCCCTGTACCATTCTCAGGTACTCAGACTTTGTGCAAAAAGGAGTGATTTTCACCCTTAACACAGCGTAACTTGTGCAGGTGAACATTCAGACTAAATTACCACATTATTCCCATATTTCATTCTAACTACACTTTTTAATGTATTAACTTGATTGCTACAGCTGTGCTTTTTTCTTTTGAAGTCAGTATCTATATGATCAGTGAAAGTAGACAGTTCCTGTGTTAAAGAGTACAACAAAGGCGTCTGCACTTGGTAATATGTATGACCAGTTAGTCTGTTTTGCTGCATATCCAAACAAATGTACTATATTATTGAAAACAATGTGGTCAAGATGAATTGGTCTGGCTAAGAAATGTTCTCTTAGCATGGCAGTGGAGTTGTGAAAGCACAAGAAGAATGTACTAAGTAGGAGTTCAGAAATCACCTTACTAGTTCCTGTGACTCATTCTTATTGGATTTACATTCATCAGCAAATCCAAGAGAACAATTTGGTAATTTTAGCGCAAAGAAGGATTTGCTAAGCTGCTTAGAGACTCAGCTCTGAAATGTTTGAAAAGTTCAGTTTGATATACATTTATTGGATATGCACTAAGAATGGGCTATTTCAAACCTGAACATTATTTTGCAACCAGCATATGCTCTGGAGTATATCTAATTCTGAAGCAGAGATTAGCAAGGGAGATGTTTTTACCACCTATAACGGTAAGAAGCAAAAGTGTCTTGTTATGTTCATACTTTTTGTCAGTTTGTCAACAATATTAATAAACAGATGTGTCAGCTCTTTAATAATATTAACACAACATAATCATTTGCAGTTGAAATGTAGGGACTTCTATGTTAATGCAGAGGTTGCTTTAGACTGACTTGTCTGTGGCAATTACTCAGGTCACTAAGCTGACGGGTAACATTCATGTATGGCAATACATACTATATTTTCTGATTATATTTATTCTTACACCTTTTTTTATTAATCAGTTGAATTGTTTAACGCTCTAGTAACTATACGTTCTAGCTACTTACCAACCTGCAAATTGAAAAAATCTTTAATTTGATATTTTGGCTGATTAACCAAAATACTACATGAGTGTTAGAGATCAAGTACTGGACAATAGAGCTCTAGATCAAGAAGACAGAAAATCTTCACTATATTTCAGTATTGCATACTTGTACAGTGCTTTTTTTGTTTTAAAAAAAAAAAGTCCCAGTACATAGCCAGGGACCTGGGGCTGCTGGCGGTGGCAGAAGCCAGGGCCGCATCACCGTGAAAAAAAGCACAGATACTGTATATCATAAAGTCTTAAAATAGTTCTCAATGCATGTCCCTTGTGCCTCATTCATAAAATCAGACGCATTTATTCCAGACTCCTAAAGCTTGAGTCTTCAAAATTAACATACCTGTTAGATGAAGAGGCACCTTTCAAAATGAGCTCTGCATAGTGCAGAACTGGGTACTCAACTTTTATCTTATTCAGATCTCTCTCTCACATACGGATACGGGGAAACAAAGCCAATAACAACCGCACTGCCGGATGACAGACATGGCATCATCTTATTTTGCTTAAAGATCCAAAACTTGGAATAATTTCAGTTACAAAGACGTGACAATAATACAATATTTGGGCTATACTGTAGCACCCTAAACCTCAGCACAGTTCTTTATTTACAGAGCAGATAACTTAATTCCATTCCCTCCTCCACGTCTCAACCCCCCAGATACTTATCCTTTTAATTGTTACTAAAGTAGGAGCATTTTTCTTGTTAATCTTTACTAAGCACTTGTAGTTCCTATTTATATTCCTAAATAGAAAGAATCTTCCAGTAGTTCTAGTGACGCATTTCAGTGTGCAGAAAATTAATATGCAGTAAATCACATTTGTCTTAGTAGTAAATTTGTCGCGTTTATTAACACAATTCATTTTTAAATGATTTGTTCCAAAGGGGGCAGCCATGTTAGTCTAGGTCAGCAAAACAAACAAGGAGTTCTTGGCACTTTTAGGGTATCTCTACACTAGAGGCTCTGTTAAGTTGATTTAACAAGGTCGACTTAGAATCATAGGGTTGGAAGGGACCTCACGAGGTCATCTAGTCCAACCCCCTGCTAAAAAGCAGGACTGCTCCCCCTAAATCACCCCAGCCAGGGTTTTGTCTAACCAGGCCTTAAAAATCTCCAAAGATGGAAATCTACCACCTCCCTAGATAGCCCATTCCAATGCTTCACCACCCTCCTAGTGAGAAAGTTTTTCCTAATATCCAACCTTGACCTCCCCAGCTGTAAATTGAAATCATTGCTCCTTGTTCTGTCCTCTGTTACCATCAAGAACAGCCTACCTCCCTCTTCTTTGGAGCACCCCTTCAAGTAGTTGAAGGTTGCTATCAAATCTCCCCTCAATCTTCTCTTCTGTAGATTAAATGAGCCTAGTTCCTTCAGTCTCTCCTCATAAGTCATATGCCCCAGCCCCCTCATCATTTTTGTTGCCCTCTGCTGGGCTCTTTCTAATTTGTCCACATCCTTTCTGTAGTGGGGAGCCCAAAACTGGACACAGTATTCCAGATGCGGCCTGACCAGTGTTGAATAGAGGGGAATTATCACATCCCTCGATCTGCTGGCAATACTCCTACTGATGCAGCCTAATATACCATTGGCCTTTTTGGCAACAAGGGCACACTGTTGGCTCATATTCATCTTCCCATCCACCATAACCCCCAGGTCCTTTTCTACAGCGCTGCTACTTAGCCGATCGGTCCCTAGCCTGTAGCAGTGCATGGGATTTTTTCGTCCTAAGTGCAGGACTTTGCACTTGTCTTTGTTGAACCTCATGAGGTTTCTTTCGGCCCAGTGTTCCAATTTGTCCAAGTCTCTCTGGATCCTGTCCCTGCCCTCCAGAGTATCTACCATTCCCCCCAACTTGGTGTCATCCGCGAACTTACTAAGCATGCAGTCTATTCCATCATCAAGATCATTAATGAAGATGTTGAATAGAACTGGCTCCAGGACCGACCCCTCGGGCACTCCACTCGTCACCGGTTGCCAACCAGACATCGAGCCATTGATTCCTACCTAATAAGCCCGTTGATCTAGCCAGTTTTCAATCCACCTTATGGTCCACTCGTCCAACCCATACTTCCTTAACTTGCCGACGAGAATGCTGTGGGAAACCATATCAAAAGCCTTGCTAAAGTCAAAGTATACCACGTCAACGGCTCTTCCCTCCATCCACAAATCCAGTCATCTCATCATAGAAGGAAATCAGGTTGGTCAGACACGACTTAAAGTCGCCCTTGTTAAGTCGACTTAGAGAGTCCACACTGAAAACTCCAGTTGACTGCCAGTGTCCACACTGGCAGGTGCTAGGTCGACAGAGGAGTGGTGCATTGTGGGTAGCTGTCCCACATTGCACTGGGGCCCAGAGGCCAATTAGGTTGACTTATGGGCACTCCCGGTCCACACTGGCTTAAGTTGACTTAGTAAGGTCGACTTAAGTGTTAAGTCAACCTTCAGAGTTGGTGTTATTAAGTTGACTTAAGGAACCGCTTAAGTTGACTTAATAAGCACCCAATGTGGATGCAGAGGTCTGTAGGTCGACTTAACCATCCTTAAGTTGACCTAAGGCTCCAGTGTAGACGTACCCTTAAAGACTAACCCATTTATTTACTGCATGAACCTTCGTGGGAGAAAAACCCACTTTGTCAGATGCTGACAAAGTGGGGTTTTCTCCCATGAAAGCTCATGAGATAAATAAATTGGTTAGTTTTAAAAGTGCCACAGGACTCCTTGTTTGTTTTAAAATGATTGTTTGTCACATGCTGATACTGGACTACTTGCTGAACTTGAAAAACAGTTCTTGGTATGTACTTGTAAGCTAGGTTTTTATTAGCATTGATGCACTTGATTTATGTTTTAAACAAATTACATCAATAAATGAATATTAAGACAGGACTATCAACAAGACTATTGTTTCTCATCATGCATGTTTAATTTGAGATTTATTTTAAATTATTATATTGCTATAATAAGCTTGTCAGTAGTCTTATATTAATATGCCTTTTTTTAAAATCATGAATCAGAGCATCAATATTAAGGAAAAGCAAGCATGTGAAAAATCAAATGAGTCTCTATGCTGGTTAATAATTTTAAGCTCAATATTTTTTTTAAAACTCCAAAGTTGAGCTGAGCTCTTAAAATTATTAAACATCACTGACACTCATTTTTTGGCATAATAAGAATAACATTTGAAAAAAGATCTCAGTATTTATTTAGAAATAGACATATTCAGGAAATTGGATAATAGATTTTCATCAGAACAACTTTTGTCTTTCTTGACCGATATAAATCTGCCCAATTTTAAAAAAAAATAACTAACCTTTGCATTATTATAACTGTAAAAAAAATAAGACCTGGATTTTTAGAACTGCTGAGCATATGCCACTTCCACTGACTTCATCTAGAGATATGAGTCCTCAGCTCTTCTGAAAAATCAGGCTGGAGGTTTTCCTCAAGTAAAGTTGGTTTTAATGTAATTTCTGGGCATGTATGAGATCTTCAATGAATTCTCAGATCATAAAAGCATACCCCAAATACATTAGAGGTCAATGTTGCTTTGGTAATGATAGAGGGAACAGGGGGTTTTTTTGCACATATTATGCAAATACTGGGCTAGATCTTCTTGGCTTTATACAATTGAATAGTCTCACTAAAGTCAATGGAATTATACACATAAAAAGGTCCAAAGCTTAAACCTTCAAACATGTGTCTCACTTGGCAGTTGCAGGATATCAGAATAGAGAAGCAATAAACTTAAAGTTAGCTTCTGTGCCTGACATATCATCAGCACTAGGAATATCTTATTGGAGTACTGCTAGGGGTTAGAATGGTTCTAACATTCACGTCAAAGAGTACAAATACTTTGCACTGAAGCTTATCACCCACCTCATTGCCTTTCTTCAGATGATAAAAGCAACAATTTGACTGGCATTTGGCTGGGATTTGATTTATTTAGCTGGGACTCTTTTCCCCAAACTGTAACTTGAGATTATGCTGTTCTACACATTTGTGTAAGTTGTTTAAACCATCCACTTTACCACATAATTCTTTAAGCAGAAGATAGAGTTGTCCCACATATTTAGAATGGTTGTTTTCATAGTCTCTTCAGTTTGGATCTCATGGATAATGTCAATGAAGCCTTTGTCTTCAGTAATGCTAGAGTCTATCTATGAGGTTTTATCCTAAAGCAAATTATTATTCCAGTCAGAAAGGTAATGCGTGAAAAACCTGAACACATAGGTAAATGCTAGTGGTTTATAGAGATTCAAACAACACTGATTTGAATTTATCATGGGCCTATGTATTTCTTGAACTTGCACAGATGTCATGGTGATGATTGCACTACAGATGCACTATTGGAGATAAAATGTTATTTTGTATTGTTCTCTAGTATTCTTCAAATGTATGCGTTTGGCAAGAGTAACCTAACTGTCCTCAATTTGTATATTTTATAAAAAATAGTTTTAAATGAGAAATTGTATAAGAAAGGATGAATCCTGATTTTGTAGGACAGTAGTTGTACATCACCTTGAGCTCATTTGATGCAGATCACACACTTAGTAGGTGTACTTTTATTTATTCTCTTGATCCTATGATGCATTTATGAGTTTCTAAATAAGCCAGGACCTTTATGACTCAGGACAACGTCTCAGGCTTCATCATGGCCCCTGCCTCACACTCAGTATCATATACTGCTTCTAGTTCAGCACTGGAGTATCTCCCTACCAAAACAGATTACTTTTAATGACTCTAATAGGGGAAACAATTGCCAAAATTGATGATATGGATACCTGGAGAAACAGATCACCACCACCTGGACTCATCTGAGATCTTTCTGAGCTTGTTCAACATATTTAGTTGTTAAATCCAATGCCGCTGAATGAAGCTGACAATTAAGAAAGTTTTAAATATGAAAAGATAAAAGGAAACCTTGAAATTCCAAATGCATATTCTGAATACATGGGTTTTGAGATCCTGAATATCCAGGGAGGTACTGAAACCCATGGATTTTATAAATAAACCAGGCCCATGACTACTGGAATTTTATATGAAAGAAGTGAAGTATTTCTTTATGGAAATATTCTGTCAAAACATCTCTGAGGAGTCTCCCGAGAAAACTAATACAATATGTACATTGTAACTTTTTTCTGATTCTCATTTTGAGTAATACAAGTAACCATGTATTTCTCTTCACCTTAAATCTGGTTATTCCACTATAATGGAAAGACCAATGAAGATTAAGCAGTAATATTATATTCTGCCAAACTAGGAGATACCTTTGTGTAACATGAATACCTTCTGAAATAAGGACCTTGGTTCTTTGACTATAACTTAAAGAAAATAAAATATCTGATGACTATTTGAAATGGGTCATTTCCTACCTAGGCAATCTATAAATAGTTCAGTTTTATGTTGTAGCCATTCAGCTTTCAGGTGGAGTATAATTCTTCATTTTCTGTTCATAACCATTCAGTTAGCTTAATTTCCTCTTATTTTCAATCCACTGTGTAATAGTCTAATGAGGTTATATAACTAAAGAATATACTTTAAAACTGTAGTTTAAAGTTATGGAGAATTTATGGGTATGTAGTATGATTATATTATTTTAGGTACAAGGTATGTGGGAGGATAGGTGGAATGGTTGAAATGAGATAACGGTTGAAACCCAGGGACTCTGTGGCTATGTCTACACTTAGGGATTTAGGTCAACTTAAATAGATCGACTTAAATAAATCGACTTTAATAAGTCGACTTTAAGTCAACCTTATTAAGTCGACTTAGAGAGCCCAAACAGGACTCCTAAGTCGACTTAAAGTGGGCCTTACTAACTTGACTTAGAGAGTCTATACTAGACTCTCTAAGTCCACTAGTTAGGTCCCGGGAGATCCAGCCCCGCAGGGGGCTGGGTCTCCCCGAGGCAGCAAGCCCCGGTGCAGTCAGGGGGAGAAGAGAATGTGGAGCTCCCTTCTGCCCCAGACCACTCAGCTCCCTTCTGGTTGGCTTCCCTCTGGAGGCTTTCCGGGAGCTGGAGGGCAGCCGTGCCAGCAATTGCTGGCGCTCCAGCTCCCGTAAAGCCTCCAGGGTCTCCCCGCCAGCTGGAGCACTGGCAATTGCCAGCACAGAGGTGCCCAGCTGGCGGGGAGACCCAGAGGCTTCCTGCCAGCTGGAGTGCGGTCCCAACCAGGAGGGAACCACAGGGATCTATTCTGGCCCAGACCTCTGGGGTCCCGGCCTAAAGGAGCCCACGTTCCCTTCTTGCTGGGACCCACGGGGGTCCTGGAGAGAAGGAACCCCCGTGGTCCCTTCTTCCCAGGACCGCTTGGTCCCGGCTAGGAGGGAGCACAGGGCTCCCTTCAGCCAGGACCGCTCGGGTCCCAGCTAGGCGGGAGCAGGGGCTCCCTTCCCCCCCTGCCCTAAGTCGACTAAGTAGGTTTTATAAAGTCGACTTTAGGAAACTCCAGTGTGGACGCAGAGTAAATTAAGTCGACTTAAGCCTGCTTAATCTACTAATGTAGATGCACCCTGTGAGAGCCTACTGGTTTGTTAGAAGGCACCCCAGAATGTTAAAATCTCAGCAGTGAGACAAGAACCATCGGAGAGGTTAGTGTGGAGATTTGCCTCCTGGAGGTCTCCATGCTAGTTAAAGTTGCCAAGAAAAGCCTCAGCAGACTCCAAGAGACTGGTACTTCAGGAATGACAGAGATCCAGGCTGCCAAGAGGGTAGCAGTGAGATCAGACTGGGAAACAACAGACACCAGGGTTTACCAAAAGGAAGCCTGGAAGCTGGGGTATAAAATAAGATGTTACAGGGCTTGAAAAGAACAGAGGCACTGCCAGGTGGCCAGAATTGGTATTAATTAGGTATTAATTGCAAAACATAAATTACAAGTTGTTAATTCAGTCTGCTGTGGAGCTGCAGTGAACAGGGTTCTCTACAACAGCCATCAAAAAACATCTACCATACCTATCAGGGGAACACATTCCTGTCACCACTCCAGAGGACTAGATCCTTGAAACAAGGGAGTGGAAGGAAGGGTGCCCCTTCTCAATGAGAAGCGTGGTAGTGGCAGCAGGTATCTGAGACTGGGTTATAGGACATTTGGCATCATGACAGAAGTAGATGTGGTTAAGCTGTTTATAGGCAGGAATGCTTACGCTCTTCATCTTTCATTTCAGTATATGTATTTTGCTCCAATCTGGGATAGTAAAGATAATATTCTTTTTTATGGTTCCTTTCTTTCTGCAAAGCTGGACTCAACATGAAAGAACATTTCTTTTAGGTATTTATAGAGCCCCCTTCCTTATCATATTAAAATTCTAGTTTGGCACAGGGGAAAAAAATCTGATTTAGAGGCAACAAAATAAACTAATTGGTCTTTTCACACTGTTTCATCTTGCTACATGGGGATTTACATGCAACTCCACTCCTCAATGCACATAATGGGAATCATTCATGTATCTTTGCTGTGCATTAAGGGAACAAGGCTTGACTATGCAGCCAAATCTTTCTTACTGTGTGATTAAATCAGCTCAGACAGACGCTGCTCTTATTAAACTCTAACTGCAACATGCAGACTTTGGGGCATATCCTCAGCCAGTGAAAACGAGGACAAAGCACACTGAATTCAATGGTGATGCACTGATTTACACCACTCTCTATACTTCTCAGAAGCAAAATACGTTAATTAAAAATCTGGCATGAGCAGCTTGTAGTATTTGCTTTTAGCAATTAGGTAAGTGCACTCCATTTGCTTCTACTATACATATTGCCAGAAACATAAGAACTTAAAACTAGCCATACTGTGTCAGCCAACAGTCCATCCAGCCCAGTATCCTGTCTTCCAAAAGGGGCCAATGCCAGCTACTTCAGGGGGAATGAAGAGAACAGTAACCATTAAGTAATTCATCCCCTATCACCTAGTCCCTCCATCTGGCAAACAGTGACTAGGGACACTTTAAAGCATGGCTTTGCATCCCTACCCTTCCTGGCTAATATCCGTTAATGAACCGATCCTTCATGAACTTATCATAGAATCATAGGCTATGTCTACACTACAAAAAGTTAGGTCGACTTCATTAAGTTAACCTAATAAGGTCAACTTTAAGTCGACCTTATTAGGTCAACTTAACGAAGTGGTTTCCCTGGATGGGGACTTAGTAAATTGACCTAACTGCCCTTAGGTTGACCTAATAAAGTAGACTTAAGAGTCCACACTGTGCTTAGTTCAACCTAAGGAGTCGACTTAAGGGTTAGGTCGACCTAACTGGTGGTTCTTATTAAGTCGACCTAAGCTTTCATTAAGTCGACTTAAGGAATTTCTTAAGTTGATGTAATGAAAGCTTCGTGTAGACAGGGACTAAGTTAGGTCGACGTAAGCCTCCTTAAGTCGACCTAACTTGCAAGTGTAGACATAGCCCCAGAAACATAGGCTTGGAAGGGACCTCATGAGGCCATCTAGTCCAACCCCCTGCTAAAAGCAGGACCATTCCCACTAAATCATCCTAGCCAGGGTATTGTCTAACTGGACCTCAAATATCTCCAAAGAGGGAGATTCCACTTATCTAATTCTTTTTTGAACCCTATCATAATCTTGACCTTCACAACATCCTCTGGCAAGCATTCTTCAATTGACTGTGCATTGTGTGAAGAAATGCTTCCTTTTGTTTGTTTTAAACCTACTGCCTATTAACTTCATTTGGTGATCCCTAGTTCTTGTGTTTTGAGAAAGAGTAAATAACACTTCTTTATTTACTTTCCCCACACAGTCATGATTTTAGAAATGCCTATCATATCCCTCCTCATCATCTCCTTTCTTATTAATCTCTCCTCATATGGAAGCTGTTCTATAACTCTAATCTTTTTTTTTCTCCCCATTTTCTGTACTTTTTCCAATTCCAATATATCTTTTTGGAGATTGGACAACCAGATCTGCACCAAGGTATTCAAGATATGGATGGATTTATAAAGAAGCAATATGGTATTTTCTGTCTTATTATCTATCCCTCTCCTAATGATTCCTAGTGCTGTTAGCTTTTTTGATTCCCACTGCACTTTGAGTGGATGCTTTTAGTGAACTATCCACAGTGACTTCAAGATCTATTTCTTGAGTGGTAACAGCTAATTTAGACTCCATCATTTCACATGTATAAGTGGGATTATGTTTTCCACTGCAGTTATTCTGTTTTTATCAATATTGAATTTTCATCTGTTATTTTGTTGCCCAGTCACCCAAATTTGTGAGATCCCTTTTTAACTCTTTGCAGTCTGCTTTGGAGTTAATGATTGTGAGTAGTTTTAGATCATCTGCAGATTTTGCCACCTCACTGTTTACCCCTTTTTCCATATCATTTAATGAATATATTTAACAGTACTGGTCCCAATACAGACCCCTGATGGATGCCATTGTTTTCCTCTCTCCATTCAAAAAAATGACCATTTTATTTCCTAAAATGCATTGTGTTGCACAGCTCTTTGAAAATTAATGGTGTATATGTTATTAGATTTTTTAATAGAGAACTTCATTTAAAAGAATAAATTTGCCTATTGCCTGCACAGCACCATGATTTTTGCATATTGGACAATATTTCCAACTCATTGCATGCGTGTTTTATTAAGGAGAATAATTTTAAATATAGTAAGCTTCAGAGTAAAGAAATGCTAATTAAGAGAGAGACTGCCATACTGCATGCTCAGGCTCCAGAGAACACTGGAAAGAGACAACTGAGTCCCAAAATGCAGTGTAATGAGTTACTAGGGCAAAAGCTGCAGTGATGTTAAGCAGCAACGAAGAAATCACGCTTAAGCACACTGATCAGCATTTATAAGTGCACTGAAGTACTCACATGAGTTTATATTCTCTGCTGCAATGAATAAATTATTAAGGTTCAGGTTCTGCCCCTCTCCCTTACACTGAGTAGGGTTGCTCACGGAGTAACAATCTACCTAATGTGAGCGGAACCTGGCCTTAATCTAACATGGATTAATTCATTCAGCAGTACTCAAATGTAAGAGAAAAGCATAATAAAACCAGAACTACTTCTAACTTTATTTTTGTTTTTAATGTAATATGCAATACAAAGAAAAGGCTGGAAAACCCTTAAAGGGCAGCGGATTGACACAACCCAGCTCCAGAAATGGTTGCTGTGTCAAAGAGAGAAAGAAATTTATTTATGCAAAAAAGTAATTTCTCCTGTGCAGTCTTCTCTGTCCTATCTTCTTCTTATGAAATCATAGGAGAAAGAACTAGAAAAAACCTATTCGTTCAGCTTATCACTTCTATAAATCAGAATGATGAGCACTATACAAAGACTTCAGAAAACTACAGATGGATGGATATAAATATAACTGTGGCTGAAAGAACAATGCCTATTCACAACAAAAACCAATGAGAACTAAAAAGCTGTCAACTATTACTGGACAAATTTAGCAAAATTATTCCAGATCTAACCCTTCAAACAGGTGCAGGGTCCTGCAGCAGGAAGACCTGATGGATTTGGGGGTGGGGGACGTCACTAGAGGGAGAGGGCAAGTTATGTAAGAAAAAAAGTCATAAAACATATGGCTTGATATTCATAAATGCTCATTACTCACAGCTCCCATTGTTTGAGGACAATAACTTTTATTTTCATAGTTTTCATAGTATTTTTCATAGTACTTGCATAGTTCAAATCTGGCCAGAAAAGATTTGTATTCAAATTATATGCACTGGGTTCCCTTTGGTTTATATTTTCTATATTCAGTTTCCACACAGAAGGAATGATCAATGCCTCAAAAGAGGAAATACTGACCTAATCCAACTGCAGCAGTGTGACTAATAATATTGTTCTTCTGTGCCAGAAAGGGCCCCAAGATGTTTACATTTAATTTCACAGTGTTACAATGAAACCAAACCCATTTGGCAAAAGTGTAGTTGAGGAACTGTGTCATTTGAAACTTTGCTCCTCTGAAAGGTGCACTGGAGTATATAGTGCTAGCTTGCATGTTTCAGGGCTAGTGTCCTTATCTACTATTTCTACAGCTTCTTGTCAGCAAGTTATATCACTACACTGATGCTTACGTAAAACTCTCCAGTGACTCAATGAGAAGCTCTACTTTAAAAATGATAGGATTATAGACTATGTCTACACTAGGAAAAGTTAGGTCGACTTTGTTAAGTCGACTTAATAAGGTCGACTTTAAGTCGACTTAAAGTGGTATCCATGGACTTAGTCTACTAAGTCGACTTAACAATGTGAACTTAAATGTCCACATTGGGTTTAGAGCGACCTAAAGAAGGGTGAGGTCAACCTAAGGAGGCTTAAGTCGTCCTAATAGGTGGTTCTTATTAAGTCGACTTAAGGAATTTCTTAAGTTGACTTAAGGAATGTCTTAAGTCGACTTAACGAAAGCCTGGTGTGGACGCGGCTTTGTTTAAGTTGACTTAAGCCTCCTTAAATTGACTTAATTTGCCAGTGTAGACATACCCATATAGCTCAGTGAAACTTCTGAAACGTACTACTGCTCCAACTTCACTGAGCCTCTCGGCTGCAGACATATATCACAGTCATCAATTAAAGTGCATATAGGCAGATGGGGGCACAGAATTCAGAACCCACTGTTCTAAAACAAAGGGGGCCTATTACCTGAGCTAGAAGAAAAATCTCTGTAAGTGGCGCCAGAGATTATGTTCTCTGCAGCCACAGACATAATCATATTCCTCAGTAGGTCTGACATTCCATTATACAGAGGGCAGTGGTAGACATATGCAGCAGTCAATACATAAAAAAAAACCCTCAAACCTATACTGGATTATTACACCTGAAAGTGGTAGGTGGCAATTTTGGGAGGGGACTACTATTAATTCCACTGAAATTCACTACACACTAAAAACACTTTTTGAGGCTCCCAGTCGAAAAACAAACCATTTTGCTAAAAATGGAGCCTGCCTCTGCTGAATTGAAATGACTTTCTGGAAGGTTTATTCACCCCTACTAATAAATTCAAGGCATTCTATTGTATACAGGTCAGCCATAAGTGTGAGTTATACTTGCTTTTACATACAGCCAGGTCTGACACTCCAGCCAGTTGAGGGCAGTGTGCACTAGAAAACTGATAAAAAAAACCAGTCATTTTCATTCTGCAGTTTTCAAAAGGGAATTAATTTTTGTTTATTCAATTTTTCTCATAATAATTTTTAATCATAACATTTTTGTCTTTGAAATGTTTCATTTTCAACATTTTTTGTTTTCTCCCTTCCCTATCCCTTCCTTCTCTTGCTCTTTCTATTTTACCACTGGAAAAGATTTTAGGGAGTAAAAGTGACTATAGTTTTTGTTTCCAGTTTCATTGAAGGCATAGAAAATTTTGAAAAAAATATGAAAAATTTCCAAATTCAATAAAAAGCAGTTTTCCAACATAGAGGGTGAAACCCTGGCAATATGATCCAAGATTTTTTGTTTGAAAATTTCAAACCAGCTCTATTCACCAGTAAGTATATTACACTGTCTGCCAAAAGTAATAGATGTTATTTCCCCCAGTTTTCCCTGCCATAGCACTAGTCTGACAACCATCATGAAATTTAAAATTTTTATCTATTCTCCTGATCAGATTGTTGTCTTGTAACCCTAAATTATAAAATTGAAGAGCAAAATATTGAACTGTAGAGAGCTATGAGAAGGTACACTGATGTCACTTTAAAAAAAAACAACCCTCCATTTTTGAAATATTCTTCTGGGATGTTTAAAAACATTCCCACTGAAAATAATGATCACCCTATATCCACAATTATTCATACAGCAAAGGAAATCCAGCAATTACATCAGAGGGCACTCCTGAGAAATCATTACTAGACCATGTTTGCACATGATGGGATAACCCATGCCTCCTAAATCCCCAAGTTAGCCTTAGAAAAGTATGTCAAAAACCTTTTGACTCTAAGTGTGATGACTTTCTGTATTCAATCACAAGGCAAGACAATGAGACAGGCAGGTGCCTGTTAGTGCTTCTGTATTACCTTTTCATCAATTACTTTTTTTTTTTTAAAGCCTCTAAACTACACTTAACTAACGTGACATAGAGGCCCAGTGGTGGTTCATTAATTTATATCAGCAACTTTTGTTAGGCCTGATGTACTCACGACCCCTAACACACTGTTCATGATATATACCCACAAGGTGGCATGTAGTATATTGGTAGAAAACCAACAACGACTGCTCATTAGTATTCTTGTGTGAGATATATATATGTATGGGGAATATATAGAGAGTTATGGAGATGTGCTAGAATTATATTCTTAAAATGTGTTTGACAAGCAGTGCTTAAGTTCAGTCTGCCCTAGACAAGGGAATGTGTATTTGTCTGTCTGACCAGCTTGGTCATCTGGCAGAGACAATTACATAAAAGGTAACAAAACCATCCAGCTAAGAAGGGGCGGTGGTAATGACTCAGTTATCATCGGCTGGAGAGAAACCTGCATGAAACCTTCATCAGACACAATGCTGTCCCTTCCAGACAGAGAAAATGAACCGTATCTGAGAATGCATTGCAATGGTTCACTGGACTATCAGGACAAGGATCTGAATTTTAAATGATAAGTAATTGAAACATCTGACTGTATACATTATTATTGTATTATAAAAGTGTTTCAAGTGAAATCTTTTCGAAAAGTTACGGATTCATCATTGTAATATGTATGCATTAACACTGCATGAGGAATTATAAATACACACTGCTATTATGCTTTAGCACCTTTGACCAAACAAAAGGAGAAACAGATTTTTTCCCAGACTGAAGGGAAGATCGCTTAATCTCATTGGTGATCAGTAGATAGCTAAGTCTGACCAAAACCAATGGAAGACTCATTTACATAAGAATCAGCAAGAGGGTAGAAAGTGCACAGGAAGGGAAGATCTGCATGAGGTTATCTTGACTCTGAGGGCAGAACAGTGAGTCTGGGAAAATACAAGAGAGAAGACGACATCTTGGCATTCATCACTGGACAGATATAAGGGGCCAGAGCTCTTGCAAACTGAGAAAGATGGGTCCTAAATACAAGGGGAGTGAATTTGCTGGGTACTGAATACAAGTGATAAATCAGCCTAGACAAAAATATTTCACCTTGGAAGACAGGAAAACCAGTACCTCTAACTCTGTGGTTAAAAGAAAATCAGCTATGGCTAGAAAGAAAAAGATTGCCCATTTGCTGGATACTTAGGAGTTGAGGGAACCTGTGACAGGCTTAAATCAGAATTTCTATTGACCTCCCATGTTTCAGATAGTAAAAAATTCCTGTAAGAGTTACATCATATGTCAGAAGTGTAAAAGGTTCAAGGGATCCTGCAGGACACCTTAGACACTGTTGCCCATTATTAAAAAGCTGTTTGCCAGTGTCTGTGGCTATTGTAGGGCTCTTCTCCAAGTATTTCAGGAATGGAAAGAAACATATCCTTGTTGTAGCGGGTTCTGCCATCAGGGACCAGGAAGCCACTGCTCTAATTAACGCAAAAGCTGCTACCCCATTCACCATTACTAAGAGAGCAGGTTTTCCCAGAGAAATGTCAGAAATGTTGAGCAAGTTTCATGTCTGTAGTTGTAAAATGTTATGGGAGTTGTGTGGGTAAGGCATAAAAAAGCTGCCCTCTATTATCCAGAAACCAATGGTCTTGTGGAAATATTTAATGAGACATTGAAAGCTATGGTGAAGATGTATGTTACAAGGTGAGAGGATGACTGGGATGTACTGCTCCCTTATTTGTTATTTATATACAGGAGTGTCCCTCAAGAGTCTGTTGAGTTTGTCACCTTGATCTCCTTAGCAGGAAACAAGTGAGGTTACCCCTAAATTTGATTTGAGGCTTTTGGGAGGGTAGTGCAGAGACAGGACAGCCTGTAGGGGAATGTCACTTGTTTTAAAGATAATTTAAAGCTATGATGATTTATTACATCAGGGGTTTCAGAAATCTTGGTACGAGAGGCGAACTGAGAAAAGGTCTTTCCATATAGGTCATTTCGTGTCACTACTGATTCCAATGAGGAATAACAAAATGCAGGGTTGTTGGGAAGGACCTTTTAAGGTGATAGAGTGAATGACGTCACTTATGATTTAAAGCAACCCCTGGCAGGGGTGCAAACAATACATATCAACAGACTGAAAGCTTACCATGAATATTGGTGTGCTTTTTTGGTGTAAAAGACCATTTATTGCAAAGGCAGACTCGCCAGTGTGATAAGACAGACCAGAGTGCCCAAGGGGACTGTCTGTGACTCCATCTTAGAGTGTACATAGTGCTTGAGGAGTTCTCACTGTTAGAGTACTTGAGGAGTTCACAACTGAGATTGGGTTGATGAAATCTAAGTATAGGACACACACTCCAGCAGCCTGCAGTTTGTGCCCTGTTTCTTAACAGTCTCCTCTGAGATTGGCACTTGCTATCATAAGCCATTCTAGAAAGCTTCACACATTCAGGACTATGAAGAATTTGCTTCCTTTGAGAGTTTCCCCAGCCTCCCCAAGACAGAGCACCTCCTAGTATCACTGTCCTCAGCACGGTGATCTTGGTCGGCCTTGCAGCTCAGCTCCCTTGGTCTCCACTCTCTCCATTAACTCTTCCACAGAGTATGGCTGGAAAAACCCTGGCTCAGCTTTGGGTTCCCACAGACAGGTTCTGAAAGAATTGTTCCAGACTCCTCAGATCCATGACTGCCTCCACAACCAATGGATGGTGAGGTCCCGTTACCAGATCACTGAACATGGCCATATTCCCCATGGAAATAGCTCAGCCTGGAATCAGTGAAGACGCATCTCTGGAGTCAGTTTCAGTCTGTCTAAAATGGTGGTTTTTACCTCAGGATCTGAGACACACTGCTCATCACTCAAGGCTTAGTATGCTGGCTGGACCTCTCCTGTCAGAAATGTTGCCACCTTGGCCACCCAAATTTACTCCCTCCAGCAGGCAGTTCTGGCCACTCACTCAAAGGTGCAGAGAAAGAGCTACCAAGGTCATCTTCTGAGCTCAACTTCTCCAGTGCATGGCCAGGCCTACCTAAGCTCCTCTCTCCAAGACCAGCAAGACTCCCTGGAGCCCATTTCAGGAACTGGGTTTGTTGACACTGAAGAAGTTGCAGGAGGAGTGGCTGGGTTTGTCACTGCTGTGCTGTCAGCACGTGACCATCTCCCAAAAAGAAAGGGTGGGGGGGATCCACCAAACTCACTCTGCCAGCTCTCACTTCTGCCACTGTCCTTTCTATAACTACTTTCCTGTTCTCCTCCACTTTTTCTTCTGCTGCCTCAGTTTCCCCTCAGTTGCAGAAGCCATCTGCCTGCCCACATTCTCCACCACATGTAGGACTGCTAGCCTACCTCCCTCCTCCCCAACCCAGGAAGGAATAATACAACCTACAAGTTAGTTTCAGGCTCTTCCCTAAGAGAATGTTTTATTCATTCAAATGATTAAAATCACAAACACAAAACCAAGTTGTTCCCCTGACCAGCCCAAGCTGAAGTGGATCCAAAGTAGTTCAATCTGCTCCTCTCCCTCTGCTCTGGGGCCAGTCTCAGCTCTCAGCTGACTACGTTCGCTTTATAAGGATCACATGCCTCCTTCTCAGCTGTGTGAGTTAATCAAACATGGCTAGCTGGCCACAAGGTTGTTGGCCCTTAAAGGCACAGGCCACCCTTTTACAATGTTCTGTGCATGCAGACCCCACCTGTCCACGGAGCTCTTGAAGTCAACATAGCTCTGCCCACATGGAACAATTTATAGGGTGGGTGCCTTCGACAGTAAGCTCCTTTGGACAGTCCATCTTTTTTGTGTGTGCAAACGGTGCCCAGTCCCTGGCATGACAGCAATACAAGTAATACATAATCAAACCAGGCATAACTTGGCCAGGCAACAGTGATGGGGTACTCGTGTGCCGGAGGTGGTAACACTGATGTGGGGAGAAGAGTGGAATGGTGAGTTACCTGCTGGGCCCGCTGCAGCAGCTCCATGCGCTCATGCAAGATTTGGCTATCAAACTCGCGGCTCTGCCTCAGGATCTGCCGCCGCACCTTCTCCACCGCAGCTTGCAAATCCTCTCTCTGTACTTCATTCAATGACTCACTTGCCAGCCTGCTTGGGTCCTGCTGCAGAGTGTTATACAACGTGGCTTCCAGCTCCTGGATTTTCTAGTGGCAACCCAAATCACACACAAACAGGCCCACGTTTGAATACAGCAGGCAAACGAACCACCACACCACCAACACCACTTGCAAGCAAAGCTTAAAGAAAGCAGAAAAGCAGCACCCATGTGAGCAGTGACGAGCATTCCACACACGGTGCACATGTTCTTATGAGACTGTTTACAGCATGGGCCTTGTATTCTTTTCGACTGAATGATTAATTTGTTTAATGGATCCATAGTTCCCAGTATGTGTTAGGAAAGACAAAAGATTTGGCGTATCCCCAGGCCAAGTTTTGTTCAATTCACGACAGAGCCACACTGCCAATTCTGAGTTACAAGGTTAATGCCAAACAAGCTCGAATGTTAAATCAAGCTATGGGATAAAAGTCTTTAAAAGTCATAAAAAAGAAGGACCGCAAGTGAGAGTAATTTACTGCATGTCAGGAAAAAGCATGCCACTCGTTTCTCTCTCTAATCTGCAGTTAGGCCAGTTTCCTTCATTCTCTTTGTTCGGAGTTGCCATAAGCAACCCCAAAGACTCTTCTCTCAAGGAGATCAAAAGTTAAAGCACAGAATCAAAGTTTCAGCAATTAAAGAGGGAAGCACCTGTGTTTTCTGGACTGTCAGGGTACTTGAGGGATAGGGCACACCAATAGATCTCTTGTTTCTTCTTAGTTTCTAATCCATTTTCCTTTCAGGTTCTTATACATTAACCAAATGCAGCAATGTTTGGGCGGTAGACACCCCAGAGATTGTTAAAATCCAATCAGAAATCTCTATTCGCTGACTAAAATAAGAAATCAAGGCAATGCTTCTTTTACTATTAAGTTTTGTATGACCATGAGGAAGAAACAGCTGAAAACATTATCTGTGTCTGCATTATCTTACAGTAACCCACTAAATCTCACAACACTTTTGTGAGATAGGTAATTTGTTCCATTTTACAGATACACAAACTATGGCACAAAGGGTTTATATTGGTTACCCAAGATCACGGGGTACTAGGAATGGAACCCCAGTCCCCAGTCACCTTCTTTAAATACTACACATTTCTTCTCTAATAATCAGTCTCCAATTTGAAATGCCCACACTATGTAAACAATTCTTCAGGCCATCATACTTCTGTTTTTTGAGGTTTTACTCCACCTAATAAAGCTGAGTATATTAATGTGCTAATTCCTAGGTAATTCAGAAGATTTTCCTTTTTTGTGGATTAACCTGAGAAAACCAAAGCCCGTAATTTTACTTAAATACTCTATAAGAGGATGGATAGTGTTGCAGGTGGGACGCCCCGAGGACGGGCTGGGGGCTAGTAATAATAGGATAGGATGGAAAGGATACTCATCTCTGGGTTTGGAGAAGTTAATGGCAAAATACTTACAAATATTTGAAAAAAGTAACATTTGAAATGTCATTTTCTGCATATTTTACTCATGATGACTGTGCACACTGTTAGCCTAACCGATTCTACCACCAAAATGTTGCAGTTTTGCATATTTTAGAATAAAATGCAATGCAAAAACATAATTACAATTATTTTAACCCATTTCCTCTGTCATCTGTCCTCC
Organism: Pelusios castaneus; assembly: GCA_007922175.1. NCBI lineage: Eukaryota > Metazoa > Chordata > Testudines > Pelomedusidae > Pelusios > Pelusios castaneus. Next base: position 5,885,964 of record ML685851.1, read on the forward strand.
ATTTAAGTAGTTTTTTGTTTTCTAATCTAGCAGACAAATAAATCATTTTTAAAGAACCCTATTTATATATTTTTTTAAAAATCTATATTTTATCAAATCTGATCAAGCATGAAAATTTAATGACTGTTCTTTTCCTACCATGTAAGCCTGGTCCAGAGCTTGTTTCCTGTAGTCGAGTTCTTCCTCTAAATAACCCTTCTGTTTACTGAACAGGTCCTGAGCAATAATAAAAACAATGGAGGGTTTGATCTTTATCCTAACTCATGAGAAATCATAAAGTTCACCATCTTTGTTTGTGATCTCTTAGTCACTTTCACGTGAAAGGAACCGAAAATCTAAAGCCACGCATCATATTTATTGTCAGGACATCTGGAGTATTAGATTGATTAATATTTTTTTTTTAAAAAAAAACCAACGTATTGACAATGTGTATCTAGAAAGCATCTTTCTTTTGATGATCTCTAGAACACAGTACAAACCTGATGGGCAAGGTCCTGCCTTAATCTGATGGAGGCACACACAAAGGAGACAGAGAAGGGTGAGACATGTCCACCAGACATGTGGAACAAAAGCCATTATTTACACAAGGCAGGCCAAGAGAGGGGAGGGAATCATGTTGTTAAGTGTACTTCACTGCTCCTTTGAAAATGAGTAATACATGCCCCTGAAGGGTTTATGCTGCAGCCTTCAGTCTATATACTAGCTAGGCAAGTGGGAAGCTATATACTCTAGTTAGCAAATTGTATCTTAAATTAGGAAGTGCATTAGCTGATGTGGCACCCAGGACCCCTCTCTACTGCAAGGCAGAGATCCTGCCTCGCTCCTCGCATAGAATAGGAAGAGGTTCTCTATGCCCTCTGGACCCATCAGACTTACATTGCAGCAGGCAAGATTTGAGTTTAAACTTCACACTCCCCCATAAAAGTAAATCTTATCTAAAATGGGTAAACTGAGGGCCAGAGAGGTTAAGGGACATTGCATACATAGTTGCAGAAGCTCTTATTAGAACTCAGGATTTCTGAGTACTTTTCAATCATTCAAGCATTCACAGTACCTGAACATTGCTAAAGTATGGTTTTTTTCCTAACCATCTGGCCCAAAGAGTACCTGTATATTATATGTAGATTATTTCTGTTGTCACTGAAATGTTGAACAGATTAGCATTCCACAGAACTCAATATCCAAAAACTGAAGATATAGGAAGATTATGGATTTTAGAATGAGACTCTAAATAGCCAAGTTAAAATGTAGCCAGTACACAGAGGCCAGCAACCTTGCTTGAAAAATGTTCTCTGTAGCTTTTAAGGAGAACAAGTTAACACCACAATCAGGCAGAAAAAGACTAGATTATATCATTCTTTTTACTGTTAGTGGTGCTCATGGACCAGTAGCCCAGAAAGCAGGGAGGCCATTTGATCAGATTTGCCACTTATAGTCATTTTTCTTTAAAGATAAACTTTTGTGTTTCCTCAACATATGGAACAAAAAGCAATTTAAATATAAATCCATGCACCTCATAATCAAGGCTTTTAGCTGTTATTTAAAATACAAAATGGGCTAGTTTGTGTATTTATGTAACAAAAAGGCTTTTAAAAACAGAAAGCTTTGCCAGTCTGGTGACTCTGTTTTAGGAGCAGAACCACCCCAAAACAGAATGATATAACTAAAAGAAATGATTGGCCTATGTTAAAATTGACTCTGGGTCTTGTTCGCATTTACTGTGCCAAATGTTGCTTTCAAACGCAGTGCCCAACAACCTCAGTGGGAATTGGGCACCTAAATACCGGGACAGAATTTGGCCAAACATCAGTAATAAGTAATAAACAAAAAATCCCATTTAAAATGCTATTCGGCTTAAAAGAAAACTGTTCAACTCAGCAATCTGGCAGTGTGAAGAGGCAGTAAGCAGAAGAATGAGCTTCAATATACATTGTCCCTTGTTATCAGAGGTGCCCCCGGCTGTTGGAACAGGCCATCATTTCTTACAATGTCAATATGGAAGTCCATTATGGGAGTCTAGAACAAGTTTCCATGCTACTTCCTTACTGATTTAATCCGTACACACTGAAATGTTTAATGTTTTAAAAACTATTAAACACTGAAGTTTTTTCAGTGATCCATGAACCAATATAAAAGTAGAATGGGAGCTTTTATTTCACTCTTGGACACTGATCGCTCATATGGCCACAGCACAGTTTTCGCTAATTCTTTTTTCTGTTACAGTAGCACCAAGAGGGACATGATACAACATCCAGGACCTACTGTGTGCTGTGCATACATCCAGTAAGAAACAGGCTCTGCCCTAAAGAACTTCCAGCCTAAAGAGAAAGGAGAAAGGGTGAGGAAGGAAAGAGGCACGGGGAAGGGACGTGACTTCCTCAAAAGATACACAGCAGATCAGTGGCAGAGCCAGGACTCGCTCCCAGTCTAGTATTCTAGCCATGGAACCACACTGACTCACAGGTGACATCACTATTATTTAAGCAAGGTGGCAGAAGTCTATTAACAGTAATGTCTGAAATTGTAATGAAGATGGGCTTTTCATTGGCCAAACACTGCCCCCAAAAGAAGCAGCTGGACCAGTGCTGACCACTTCTGATAATGCCTCCCTAAAACACATTTTTGCATTCATTATGCAATTTATTGCTGGCAAGATTAAACTATTTCTTTTGAGACTGGCAGATTGCTGAGCTGAGCAAATATATGTAATTACTTGATGCATAAATACTCAGAAGCTTGAAGCGATCATGAGTTACAGATATCAGAGATTGCAAATTAGAGACAACAAATTAGTTACAATTTGCTTTTTAAAAATAATTGAGTGTTTTCAATTTTTTTACCTAAAAGTATGCTATTTTTTACATTTTCCTAACCACAAATATTGAAATTCCTGTTGTAATACAGATGAAAGGGCTCACACCTTGCATTAGTATCATGCCCCATTCTCAGAGGTGAGCAACGTAAACACCAGACAGAGAGCCAGGAAAACTAATTTTAATCTTGGCACTGATACCTAAGGGCAAGAAAGTCACTTCACCTGCCTGCCTCAGTCTCCCTTTTTGTAAGATGGGGATAATGCTGTTTACGTATCTCCCTGGAAAAGGTATGGCGAGGATAAATCAGGTTTGTAAAGCAATTAAATGATGAAAAGCGCTACATGCATGGTAAATCAACAAAGCTAAACATTCATTCAGAAAATTTTCATACAACATACAGCAAAAGGACAGCTCAGTATCATATCAAATTTGTAGGGAAAGATTTAATTGCACTTGGGAATGCATCCATTCCTGAGAGAGAAGAGAGGTTATGGCAGAAAAGCTGAAGCAGGAAGAGGACTTCATTAGTTGAAATTACACACCATAGGTCAAATTAATCCCATGTGCAATTCTACTGAAATTTGATGCCACAACTCCAAAGATCCTGCTGTTGCCAAACAAAATAATATACATAGAAGGGACACAGATATGTTTCATATCATTTGCATGCATATCCTGGAAAAACATGCCATTTGTGTGGCATTTTGCAGGTCATGACTCACAACAAACAGCACTGTCACTGTTTCAGTCTCAGTTTAATTAGTTTTTTCTCTACACTTCAAAGGCATTAGCTATTAAACAGTGTTCTATAAATCTATTCCTGACAGCATCATGTGGTCATCCCCACCACACAGAAAAAGGCAACAGTTTACCTTGGACATGTCTTTGTGCTTACAGACTTCTCTCTGAAATGAAGGTCTAGCTGAATGAGTATCTTTCTTTTAAAAATGATCATTTCTTACCTTTTCATTCTCCAGGTCCATCATCTTCTGTGTCAGTGCAGCTTCTGTTCCCTCTATTTGTTTTAGCCACTATATAAAGATGGCAGGAACAAGAAGAATAGAAAAAGGTGAAAACACAGTCTTTGGAAGGGCATCATTGAAATTGCATACATTAATTTGTTGATAACAGTCGCAATCACATGCTTCATCACCTAACTGTTCGGCTTTTTCCAAACTGCAGATGAATAAGTGAGCGGGGAGGAGCTGGGAAATAAAGAAGACCAATTATGAGTGGAGGCTGCTGCAATGCAGTGGGTTAATCCTTCCCTTTCTAAAGGCCTACATTCAAATGTGAGTGGGGTCAAGAATGCAAAATTAGTTGATAGTTTCATCCTTGTCTCTCGTTAGGCCCATTTGTCCACATCACAAACTCACCATTCAGTGTCAGGGCCCAAACTTGCAATCTTTACTTATGGTAATTTAAACCAGTGAGAGTGTTTGTATGAGGAAGGATTGCAGGATTGAATCAATGCTTTATTTGACATAATTCACAGCATTTGCAGGGAGCAAGCTCATTATTGGAACAACAGGGGTATTAAAGGTAAAGATTAAGATGGGTAGGCAGAACTGTGTGAGGAAATTCATGCAGTGGATCCTATCAATCTCTTATTATTATGCTTTAAAAATGTAACCAAAATGAGAAGAATGGTCATTCCATTCCAGTTGTAAAATCATTCATAGGGGGAACTAATTAGGGAATAAACGGGCCTTGCTTATTAAATATTAATGATGGCAAAGTATTTGGTACCATTCACTTTTACAGGCTCTCAGGATGGATGGGAATCCTCAAGCTTGTTCATGGTTTCATTTTATTTCATTTCTTTATTGAGTTACAGCACAGCACAATCTAAAGAAATGGTTATTTCTATAGGGCCTGTGCCCAATGAAGTCAATAGAAGTTTTTCCATTTAATAGGAGTAAGGTTTGACATTTAGAATATTAAGTAGAAATACTTTGGAGATAGTGCTGAGTCTTCGTTAACTTCAGTTAAATAGATTGATTTCTCCTACAGTGGCAATTGGGACTCTCTCTATTGCCTGGAGTCAATTTCACTCATGGAATAGTAATCAAACCCCTGGCAGATGCTGCTTTCAGAAGAATTTCAGCACAGTTTGGCAACTGTTTTCAAATACTGTGTACTACAGATATTTCCAGTAAAAGGAGACTATCACTCCCAACAGATCCTATTATACTTTGCACCCTCAAGACCCACTGAAGCCAAAGGGCATTGAAGAACTCAGGACCTTACTAGAAGTTTTCAGCTCCTCTCAGGATTGAGCCCAATATTTAGCTGATAAATAGCAGCGGCCTATGCTATTTTTATGCTATTTTGGTCTAATTTTATTGAAAGAGGCAAATGGCATGTTAATTTAATATTGGCTCCTGCCAAAATTCAGCCTCTGTTTAAGGGAAGAAAAGATTCTGCAGTGTATGAGGCCATATTTAACTGTATCCCTATCCATATCTAAGATCAAGTGCTGGAGAATCATGCAACATCAGTAGGAATCATACTAAACATTTTCTACTAGCAGAGTTTTCAACATGGAGCAATGAAAGCATAGCTATGGTCTCAGTAAACTTGGACTATGCCTATGTATAACATGCAGATGTCTAAGCAAGTGCAGTAACCATGGGGTGTGTGTACTAAAAGAATATATTAAAGTGGCAATGATATGATGGTTTATTTTGATACAGGAACATCTTAGCAACGGAAGTTGGTCCGATAAAACACATTACCTCACCCAGCTGTGTGCTGTATAGACATACACACACACTAAAATTTCATGTTTTAAAACAGCTGGAAGTCATTTCTTTCCTCACTAACCTGCTAAGACCTAACTTCAGATTTCTGCATTTTCCTGCTAGCATCTGAGACCCGTATCACCTAATTAACTGTGCTGCACCTCTGACCTTAATTAAAAAAAAAAAAATCACAACTGTAGGCAGTATCCTGGCTATGTAAGCAGCAGCCCTCTTATTTGGGACTTAGCAAAGGAAGATCATTGTCAGTTCACTTTAAAAGCAGCTTCTACAGAGGCCCAGAACTCTTAATTCCTCGTTTGCATAATTAACGTGGTGACGACTGAGTTGGTGGACTGAATGCTTGGATTTGGTCCCTAGAGCAATCCACGCTATCTACACCTGTGACAGGATCAGAAGGAAGCTGTTGCTACACAAAAAAGGATGGGGGACATCTGAGGCTGTGTTTGCTAGTAAACGGCTCTGTGACTGAAATCCAAGGTATCTGGAAAACCTGGGTTCAGTAACCAGTGACATGAGGAAACTTCAGTGAATTTCTGCTGCCTTCATGGATTGAGGGAGATTATCTCATAGCTAGGATACTGGAAAACCTGGGTTCAATTTAATCTGCCTTGTGCCACAGTCCTGCACCAGTAAAATGGCGATAATGTCTCTCAGGTGCTTTATGTGGAATAATTCATTACCAAGTTTTAGTCATTAATTAATTGTGAAGAACTCAGAATACAGTGGTGTAAAAGTACATAGGTGGATTGTTCATACTCTCGTGTTAAATCAGACAACCTGTAGTTAGGAGGACAGGACCAAACACTCCACCTTTCTGAGCAAGCAGTTTAAATAGTAAGACTGCTATAGAAACCCTCCTCTGATCAGCTAAGAACTGACCCAAGTGCTTCAATAGGAAGAGTTCCTATGAGGTAATCAAAAGGGATTTTTTTTTTTTTTTTTTTTTTTTTTTACAGGGAAGTCTAAAAGATACCTGCTACTTTAAGAACTGAAACCCCCTTTAAAATCTTTTTCTGTTTTTATAAAGGATTCCCCACATTGACAAAAACTTTATGATTTATTCTTAGAGGCAGGATTGCATTGACTGGACACTACTGTAAATAACCTGCAAGAGGTCACTCAGCTTCTATAGAAATTGCGATTATATAGCCAGCTAGCTACCTTTCGCCCTTGAATAATCCCATTGATTTTAGCAGCATTATTCTTGTGAATATGAACCAGCTTGAGTCGGGTCTGTTCAGTCCAGCCCTTAATACTTACATAATTTTGCTCTTCCTTTTGTCTACAGATCTAGCCATTTACTGTAGATTTTTCTATTTTTCTCATTAGATTTTAAGGTCTGTGACTGTCATAACAGTGACAGATACATTTGTAGTGGTTTGTTTTATTTTGTTTGCATTAATTATTTAGCTGAATCATTAACCACTTATTCTGAATGGTGAAGTTTTCATGCTAGAGTTCCATTTTTGAAGTTAAGAAATAGACCAGTGCAATATAAACTGATAAATGGCCGTTTTATTAGGAGGGGACGCTAGAGTAGCCTCTTCAATAGAAAGGGAATGTCTTCCTTCCTAGCCAATTTAAATGAAATCATTATTGGCTTCATTACTACATTCTTTCTACTACTGATGAAAGTGGAGAGTAAGTTGTACTGCCACATGGAAGTGGGTGACTTGTCTAATTTATCTGTCCTATGGGAAATATTTTGGGTCAAATTCTATGACAATGGTGAACTATTGAAGATCGCATTCACTCAAAGGAAGCTATTCTCTCTTGGGCCTCTTCCTTCTTCTTTGACTTGTACGAATCAGGATATCAAAATAATCTTTTCTGTTTGGTCACAGATCTATTGCTGAACGACATGGATGTTTGTCACACAAGAAGGAAAAAGCAGCAGGATAAATCAATGGAATATGTGCACATGTGCAAGTGAGATCATACCAAAAACTCTTAGCTTGGAAACGAAAAATATTATTTGTTTGTAATATTACATTTCAGTTGTCTGATGACTACAGTTTGGTTTTTAAAACTAGGAGGAAATGGATTTGCTATTTTCCAAGCCCAGTTGACTGTTTATATTTTCATTTTTGTGCCAGTGAAGGCTGCCAGGCATGCCAGTAAGGATATTTAAACACTCTTCAGTAAGGAGTTGAGAAAGATCTCCACTTAACACACAGCAGCACAAACCACCTGCACTGTATTAGCTCAACGAAGTCCCAAGAGAAGACCACGCCCTAACAACAGAAATCCTGAACTCCCTATGTGACATGAGAAGGGAGAGATAACAAGAGATGAATGCAATGTTCAATAATGCTTGAAGTGTGTGATCCAAGAGGTAAAACATCATGCTTGGTAAGGTTATAATAAATTTCTCATTTACACACTATGCTGGGTAAAGGAAAGAGGGGAAGTTAAAGGGCATTATGTATTTTTTTAATTGTCTTGTGGCTATGTAATGGAAAGACATTAAGGGCCAATTTTTTCAAAAAACTATGCTGTTTTGCAGCCTATGTTGTTCTTACAAAATAATGCACAGGTGTCATACAAAAGGAAAGATCCTGTGAGGTGCTGAGAGCCTCCTGTGGGTGCTGAGCACCTTCCTCTTTTCCTGACCTCCATAGTAGAGAATGGTATTCTGTTCATCCCAGGAAGTTTTCAGCACCTTGGAGAAGTGAGCCTGAAGGGATCTTCATGATATGAACCCTGCAAAGGACTGAATTTCCAATGGTGCGCCGCATAACCTCAGTTCCCAAAAGGTCAGTGGGAGTTTAGGTTGACGGCATTTCCCAGGTTAGGCCTCTTTTAACCGAAAATAATTTACAGCTTTGTTTTAATGTCAAAGGAAGTTTTCATTTTTTAGTTATATTTTAAATACTTGATTGTATGTCCGGCTCTCTACAACCACAATCCCAATACAGCCATGAGTTATGATGCCTACATGCTCACAGGCCATGCTTCAATGACAAATCATCAATCCAGTTCTTGCATGATATGTTCAGTGTGTATGCAAAGAAAAATCTTTTACTGAAGTCTACCTTTTCACAGAGGGAAAGTACAGTCCCAGCTTGGATTACTGCAACCTGTTCTTCATTTCTCAAATTCTAAAACACAAAAAGGTTCAACTGTATTTCACATTGGATTGCAAATCCATTCTTCAAAACAAGTGAGCTAGATTTTGGTTTTCTTGTATGTATCACAGAACATCAGCTCTCTTTATTTTAAAAAACCAAGCACAGAAAATATCCAATGATTACAAATAATAAAGCTAAAATAAGTGACTACAGTCCCTACACTTTAGATAACTCCATCATTTTCAGCATGCCTTGAAAAACTGCAGGACTCTAGGGTGGTGTAAGTCTAGTGACTTTTTTTAAAATGGGAAAAATGTCCATTAGTGGACTGCAGTCCTAATTCAGGGGAAAGAAAAAGAAACACCAACTTCTACTGCAGCCCAGGGAGTACTGCAGAATTGGACCTTTTATTGAACAGAGCAAAATCAAGGACTTTGAAAATGCTTTTGTATCTCACCACATGGAATATAATCCTAGAACTTGGCCAACCCTCAACTTTCTGAATCAGGTCCAAGCTACTGTAAAATCTTTCCTGTCTAAGGTATTTCTAGGGCATCCTTGTTGTAGAATCTAAACTTCAATGTGAGAAGTTACTATATGAAAGAAGCAACATAGAAAAATGTGCTTTAATTTATTTCCTAGTCTCAATTTTTTACACCATGCTCTCTGCACTCCTTGGCTATGTCTACACTAGAAAAGTTAACTCAACTTTGTTAAGATGACTTAATAATGTCAACTTTAAGTCAACTTACAGTTGACCTTATGAAGTCAACAAAGTCAACTTAACTTTTCCAGTGTAGTCATAGCCCCTTGTTGACCTTATTAAGTCGACCTAAAGCTTTAAGTCGACTTAATAAGGTCAATTTAGGTGCTAATCCCTGTCCACACTGGCTTTAAGATGACTTAAGGCTTAAATTGACCTAAAATGAGGTGTTATTAAGTCGACTTAAGCTTTCCTTAAGTCAACTTAAGGAAATGCTTAAGTTGACTTAATAAAAGCCCAGTGTGGATGCGGCTTTGTTTAGGTCAACTTAAATCTCCTTAAGTCAACCTAAGTTGCCAGTGTAGATGCACCCCCTGTGCCACATCTTTTAGTGCCACTCAGCAGGGACCCACATCCGTCCCGAAAAACACAGAAGTGACGCCCATTGAAGGAATTGCACTTAATGCTAGCAAAAATGGGCCCTAACATTTGGTAGTGTATATTAAATTATATAGCCATAAAAATACCCCCTTAATGCACATTTGCTGGCATGCCATTCCTAGGAGTAACTTATAGAAAAAATGTCCAGTTACAAATAAACACAAAAACAGAAAGTTTTTTTAAATAAAGCAATTGTTACCCCATTATCTCCAAGGATATCTAGCTTCTTCATAAGTTCAGAAATATTCACATCCTGGAAAAGATTTTTTAACATTCATTGTTCATAAAGCAGAGGAAAAAACCCATATTTAGATTCTATTTTTTTTAACTTGGTCTTTATTCACCTTTGCATACAAAAGACTCCAAAATCTGAATGTTAGTTTCGCATCACAATGACACACATACTATTGTTATTTTACAGTGGTTCAAATGGTACTTTCAGTTATACCCAGCAGCCAGGGTATAAACGAGGGCAGGATATGTCTTAGCACATTTACATTTATCTACTCACTGAAATGTCAAAATTGGATAATAGGTTTAGAAAAAGACCCACTTTGAGGAGAAAAATGTGCCGCAGAATGGGCTATTGATGTTGATGGGACTATTTTGTAGCTAAGGAAAGCATGAACTGGCCCATAAAATGATTGATAATAAATGATGTCTAGATTTAATTCATTTTATACACAATGGTAAGGTCATATATCGGACTTCTAGTGGCTGGAGTAATGTCTGTGACTGTCCAACTAGTCTTACCATGGTTACAGAAAGCACCAAAGCAGTTTAACTTTGATTCCTATATATGTCTTTTGAAACCCAACATACAAAAAATGTTCTCTGTATAAAAAGCAAAAACCAACTTCCTCTCTTCCTTATCAGCTCCTCTATACTCCCACAGACACACAAATGAAGAAACAAAAGAAACTGTCCTTATTAGATGCCAAATCTTATTATAGTTGAAATCAATAGGAAAACTTCCACTGATACACTAGGAGCAGAAACAGACTCTTAATGGCCAAATCTGTACTGAGTCGAAAACCTTCAACTCCCACTGACGTTATATCTCATGGGAAACGTCAAGCATTTTGCAGGATTGTGTTTATAACACTTGTTCTGAACTAGGGATACATGTACCCCTAGATATACAGAAAGGTATTCTAGGGGGAACATCAACTCATCTAGCTATTTGCCTAGATTTACAATAGGCTAGACAAAAAGCACTAGCGAAGTCAGCACAAACTAAAATTGCATAAAGATAGTGACTTGTTTATATTGCTCCATATGCTATAAACTGAAATGTAAGTACAATATTTATATTCCAATTGATTTATTTTATATTTATGTGGTAAAAATGAGAAAGTAAGCAATTTTCCAGTAATGGTGTGCTGTGACACTGTCTGATCTTGTAAGCAAGTAGTTTTTTAGTGAGGTGAAACTTGGGGGTATGTAAGACAAATCAGACTCCTGAAAAGGGTACAGTAGTCTGGAAAGATTGATAGCCTTTGTCTTATACAATTATTTACATTATATGAAAATGCTGCTTAGTATCTTTATGTTCTGCAATCACATTGGCTGCGTCTACACTTGTAAATTAAGTCGACTTAAGCTTGCTTAAGTAGACTTAATTTACCCTGCGTCTACACTACAGTTTTCTTAAGTCGCCTTAAGCAGCTTGCTTAAGTCGACATAAGGAAAATAAACTCGACTTAATAAAAATTAAGTCGACTTTATTAAACCTAGATTTAATTCGACTTAAGGCTTAATTCAACTTTTTAAAGTCGAATTAAGCAAGTGTAGACGTGGGGTAGCCCTAAGTCGACTTAAAGCTACCCCAGGACTACACCAATGCCCTCCCTGCCGGGGGGGGACACAGGGGGAGCCTGGCATGCCCCCCAAAAGGCAGGGCAGAACCTTGTGTGATGCTGTCTGGATTTAGGGAACCATTTATGATTTTTTTTCTATTAATATCTCGTAAATGCTATAATCTATAGGAACTATGTCATGTTTGGTATCAATAGAAAGGTAGTAATTTGCTGGGAATGATTATATAGTTTATATATAGGAATTGTATTTGTATTAGAAGTTAGGAATATGGTTGTTATATCTATACTTTAACTTGTGTGAATCTGGGGAAACACCCCAGACGGGCTGTCTACAACCATTGTGTCCTTAATGGCTCACCAGGTTTCTCCCTGGCCCCACTGTACCTGGGAGCTTCCTTAACATTATGGACACAATGGATGTAGACAGCCTGTCTGGGGTGTTTCCCCAGAATCACACAAATTAAAGTATAGATATAACAACCATATTCCTAACTTCTAATACAAAGACAATTCCTATACATAAACTATATAATCATTCCCAGCAAATTACTACCTTTCTATTGATACCCAACATGACATAGTTCCTATGGACTATAGCATTTATGAGATATTAATAGAAAATAATATCATAAATGGTTCCCTAAATCCGGACAGCGTCACACCCTGCCCACATGCCCTGCCAGGGTCCCTGTCCCCCTTTGCCCCATTGTACACAAGGGGTGCCTCCCTTGCCACCGTGGACCTGCCCAAGGTCCCCCTATCCTCTAGAAGTCGACCTAGGCATCCAGTGTGGACAATCTAGGTTGACTTTGTAAGTTCTCCTTTAAGTCGACTTAATTTTATAGTGTAGACGCACTAAGTCAATTTAACTAAGTCGACTTAGTTAAAGTCGACTTAGTTAAAGTTGACTTAAAATTACAAGTGTAGACATAGCCATTGAGAGGACAATATTTAAGTCCAAATGATATGCCACATTAGCTACTCTTAGCTTAGTCTTGCATCAAACATACAAAATACATAGAGTAAACATGAACACATTTTGATGACAATCTCTATCCAACAATCTCTGGTGTATGAATCTGTTAAAACAATGTGGTGAGGTTTTATGAAGACCATATATAGTTCGTGAAAGAAGCAACAGCCATTTCTAAAATGCTAGTTTAGCTTGGTTCCATGGTAATAACAATATTGCAAGATCAACACACCAAAGATGATTGTTTATAATGCAACTTTGGTTTTCACACTCTGACCAGTAAATCAAAGTGCCGCATTATCTATTACACAATCCAATCTAGCATCAGCAATATTCTAATCTATCAAAATATTACATTTAGAAATCACCTCTTCTTACAGACTAGGATCCAGAGCTTAAACATATAAAGGTTTTTGTTTGGGCTAGTCTTCAGATCAAGACTTTTAACTTGGAGTCATCTCTAATAATATTAAATGAATAATACATGTGAGAAGACAGTCATGGGAGTGGAAATATGGTATGATACTATGAAATATGATACAGATAAATAGAATAGAATCTAGTAAGAAATGCAGCAATTTTATTTTAATAGTCCTATTAGACCGGAAATACTTATTCTTTTTCATTTAATTCAGTATATAGGAACATTTAAAAAAATTAAATCACATCTATGCAATATGCAAAATTGTATGTTCATTTCTTGAGGATCTCATGCACTTGAAAACAACTAAAACAGTGAACTCTTGGCAATGGAAATCTGCATCATACAGAATGTATTTTTAGACAATATAACTGCTACAGCCAATGAAGAGACCATATTAAACTACTCAGCGGAAGGTTAAAAAAAGTAGACTCAGGATCCCATGAAGATGGTATTGCAAAGGGAATGTGTGTTGTTTTCAATGGTATATCAGGTGAAAGCCTGATTCTAATTTTTGCAGACTGCTCAGTTCCCCAAAGATGTATAACTTAAAAGTGTAGTGAATTAGCCATTATTAATAGGTCTGCGATTACTAAGGCATTTCATTCTGGTATGCAGTAAAATGTCCACAGACCATTTATTGTTACAGAACATATAGATGAGGCTATAGTAATAACCCTATAAATTACCTTTCATGTCACTGTATGCTATTATATTACATGAACTACACACCTCTGTAGTTACCCTCAGGGAAGTTACTCTAACAATAGCATGTTCATTGTGTCTCAGTGACTTCTCGATCTAATTTTCTCAGTTTATAAAGAAAAACGTTGTTTATATAACTGTCGTCACCACCCATTGAACATATGGTCTGAAAGTCCATCTGTGTTCTTTCTGACCTGTTGTGCACCAGCAATGACTACTGATGCTGAACTGAATTGGGGGTGGACCAGCATGGAAACCAATTAATACTAAACGTATTGATTACGCAGGGCTAACAAGACTAACAAGTCATTAAAATGTATTTGTCTTCCTGAAGCAAGCAGGTAAGGTGTTGGATATTTATTGTGTTTATCATATGCTTATTTGGGTCTAATCTGAAGCAAACAAAGTCACATGAAACATGCAAAGTTTATTTGAACCATTGTGCCAGCCAGAGAGATCACAGTTGATCATGTCTCACCAAGTAATATATTGTAAAATTCCCAGATCTGGATCACTCCTGCAAATGTGTAGCTCTCAGGGGTGGTGCCACAGGCAATGCAAGGAAGGAAGGCCAGAAGGAGGCGAGATTGAGAGATTTAGCACAAAATCAAACAACATTTTGCTCAGGATTTGGCAGTGATAGCACATATGGAATGTCTCTAGCTGCACCTGTAAGGGGGGGCAGGTTTCTGCCAAATATCAGTATGGGTAATATACAGGGTGATAGATACTGAACTTTGTCTCAGCGCAAAGAAAATTTTATGTCCAAAAACAAGTTCACGCAGGAAGCAGCGAGAGCAATGGGAAAGAATCCCATTGAGTTGAATGGACTTTGGATCAGGTTCCTTATGCTCTGAGGCCCTGATTCGGCAAAAAAATGTAAGCACATTACTTCATAAGGACTTATGCGGGTGCTTAAGTACTTTGCTTAATTGTGTCCTGAATACATTATAAGGATGATAACTGAGGATGGAAAAGGTCTCAATTGTCTAACTGCATCTGTACATTCGGAGTTGAATAAATGTGGAGCTGTGGGACAAATCAACGGATCATGTTGCACAACCATGTTCTTCCATACAGTGTACTTTCTACTTTTAATTTAAGCTACTGCTAAATGTCTCAAGTGATTGACCTTCATATCCTCTGGAAGAATACTCGACTGTATAGGAGATCTCTTTCCCTTGTTATCCCTCCTAAAACTTCCTTTTCTCAGAACTTGACCATATCTTTTTCTTTACAGACAAAAAATATTCTTATGCCTGAATCACTGCTGTACTTTCTAAAGTAGCAACGATTTAAAATGTTCATGTGTGTTATGGGGGCATTTCTGATAAAGCTCCTATTTATCCAACCATCGCAAGAGCTAATGAAGCCACAACTACCTTTATTCCTTCCTGTTGACAGAAGAGTTGAAGAGCACTTCCATGGTTTTCAGGGAAGGTGGTAATATGGAGGTTAAATGCCGGCGATCTTCGTTCTCTCTCCTGAGGAAAGATTTCATTTACAAAAACAATATATGTGATTATACAATAATGTCAATTTCTCCCGCACTCCAACTTATTCAAGCATAACCCCAAGTTATTCAAAACAAACCTACATTTACTGATATTAAGAAATCCACAGGTTCCCTATCCGCACACAAAGCACAAGGTGGTTTTCATGCTCTTCAGCGTACCTTAAGGGTTTTGGTGTAATTTGAACACCAAAGACTTGATTTGACAATTGAATTCATGCAAGCAGAGCCTCTGCAACACTGAAAATAGCAAGGCTCCGCATGCACACAGAAGTCCACGTATATGGACCAAAACTTGTTATGTATGACTTTAAGGTGACTGTGTGTCTTTTTGGAATAACATGCATTTTTGTTCTGAAAACCTTCAGTAATAAAGCCAAGTGTAAACCACATTAAGTCAGCAATGCAGTTAGCTAAAGCATACATTTCAAGTATTTTAATTCCTCAACCCCAGGAATTCACTACTCATCCCAGTTTTGTATAATACTTTCCATTTTACATTTAACATTTTCCGTGACAAGAAGAAATACTTCCACATATTCTAGCCCTAAAACGATAACATTAAAAAATACATTGAGCACATTTCGTGCATTTTTCCAAAGGCCTGATCCAATATTTCAGTGGAATAGCTGTACTCCTACTTTCAGCGAGTAAGGGTTTTTCATTAAATTAAATTTTGATGTGCTTGTGAACATGGCTGGATTGAAAGAACTGGATGCTGAAGTTCTGGGTCGTATCTGAACAGGAGTAACCAGTGGCACTACAGCAGTATAAATTAGACCAAAATCAGTTCCCATCTTCTAGCCACAAAACAGAGCTAGCATGGGCAGACAGTGGTTCTTGCTTCCCCACGCCTCCCTGCAGAAGAGCGTTGGCTTTGTTCTACAGAGATAAGTTGTACTGAAATGACAGGTCAGTTTCCATGCCCAGTCCATCCATAACTTGACTTTCAAAACTACAAATGAGGGAAATTTCATTGGTTGATTTGTGATATAGACACTTGCCCTTGGGGAAAAGGGCTGCAGCCAGAGTATTATTTCACAGGTCTCCAAAAGATAATTACTTGGTCGAATCTGTGATCTAGCGACAGAAGGCTCTGTGTACCACATTATCTTTCTCCCCATGTACTATCTCCTAATATTTTTTCCTATTTAATAGTTTAATTTAAAAAAAACAGCCATTCCAGTAAGTGAGTTTCATGATATACAACACACAAACAGAAGCAGGGAATCTACCTTGAACTAACCTCATTTAAAGGTTGGCACAACATTAAACTTCTTAGTATTAGCCTATGCTAAATGATAGACAATTGAACCTGTTTCCTATCGATCTAATCTAATTTTCATCTGAAATAATTTAGTTTATCACCATGCATGAAAATCTGTTCACATTATCATCTCCAGCTACATAACTTTGCTAAAGCACTCACTCTGTCACTTTTGTGCCCGGGCACTGGTCCATCAATGAGAAATTTCTTTAAAATGCTTTATTTGCAAACACATGAGAATTCCTCATTTATTATTCTGTAAATAGGTTGTCATCTGTGCTACATTTCAGTTCTCATGTGATTCTTTAGTCAAATGTAGGTAGGTCTTATGCAAAACATGCTTTGAAGTTTTTTTTTTTAACTTAATATGCATCAAATCACTTTTATCAAAAATACTTATATTTTTTGGAAAACTGGTTGTTAAATTAGTTGCCAATTTTAATTAACTTGTTCTGTGTTTTAATTTAAAGTTGCTTAATAAAGTATCTAGAATATAAATTAGTTTCCATTTTTAATTTTCCAGAATGACTATTAAGACATCAGTATCAAAATGCATAATCTGTATTACATGCTATGACATCAAAAGATGTATGTGATTAAATAAAATGCTAAAACAAAAGATTTTAAGAAGAGTTAAAGATTAGAAGCAGAGTGACCACACAGAATGATGAAAATAAGATTTTCATCTTTATCATGGAGTTTATACATGCCACAATTTTTGGTGAAATGTACCAGATGAAGAAAATTATGGAACAATACTACAAAGACTTGTGTAGAATTTATTTTTAAATAGAAATGGTGTTAAAATGTTGATGGCTTTTTCAAACTAGATATGCCAACAGGTAACGTGACAGTGTGATAATAATGCATCACACCCTTATTGTGACAATGGTTTAGCACAGGGCTTTTTTGTGAAGGTGCTCAGGGGTACTGAGTACTGGCACCTTTTTTTCCAAAGTGATGTGGCCCCAGCTCCTGGCACCGCTGGTCCCAGGTCCCTGGCTGAGTACCAGCAGCTTTTTTTTTTTTTTTTTTAAAACAAAAAAACCCCATTGGTTTAGTATCACAACATTTCCTATGGGCCTATCTGTGAAGCAATGACCACCTCTGGAAATCATAGACCCTATGTTAGAATTACTTTAATAAATAGCCTGTTATTCCATTTATTCAAAGGAAAGTATTTGTGAAAGACGCTTGCTAGGAAGAGCACAGTACTTTCACTTACACAAGTTATATTTGTGCCTCATAACTAATTTGCAGTACTGGTTGTAAGATTTGGCTTTTGACATTTATGAATGGTTCATCCATTGACATATGAATGGTTCATCCATTGACATTCTATATCAACAGAGAAGAGACTTCAGGTAAGTGAAAATGTTTCAAAACGGTGCTATGAAAATGTGCCTGATTAAGTTTGGTTTAATTCTATTAGTATTGTCAATTTGAAAATCAGCTTAATTAAAAACAATTACAGGTTGGTGTGATGGATGTGTCAGACCCTTAGACTTCCTTGCATGCAAGATGTGAGATGATGTGTTAATTGCAACAATGCCAACCAAGTCTGTAGTATGCATACCAAGTGATTTCACATGCAGGAAAGGTGTAGTTATGGAAATGAAATAAATAAAAAAGGCAAAATATTGCAAAACAAAATATTTTATTAGGTGCAAAACAAACTATATGCAGTATATATTAGCTATTTTACATCTTCATAAAAATTAGTGAGCATTCTCTCCAAAACATATTAAGGCAGTGGTAGTTATTTTCATAATCCAAAGGTACAGTATTTAAAAAAAAAATCTGAAAAATTTTCCCTTACACATGCACCAAACATCAGTGAATGTTACATGAATTTCAGCTTGGGTTCAAACATAATTTCTGCTCCATTTGAGAGTTTATAACTGAGAGAATCTCTTACTTCAAGTTCGAGCACTCTGAACTCTAACAGCTCATTCTGGTCTTTTGCATCCTGCATCTCGTTCTTCAGCTGATTCTCTTCCAGCTCCATTTTGTAAATCTAAGAGATCATAAAATATCAGAACACTTAGTCTATGGAAAAGAACTGTGTATTCAGTTGAGAAATTAAATCCGCAGCAAAGAATCACTTATTAAAATAGTAGCAAGAGCTAAACTGTATGTCAAAAACTTAGTGCTCAAAATTTCTTAGAAAGCTTCAGTTCCTGAAAACTCTCATGCATGTTCTTTATATCTCTTAAGACTACCATTGGATGTGACTGCTCATGGGCATGAAGTTAAATACATAAGCTGAATCTTTGCAAGATCAGGGCCTAAAGGCAAAACTTGCACTGTCTTCAGGTAAGGCCCGCATGGTTGGATGGCTGGGCCCCAAATCTTGGGAATGCAGAAGGTGCATCACATTAGGAAGCACTTTACGGACTCATGAGTAGACACAAACTACTCGCTGGGAGTGGGCAATGATTACCCTTGTTTGGGACTTATCGGAGAGAAGTCTATTGAAAGCCATTTTGGAAGCAGTTATGACATAATATATAGACAGCAACTACAGGGAAAAATATGAACTTTGACAACTAACTCCTTAACACAGGGTTAGAAGAGTATTTTTTGCACTTAGTTCTTTAAATCTTCGCAAAAACCTTTTCAATATTAACTAATCTTCACAGCATCCCTGTGAGGATGGTGGGCAAGTCTTTATAGCCACCATTTTAGAGATGGAGCAACTGAGCACAGGAAAGCTAAGTAATTTGCTGAAAGCAATGTTGTAAATTGAGAGTTTCAGGATTCACTGGCCCAGGCAATTCAAGATTCCCTGGCTCAGGGCAAAAGGTATAATGTTGCTTTCTTCTGGCCTCAGCTTGGGAAGTGCAGAGTGCTCTCATCACCTTATAGGATCAGGAACTTAACTTTTTACAATCAATTCACGTCTCCTCTCGGGCCTAATTATAATGCTCAAGCTTTGAGCTTAAGGCTGCAGTCTATTTAAACAACAGCAAAATGGACTAGCATAAATTCATTACAGTACCTTTTCCTGATTTCAATCAAGAGCTTCATTATTATTTGCTAACGTAAGGGCTGATCTCCTTATTAATATGAAAACAAAGAGGGATGGAGATGACAAACAGTATAGCATCAATAAAAGTATCTGAATAAAATATACTTTTAGCTATAGTTCTTTGCCATGGATCTTTCTTTGGTTCTCTTTTATTTCTATTTAGCTAATAATTTCAACTCACTAATTAAGAGGTTTCATTCTCTGAATACTGAGTGCCCTCAACTTTCTCACCAAAATCCATAGAAGATACGATGTTGTTCAGCACCTTGAAAAAGTCACTCAGCATCTCAGGCCCTAACTGGTCATTTTCTATTCTATTAAATTATCCAGTAATATGATTTTAAAGTGCTTGAAATACTTGATTCTGCATTTTAAAAATCAAATTAAAACAGATGATCCTATTAAACAGAGAAAAAATTAAGTGGCACTGACCATTATCCAAGATTTTCCTCCAATTCTGCTATACTTTTTTTTTGGAGGGGGGAACCCCATCTACCCTTCCTTTATTATTGTTTTACATTAATTTTGTGGTGGCATTTAAAGGCCTCTATCTAGGTGAGTCCCCACTGAGCTTGAGATTTTAGAAACATAAAATACCTAATAGCCCTTGTCCCTAAAAGAGCTCATAATTCTAAAGTAGTTCAATCTCAGACTCTCAGTGTAACATTTTTGAACAGGAATAGTTAATTTTACCTTAACACTTCAACACTTAGCAGATCAGTTTCCTTTATAATTCCCTTTTGAAGATTAGTGATTAGATAGTTCCTAGATTCTGCACACGTACCTTTTCTAACAACTCCTGGTTTGTTCTGATAAGCAGCTGCTTTTCTTCTATCCATTTGGAATCCTGTGGGAGAAAAAAAAAGACTTTTTTTATCAAAGAACTAAAGAACTCAGTTCGGTAATCATAGTTATATGATTTCAGTCACTGCTGCACAATTAGATATAAAATGGGTTCCACATCAAAGAGCAAACCCACTGTAAATATTTTAAAGAATGAATATTTTGCAGAACTGAGGAAAAAGTAATAAATCCCTGCTTCTCTTTAATCTGGCTATTATTCTTTCTTAATTTGTTCAACCTAATCATTCACGTTAAAACTTTAAATGCTAGCCTCTAACAATTTCGGAAGAATGTCAATTTAACATATATGCTGTCTTAAATTTGCTCAACTTGGTTTAATATCACTGTTATTGCTCCTTTTCCTTCACTCAGAGGGTTTCAGTTTGCTCAGCAGCTGAAATGTAAAATGTAGCTATATTTGCTACATTATACACTCTTTTATGGGGAAGTGGAAGGAAAGTGCTTAATGACCTGTAAGTAATGCAAGTAGAGTTCAGTGATCTGAAACCAGCACTTCTCAGCTGGAAGTGAAAATGAGTCTGATGGTCAGTCTTTCAGCTGTGGAATAAAAGGGCAGGTGATGGGAGCAGGTGCAATCATACAAGACCCCCTTCTTCCACTAAAAGGTCTGTATTTCCATCTGATAATATGGGGGCCTGAGCCAAGTTCACGGACATCAGTGAGTCTTTTTCCATAGACTTTAATGGACTATGGATCAGGTCCATAAGACCCAATCCTGCAAAAATTTACTACCACTCTACTCAATAGCACTTGCAAGATCAGGCCCATATTGATCTAGTAATAATAAATGAAAATACTTACGGGAGTGATGCACTTATTCCAAATTATCTAACAATGGGAAAATTTAATTGAAATCTAAAATATCTCTAGTTAAGTATTACGGCTGAAATTTCCTAAAATGCCTGTGAATTTGGACACCAATTCCCATGAGAAATTAAGAGAGCTGGGCATCCAGGTCCAAAGCTGCTTTGAACTCTCAGTTCATGTTGATGCAATGATTATTTACATAATAAATAATTACATGAACATAATAATAATGTTTCATAGGGATAGCTGTGTTAGTCTGTGTTCAGTAAAAACAATGAGAAGTCCTGTGGCACTTGATAAAAATAAAATTTGGGGGGCATAAGCTTTCTTGGGCTAGAACCTACTTCATCGTGATGCATCTGATAAAGTGGGTTCCAGCCCATGAAAGCTTATGCCCTTGAAAAATGTTTTTTTGTTAGTCTCTAAGGTGCCACAGGATTTCTTGACACAATAATAATATGTTAATGCCGTATTTCGAACAGATTTTTAACTATTGCCACAAAACAAAATGACCAGTTATTTTAAGGTATTTACTAATTTTGCATTGCCCCCACCAGTACAAACTGGCATAGTTTGCATTTTTTTTCCACACAGAGGTTAGCTCTTTGAGAGCTGCAGGATTGTTTCAATTTGTTTTAAAAAATGTGTCAGACTGAATGCTTAAAAGGCCAGAAAATAGTAAAGGTACACTGACTATAATTAAAGGACAAAGTACAATGCTGTGGAATAGAACCTAATATGCAATTTAACATTTAAATCACATTTAGTGATGCCCAGAAGAAGGGAGGAATACTGTGGTAAGCGTTATTCTCCAGTTTTGGCCTGCAAAGCACACAGCAAAGAATTGCATGTATCCAGAGACTTAGGTGAACACTGCAATCCATGGAGGTTCGTCTACTTTGGTCTACTGTAAAATACGTGCCTTATATGGATTTCCTCCACTAAATTTAATTTTGCATGACCAGCAGGATATTGGATCCTTTCAGAACTTGGCTATTTTGGGTCTGATCTTGATTTCAGTGGAAATTGAGAACACTCAGCACTTAACAAGGTGAGGTCATTCTGTAACATCTTCCAGGGCCTTATTCTGTCTAATATTTTTGAGAGACTTTGCATTTCCTATTATTATTAAATGATAAATAAAATTTTTCCCACTTACTATAGTCTCTGTCATACAGGATACTGAAAGTAATGTGCGGAGGTAAATTATTATTATTCCTATTTTACATCTAAATATAGGCAAAAAGAGCTCAAATAAGGTTAATGGGAACCTTTGGCACATTTGAAAATTGGATCAATTATTTATGCTTCCAAATATAGATCTGGGACCCTAGATTAAGACACCATTTTTTAAAATCTTGGCCAGATTTTCTAACGACGCTTTTAGGCTATGCCCACACTGGCAAGTTAGTTCGAATTAAGGAGGCTTAATTCGAACTAACTAAAGCCATGGCTACACTAGGCTTTAGTTAGTTCGAATTAAGGGCTCCCTTAATTCGAACTAATAAGTTCGAATAGGGTATTTGAACTAAAGGGTTAATTCGAACTAACTAGTTCGAATTAACCAATGTAGCCATGTTAATTCGAATTAATTTCTTAGTTCGAATTAACCGGCCATTGAAATGCATGGGGATCGCTAATTTGAACTAACTTAGTTTGAACTAACTTTCCAGGGTGGCCATGCTAGTTCGAATTAAGCTAATTCAAACTAACTAAAATTAGTTCGAATTAGTTAGTTCAAACTAACTAATTCGAACTAATTTTAGCAAGTGTAGACATAGCCTTAATGTCTTCATGTTTGATATTAGAAAAGTCAAGTAAATGCTATCCACCTCAGTTTCCCTCGCTACCAAATGAGGATGATAATTTTTAGACACCCATTTTTGAAAATCTGTTGCCTGATTCATAGTGTCCTGCAGTAAGTATTAGAGAGGACTGCCTCACTTTTCAGTGCATGCATCTGATGAAATGGGTTGGAGCCCACGAAAGCTTATGCCTGAAGAAATGTGTTAGTCTTTAAGGTTCCATAGGACTCTCATTGTTTTTGCTGTACACAGACTAACATGGCTACCCCTCTGGAAACTGTCACTTTTCAGTGAACCGTTCACAGTTGCTATTAAATCATAATTATCCCAAGCCACATAATTTAAAAAAAAAAAAAAAAAAATCACAGTGTGCACAAAAAGTCAGTTTATTTCAAGCAGAAATTTATTTTGTGAAATAAAGGCATTGACAGTTTAGTAATACCATATATCTAAGCAGTAAGCAGATGTGGAAATGACAGAGACCCCAGGAGGCAAAAGTAGTGATTACTGGTGGTGTTTTAAGGCTTAGTTTACATACAAACCCGCAGAAGACAAATTTTTGCACACCACTGCCACCACTTGCACATTTATTTTCTTTGGATTACTGAGTGATGAAAGGGTGTAGTGTGATTAATAATCTTAAAAGGTGATAAATTATCACACCTAACTTCCAAGCAAACCTGTTATATGCATTAACTTGGAAACACAATTCACGGAAGTTTATTTTTTACATATATAGTCATGGTCACTTGTATCTAATTTACATACATAGTGTCTAGACTTTACATCTTCATACTCAAATATTTAATTAATATTTTAGTTATGTAGCAATTTGCCTACTATACCTGCAGCTTTATTAATCAATATACTGAAGTGACAGCAACAGATCCTCAAGAGCAGGTAATCCTTAAAAATTTACTTTCTCTTGGGAAACCTCAGGGAGATGGAAGATTTAAAATTATATAACCTACTGCTTAATTCTGTTATTACTTTGTGGGCAAGCTAATGAATATAGTCCCCTTAATTTGGTAAAATTTCTTTGTAGTCATGCCAGTGTTTTTAAGGAATACTTCTAGTAAATATAATAAACCATTCTAAGATGGAGTGAACTTTAAATAAAAAAGGTTTTTGAAATGTTAATTTTATGTTTTTATTCATCTTTTTAAAATATACTTTTGGATGTAACTATTTTTCATCTTATTATTACACATCTCAGTTTTTTAAATTAATTTTTCAGCAATAAATATGGTATAAAATAATACATCTGAAAACTGAACACCTTTAAAGTACATATTCATAATTCTCAGCAACTTTTCCTGAAGATTCTGGACATGATATCTGCTTAGAGCTAATATTTATTCTTGCTAAATAGTACCAAGAAACCACATTGAGATCTAAACACATTGAGATCTAGGTCCCAATTTCAGTCTATGTGATGTTGATAGGAGTTGAGAGCATACAGCTCCTCAGAGGATTTGCCCCCAAGGAGATAATGTTTAAAATAGCTCCCGGTAATCAAACACACACTCAGTGGTTCATTTTTCCAGTTCAACTGTGTGTGGTAGTAACAAATGTATGATTCTTCCAGCCATAGAACCAAAAATCTTCTCCATGGGAAATATATAACATTCATTTTGTTGAATTCATGTCCTAAATTATCCACTAAAAGCAGAAAATCAGAAGAAGGAGAAGGGCCTGGGCTGGGCAAGAAATGGGAACTGCTGTTAAAGATTAGTGTTTTCTGCTTTGGAAGATGAACCTTTAATAGGATTTTTTCCAGTCTGTATAAAATGTTCTTTTAATGAGGTGGTCCAATTGGTGGAGTGGTAACTAAGCTGCATCAGACACATTAACACACCAGCAAGCAATGAAGATTAAAAGAGCACTGCTGCATGCAAAGGAGAAGATGATGTGATGGAGGGCATTCAGAGAGCCTTTTACCTGTCCTTTTTCAAACAGAGACTTCTCCAGATCTTCAATTTTTGCCTGGTACCTGAGGAGATCAGCTTGCAGTTGTTCACGCGTCTGAAAAAGTAAAGAAGTGTGCATACACCATCACAATAGCTAACAGATCAGTATGCTTTGGTACACTTCTCATGTAGCTCCACTTTCTGAAATATTCAGCTACTGCAGAATCAAATGTTGATAAGTTCAATAGTTCCTACCCATGATCAGTCAGTGAGATGAACTTTAATTGTTTTCAGTTCACTTTTATTTGTATTTTATTTGGTGAAATATTTACCTCATAAGTATTAAGTCTGCAGTGTGTAAAATGTATGTGATGATACACTTAAATGCAGCTCATTGTACCTGAATACTGCATGCTACCCCAAAATAAGAATGCACAACATATACCTCAGACAAGCCAGTCAGTTTTATTTATATGGTGTCGATCCTTCAAGGTAAGTATTTCACTTATGGCTGCTGAGTCATTTTAACTCCAAGGTTCCCCAATTGGGGTTTGATCATATGGGGCGTAGAGCACCTCCTGCAAACTACTGAGGCTTTCATCCCCAAAGATGTCAGGAGGCACTTAGGCCAGAATTGTAAAGGTGGTCTGACACCTAGAGATTATGGCAAGTGTGTAGTGGGATTTTCAAAATCCCTATTAGGCACTTTAAAAAAAAAATCACACTAAGCACCTACCTGCATCTCTAGGCATTTAAATACCTTTAAAACTCTGGTCCTTTGGTAGCTAACAGGATCAGACCCTTGCTAAACACACTCAGGTTCACCTAATAGATGTTAGGGTCATTCATTACTTCCCAGATTTGGGCCCTCTAAAACTGGCAGGACATAAACAATTGAAACCTTGCAGACCAGCCGTTAAAGAGAGAAACAAAAAAGCCAGCTAGGACATCAGGTAGAAAGACTATTTCAAATTGTATGATAAAAGTGCATTTCTTCAAACGCCTAAAAAGGCTTTTTCAGAAAAAAATGAATTCCCAGCACTTCCTTCTGCCTCCAACACAGAAGAAACACTTAATGGTTTTATGGTACTGTCAAATACATAAATCCCTGAGAAATCTTACTTTAATAAAATATATAATTACGTCCTTTTTAAAGAAATAAAATATCCTCTTTCCTCAGCCTGGGGACAAAAATGAAAGCCAGCCATAATTATGTGATTAAGAGATGCACGGCAGGCATTATGCTAGCAATCCATGGCGCCCAACAGCCAGGGCACAAAGTAAAGGTAGAAATTGACAGCGGATGTGGAATGGAAGACTGATTTTCTAATTTAAACGAAAATGCCACATATTAGTTTTGGAAAGTGGAATATTTTCATGACATAAAACCCTATGGTTTTCCTATCTACCATCATAAATTCTGGAGGCTCTGATTGCAAACATTAAGAGCAATGTGCAAAGTGAAGGGACATAATGAGAAAAAACAATAGGAAACAATCTCAAGCATCTTTAAAAATCAGCTTAATCTCATTTAGACCACAAACACAGGAAGTCAGTCTGGCCTCATGGCTAAAGTACTGGACTGAGACTCATGAGTTCTTGGTTCTCTTCCTGATATGACCATGGGCAAGTTATTTTGTTGCTCTATGCCTCAGTTTCTCCAACTGCAAAATGGAGAAAACGATACTGACCATTTTTATCAGTTTGTCTCAAAAAGCTCTGTGAAATGCTGTATAAGGCCAGGAATTATTATTATTAATGTGCATTAATCGTCATGGGGCAGAGTTAGGGTTGCTTGAGAGCCCAGCGTCCTCTGCAGCTCATCAGGCAGGTTGCCAAGGAGGCAAGAAAGCTTTTTAAACTCTCCTGATTTCCTCCTGATTTCCCTATGAGCCACCCACTCCCGCGAAATGTTTAGGTTTTGACAAATAAGCAAATATTGACAAATAAATGTTTTGTCAAAATTTTCCGAACAACTCTAGTGGGCAGCATGGCACAGCAAATGGAACATGAAGAGAATCAGAGACATGGATTCTGTATAAGTCAACTACTCACTTGGTCTGCTCTGTTCTTTACAAGAGGATACAAGTTCATGTGTTAGGTCCATGTCGACCTGTGGTTGGTACAGGACTGGTGGAATGAGGCAAAAGGTCGCCTTTGCAGCTGGTCCTATGGTCACAGGGGGCCATCTTGGTCTGTAGCACAACTTAGCTTTGCCTAGGACCCCGAGGGGCCATTCAAGCAGTCAGTAACCACTGGGACACAAGAGTTTTCTGGCCTTTCCCTATTCGCTAGGGATGATGGGATGGCATAGAATGGGGGAAATACACAGGAAGCCAGTTCAGCTGCCAGAACAGCACAAAAGAGCAGTGGGGGTGAGGAGGGGGGAGGAGAATGTGACTCTTAAAGCTTAGTAACTCATTTTGAAGTGTCAGAGTTTAAGGCCACAATGGAGCACCCTGTCACCTAGTCTGATCTTCTATAGAACACAGACCACTGAACACCACTCAGCCACCCCCGCACTAAATGCAACAACCAGAATTAGCCCAAAGCATTACAGCCCTCAGGAGACTAAATTGTTGTGTGCCATGACAGAGAACAGGAGGGACCAAGGTGCACCAATGCCAAGGCCCCTGCATTGGCAGGGACTTGATTGAGTGAGATGTACTGGTCTCCTCACTGGAGGGATATTGGAGAAAAAGGGGGGAAGATTATGAAGGGTGATTTCTGTTGAGACAATGCCACCGCTCAACACTGAACTATTAAAAAGAGTACCAATAGCAGTGAGGATGGACAGCGAGGCAGAAAAAGAGAGCAGTACCTACTAATTCTCTAATATGCATCAAATATCCAAAGTACTTCCCTACCTCACAGGGTTGTTGTGAGGATGAAATCCATTAATGACTATGAGTACAATACCAACATAAACAGTGTAATATAAATATGCTTGGTCTAACAAGGCAAGTTGTTAATTAAGTATTATTAGGTCAGAAATATTAAGTGCAAATTATGCCTTTCATTCATCCCACTAAATGCCTGCAGGGACCGATTTTCCAGTTCAGATTTTTTTCAGTCTCTTTGTTTAATAAATTTATGACACAAATATTTATTGCAGTGCTTTTTTTGTGATGGTACTCAGTGGTACTGAGTATCAGCACCTTTTTTTGTGATGGTACTCAAGGGTACTGAATACCAGCATCTTTTTTTCTGATGGTACTCAGGGGTACTGAGTACCAGCACCCTTTATTCACAGTGATGTGGCCTTGGCTCCTGCTGCCAATTGCCCTAGGTCCCTGGCTGAGTACTGACTCCCCTCCTCCCCCCCCCCCGGTTTTTTTTTTTTACTAAATGTACTGATTTATTGTAATCTGACTGTTGATGTTTCTTAAATGCATCATTTTAACAGGCACATGCAATTTCTGTTGGATTATCTTTTTGAATTAGAAGTCATTACATAAAATGGGGGCTATTTTAATCAATTATATGTTAGATAAAAATAGTCAGGATAAAATGCATTTTGAAACCTCCTTTCCATTCACATCTGATATATCTAGAACAAATGTTCCTCTATAATTGTCTCTAATTCTCAAAAGCATTCACTTCATACATTTACTACACTGAAAACCACTGACCTGCCAATACACATTTCACACAAGGGGTATCAGATTTCTGAGATGTTTCAATAAAAATTATTTACCCTGGCTTCTCGCTCTGCATCCAGCGTCCCACCAACTTGCTCCTGAAGTAATGCATATGCTCTTTGAAGAGCTTGATATTCTCTCGTTAGCTGACAGAACCTTAAATCAGCTTCTTCTTTAGGCGTGCTCTTAAAATAGTAGAAAAGGAAAACAGTATATTATTTTCTATTGCGTCAAACAGTACGCTGTCTGTGCAGGTTAAACAAGATTAGCCATTTCCAGAGGGGTAGCCATGTTAGTCTACTTCAGGAAAACAAACAAGGAGTTCTGTGGCACATTTAATGACAAACATCTATTTATTGTATGAGCTTTCCTGGGTGTAATTTCACTTCATTGGATGCATGAAATGGAAGCTGTAGCATGTGAGGTGAATAAATACAGAGAAGGGCAGTAGTTTCACAGATGATACAGTTGCTGCTCAAAAGTTATTTTAGTGATTTTACAATCTATTGATAGGCAGAATTGTTTTGAGGGGGCAAAAAGGACAGGGAAGAACTTTATCCAGGACCTGGGCTTACAAATGAGCCACAGACTCCAACAGCCAGAGTAGGAAAGTTTGTTAAACTGCTGTTTCCAAATTGACACATAGAGAAATAAAAAAAGCTGCACAAATCTTCCTTCTACAGCATCAATGACTTTGTCTCTCACTGGCTCCACCCCAGGCAGACCTTAATCCCTAGTAGCTGCCCTTTCCTGTAAATATGTGGATGGAGCAGAGTCTGGCACCTTATGCTGGTAGCTCAATCTGCAGGACATTATTCCCAGTTCAGACCTGAGAAAGAATTCCAGGAACCAGAGAGAGAATGAGGAGAAAAAAGTCCCTCATGCCAATCAGCTCCCGTTCTTGCATCCCTTGTGTTCTGAATGACAAATTTTGAGTTGGAGCAATGGGGGATGGGGAAAGAGAACATCAGGAAAGAATACAATCAAAAGAAACAGAAATGCAGGAAGAAACAACCTTGCAGACCAGGGATGAATTAACCAGCCTGGGGGTCCCGGGCTGCCCTCCACTGCGGGGTCCCTAGCCTGGGCTCCCAATTGCAGGATCTGGGCCTTTGCCCCCCATCGCTGGGGGGGATCCCTGGGGCCCAAGAGCACTCCTTCCCAGCCAATCTGCGGAGGGCGGGGGCCGGCTGGCGCACGGGACGGCTGCTACCATGCAGCCCCCAGGGCCACAGGCCCTGAAGAGCTGCGTGCTGGGCTGGAAGAGAGGCTTGCCTGGAGGTGCGCAATGGCGCCATGCGCAGACCACGCCAGTTACCTGTCCCCGCCGCCCCAGCCGTCCCCCAGGCAAGCAGGCTCTGGTCCACCCCGCCCCCAGGGGCAGACTGGCCAGCCCAGGGGCAAGGAGGGACCACAGAGCCCTGCCCCCCCAGCTCCAGCCCCCCCCACCTCCTCCACAAAGGCCAGCACCGACAGGACTGTAGCGCTCTCCCTCCTGCATTGCTGGTGATGAGCGGGGGGGGGGGGGGGGGGAGGCTACAGATTATCAAAGAGGTTTTAGGGGCTGGAGCCCAGGGCCCCCTTTTGGCTGGGGCCCTGGACTTAAGCCTGTAAAGACCCTTTGATAATCCGGCCCTGTTGCAGACTCCCAAAGCGTGATGTGGTCTTAAAACACAAACAGAGATTAGAGAAAAGCTGATGATGGAGTGGAGAGAAAAAGGCAGAGTTCCCCGTGTTTATGTTTAGAATTCGAGTGCAGCATACGTTGGCTTGATGAAAAAAATGAGTAAGAGTACATCTAAGAATAGAGGGAGAGTAGGAGAATGGGGTGGGAGAAAGAGAAATAAAATAGCTAGATAGCGAAAGGAAAGAGAATGTTGAATGGAAAGTGTTTGTGTGAAAGATGGAAAGGGAGTGAATAGTGAGGGATTCTCTGGTGGGTTCTCTCTACCTTCAAGTCTTTAAACCATGATTTGAGGACTTCAATAACTGAGTCATAGGTTACAGGTTTATTACAGGTGTGGGTAGATGAGGTTTTGTGGCCTGCATTGCACAAGAGGTCAGACTAGATGATCATATTGGTCCCTTCTGAGTTTAGAAACTATGAGTGAGGGATGTGAAAGAGAAAAGAAGCAGAGACTGATGGGGAAGGATGAGAGAGAATATTACTATGCCCAATTTTCTTCACTGACCAATGTGACATAATTTTGAAGAGATACCCATGTACTTGCTGTGTGCTGTTCTGAGCTGTGTGTGGGGAAACACACACCAATCTCTCTAAGTCACCTAACCTGAGGATTTCTTGGGAAAGTTATTTTCATTACAGGATGATGAGCAAAATGTATATTCGTTACACAACTCTAAGTAAAACAACAGTATTACCAATTCCAGTTATGCGAAAACCATACATCACTCCCCAAAAATCATGAAATTGGCTTTAAGATCATTGGATTTCTTTTAACATAGGAAACTTGGGGATGTCTTTTCATTTGCCTTCTGGGTTTCAGGTTTCCAAACTTTTTTTCAAAATTACGAGGACTCAAAATTATTATTTTTTTATTTTTTAATATTTTTTATTTTTATTTATTATTTTTTAAATGCAAGCTGAGATTCTACTGACTCCAAGGGATTCAAAAGAAACAAAAACAAAAACAAGAAATATAAAGAGACTCAATGAAATCACATGTTTGCAACCCTGAAAATAATAATAAAATATGAGACCCTTCTATATGAGCTGGGTAGAGTAGGAGAGTTGGGGACAGGCGTAGAAGAGGGAGAGGGTGTAATTGAAGGGTAGAAGACATTAGTTAATAAAAAAAAGATAGGGAGACCGTGATTTTACATCTCGTTTTAGGCCTTGCAATTCCATACTGCAGCCCAGTCATAGTGCATAACATAGGTCAGAGAAAACATGGCCAAAATAGTCAAATAAATAATAATATTCTAAACCCTAATAAACTGACAAAACTTCTCTTGATATTAACAGAGAAGGACCTGACAGTACCAAGATAGTCAAATAAATCACAATATTCTAGGAACATTTATTGTGTAACAGGCTGTGGATTTTGTCAGTTCAAGAACCCATTCATTTTCCTACACTGACAAACAAGAGATATTGTGACAAAAATAATTCTATTTCTCATGCACTGTGGATATTTGCCATGTCTGATTTAGTTAATTCTGAAACCATCAGGAAGACAGACCCTAATGCTGTCCTTTATTAGCTGGATTAATGGCACCACTACATTAATGTTTTTCATAGATTCAAAGATGCCAAGGCCAGAAGGGAGCCATGTGATCATGTAATTGATCTCCTGTACAACACAGATTACAGAAATTCCCAAAATAAATCAAGAGTATATATTTTAAAAGCATCTAATCTAGATTTAAAAATTGGCAGTGATGGAGAATCAATTGTGACCCTTGATAAGTTATTTCAAAGATTACTTATTCAGACTAAACAAGGAGTCTTGTGGCACTTTTGAAGATGAACAAATTTATGTATTGCATGAGCTTTCATGGGACAAAATCCCACTTTGTCAGACACTTGATGATGGAGAACCTACAGAACTTCTGTAAGTTCTCCATTTTCAAGCGTCTCATGAAGTGGGATTGCCTCCCATGGAAATTCACGCGATAAATAAATTTGTTAGTCTTTAAAAGTGCCACAAGACTCCTTGTTTGTTTTGCTGAACTAGACTAATACGGCTACCCCTTGGGAACTTATTCAGACTGTTAAAAACATATGCCTTATTTCCAGTTTCTTACTAAACTTAAAATAGCCATTAAAGATGCAAGTATAGAAATACTGAAAAATAAGGAATATATTTCCATTCATTTTGTACGTTATTTTAGTCTGAAGACATTCCATTACTTACATCATCCAAGTCTTCTTCTGGTGTTGCTGGTGTCCTGTCTGTTTTGTCTGTGTTGTATGAAGTCACAGATGAGGTTTCCGAGTCAACAGATTCTTCATCAAATCCAAAAAACGTCTCCACAACATGCCTCTGAAAAGTCAGTTTTTCTGCATTACTAACTGGACATTCAATAATAATCTATACCATGGTTACATAGAGAAGACGACTACAAACAAGGTCTTCAGAAATCCCTGGTCTAGCTTCAGTCCCAAAGGGTGTGTCTACACTGGCAATTTAGGTCGATTTAAGGACGCTTAAGTCGACCTACACAAAGCCGTGTCCACACTGGGCTTTTATTAAGTTGACTTAAGAGCTTCCTTAAGTCGACTTAATAAAAGCTTAAGTCAACTTAATAACACTACCACTGAAGGTCAAATTAAGTGTGGATGGGGAATAGCACTAAATCGACCTAATTAAATCCCATTTATTACAGTTGAACTACTAAGAGCTGTAGGATTTAAGTCCTGGTACACAGTTTGGGAGGGACTGAGAAAACAATCATTAGAAAAAGAGAAGACAGAAGAGTATTGCTCACTCCATATATTTGTAACTCACATTATTAATCATTCAAATTAATAAAGCAAATAAATAAAAAATCAGAAAGGAAGCTTAAAATGTCTATTATTCAAAATTCTTTCTATGAACTTGAAGATCTCGTCATCTGTCTCAAATACTATCATTTCTAAAAATGAGAAAAATGGATTCTCTAGAAAGAAAAAATAAATATCAGCATGTGTAAGGAAAATTAATCTTATTTAGTGTAAATTCATATGTCAGTGAATCACAGATAAACAGTTGAATGAATGTGTACAGAATATAACAGAATCACAATAAAAGTTATAGGCAAGTAGCGTATACATAATATTCATCGTGAAAGATAATAAAAAATAACTGCAATGAACCTTTATAGGATTTACTTTTTTAATTAACTGGTCTTAAAATTATCAATCTCTCTGTCCTTCCCTTCCTTCAGTTTTTTCATACATACCCAGAATATAGTAACTCTGCAGAAAATTCTGCTTGAAAAATAAAAGTATCTTTTAGACATTCAATTGTGAAAGTTAAGCTCTTTGATTATCCTCTTTCAAAATTATCTGAAAGTTGACAACATTTCCATAATTCTTCACAAGCAAAAACTATAGCTTTTCCAGTCACTTAGCTTAGAGTCGTTTAAAAAATAAAAGTAATCTTCCAAACAAAATTACCTAATTTGTTAAAATTTACCAAACAACTACCTAGTGAATTCAACACAGACAAGTGTAAAATAAGATAAAATTAGCCACCTTCGCAGAGAGTTATGAGCAGTCCTGCTCATCCTACAGAAAATTCTAGAGTCTAGCAAAACCAAGATGTCAAAGCTGATGCTGAAAATAAAATTCAAGTCACTTAAATGTGATTAGCAAGCCTTTACTTAGATCTGTGTACGGGAGCACTCACGGGGAGAGAACAAAGAAAATGTCCAACCTGTGACGTAGCAACAACTTCTCTTATAGACTTTAGTTCATGTTACAGGAATCAAATACAGTTTCTGATAGGTTAAAAAGGCTCTCCTCCCCAGATGCACTTCACTCCGCCCTGGTAACAACAATTTGAGCTTACGGAAACCGTTTTCAGACAGAAAGAAAAGAAAAACAAAACAAATCCAGGAACAGCCAGAGCTCAAGGCTGAGAAAGAGACAGAGACAGCAAAAACATTTTCAATGCCACAAAAACAATTACCAGAGCCCCCCTGCTACAGCCTTTTACAAAGATCTCCAAACAATTCAGTTTGCCCACTAACCTCTCTTCAATATCTCTGTTCAATACCAAGTATTTATGCCGTTTCTCTAATCACCAAATGACTCGACATATTACCCTTCTGCTGTGGACGTGTAGACTATTCTATCACTTTAGTATGGCTTCCAGCAAACCTAAGAACATAATCTCAATGTTCTCATCATTTCTCTTTTAATATTTTAGGGTCATCTTCACTGAAGTATTAGCATGAGCCATAACTTGATTGTTGCCCTAACTCAGCTCCCAACCACATATAAAAATCTCGAGCTTGAGCTAACTGGCGCTTTCAGTTTGAGCGAGGTGGTGTGTCGGGATTATGAGCTGAAATACAGTGATTGCTGATGCTTGAGCTAGTAAAGCAGTGGGGATAAAAGCTCCAGCTTGAGTCAGTATAACCCATCAACTATTAATCCAGTCACTGTGCTGCTAATCAAACCATTCTCTGTAGGATGTGTTTGAAGAGGCAGGATGGCCTACTGCATGGAAAACAGGAGACCTGGCTCTACCATTGGTCTGCTGGGTGACTTCGGCTAAACCGCTCTGTGCCTCAGTTTCCCCAAGAATGAAATGGAGATGGTGATATCAACCTCTTTGTAAAGGGCTTTAAGATCTATTGAGATCCCAGTACAAGAGCTGGGTGTTTTTATTATTGTTTTGCAGCACTGTTACTCTCTCCCAAGTTAACCTGATCTGAGGAAACTACATCAAGCAGAGTAACTTGACTTTACTGCTGCTGTGAAGACAAACTCCTAGAATAGTTAAAAATTTCATTCTCAGACTGAATTCAGAGCCTGATATTTCTCATATAAAATCTCCCTTTCAAATGTGTCACACTGAAAAAATGTTCAAAAACCAAAAAGAAGTAAAAACCTGAATAAACCCTGGACTCTTCACAACTCTGCAGAGGGCACAAATATAGATCCATGCATGAAAGATCTCTAGACATCAGCCTTCTCTTTCCAGTACATTGGGTCATTAGGAATTGCTACCCAGTCTGTACAGAGGCAGGCAAAAAAGGAAAGGGAGTTAAGTACTAAAAGCTGCCCAGGTAACACATCTATTTTTAGTTATTAAGTAAGCACATGACTTTTCTAACAGAACTAGGTTTAAGACAAGATATCTTAGCCAGAAATTACTCCAAGGATTTTAAGTCTTTACTCTAACATTCATATTCTTCAAAATCCTGAGTGTTAGAGAATGTTTGTTTCCTTATAAAGTCCCTGAGGAAAGAACAAATAACTTCTGGTGCACAGTCAGCATATGAACCATGCAGAAGACACAGGCAGCAATACCAGCTTCATTAAACTGAGGACAAAAGAGTGTTCAGCAACACTGAGATGTTCTTTGCAGAGAGTCACACAAACTGTGGCTAGTTTTACAAATAACTCAGCTTGAATACCTGTTGCTTTAAGAGGAAGCAGTGTCCGGGAATAAAAACAAACACACAAAAGATTAAGCCTTTTGGTTTATATAATAAAGCCTTGTTGATTATAAAGATTATTTAAAAAATAATAGTTACTGAACTATCAACATAAAGATATACTTGCTGCTCAGCATATTTAAACATATCATCAGCACCAAGCCTCTAGGAAACATCCATGCATTTTAATAAATTATGTTCTAATAAATACTAGATAGGGGAAATTAATGTTCCCCATGAGTCAAAGATTGCTAAATACTATGCATTCTTGTGTATAATATTTTGGCTTATAGCGAATTGGCTTCATTTATTTTTTATAAACACTGCTAATTAGTATGCCTCAATGGAGAATTTGCCTGTTTGTTTTTACATTGATTACATGTTTGCTGGGACACAATGCAGAATCTAGCCATTTCGCATTAATGGCACACTTATGAATTACATCATGAGATAATCGCACAAGTATCATTCACATTATTAATAATTACTGGTTACTATTGCCAATGTGATAGTCTAATATTTGTAGTAATTGACTATATTTACTACAAGGAATAAAATTGCTATAATTGACCAGATTCTTAACTGATAGGGGAACAGCTAGAGGAGAAAAAAAATCAAGAAGACAGCTGACATAAAGTTGATAATGTGTAAAGAAAATTTTGCTACCTGATTATAAACACTACGATAAACACTGAGACTATAGAGAATATATATATATATAATGATTATGATAAACTGTACATACTAATTCAAAAAACCAATTAAAATATATTTCTAAAATACACATATTCTAATGCTCTTTTTAACTATACTTTTCATGTCAAACTTTTTCTTAAAACGTGTACACTCTTGAAATTATATTTGTACATACTATTTGTAATTCCAGAAGACTTAATTAAAGGTCTTACTTTTACATAAAGATATTTAGTACTAAAGTTTACATAACTGTCAGAGTAAAATGTCCATCTCCATAACTGAAAATATGTGGAAGTAAAATCTGAAAGATTTGGCAATAATCAGTGCAAATTAGGACACAATTTTGGATTTGTATACCAGTGTTTACTTTATACATATACCTTTAACAGTATAATTATGCATTAAATCTTTGCGATCAATATTTCTACAGGATTTAGGACTGAGTAAATAGAATTTCAGAACATGAAGATCCATAAAATATTCTTTATATCAGTGGTGATTCCTGTTGCATCAAAGCTAGCCAATCCGATTAATGTTGACATACAATTTGTGACACAGAATCCCTGCCTTAAAATATATAAACCATATTGCATACATATCTTAATATTGTACTTAACTGATTTAGATATTTTACATACATATGAACAATCTAATTTTTGTATAGCTAGAGTAGCTTCATTTTCCCACGTGATTTTAAGCATCAAATATTATTTTGAAGTGACTGATTAAAATAGGAAAAGTGGCTAAATCACGAGGAACTGAATTGCACTGTAATTAAAAAAAACCCAGCTATTAATTTATAGCTTCTTACCTTCATGTTTATAAGTCATTTCTTGGCAGCCAGAAAAATATAGGCACACCAGAGCACACAAACAGATAAAAAAAGAGAAATATAAGACAAGAAATATGTACTCCATTGTGCTGATCTGAAGATTGACTACGGTCAGTTATAATTACAATTATAGCCCATTCAGTAAAGCTTGCAAAGCAAGAATTAGTCTTCAGAGTGCCACAATTTCAGTTATGAATAATATTGTTGATTTCAAAGCAATAATTCCAATTTTCATTTTATCATTGTAATTCCAGTCAATCAAAAAAAAGCTTTTTCAGTGTTTTATGCTTATTTCTCGGTCATTTAGTTCAAAAAAATTGAAAAAAGCTCTGAACTAAAGTACATCCTAAGCAGAAAAGAGAGACCTTGAAAATATTCTTATTACTTCAAGAAATCTGATGTCGCATGTAATTATTAACCAATTCTATCAGCTTCGGCTGCTTTGTCTCACTGAAGAAAATCAAGGAGATGGAGTGTATGGTGGTTATATTTCTTCTCTGGATATCCTTCACTCAAAAGCTCCACCCAACTCTGCTGTTCTTTACCTCTGAGGGACCTGAGCTGGTTACCAGCAATGTTCTACAGACACAAACCTCCCTCGACAATTTGAAGACTACTCATAAAAAGCTACAGTAGCAACAGTAACCTGGTGCAATTTGAGCTTTAGAAACCAGCAGAAAAACAGGTAAGTATTTAGCATTTTCAAAAGTGTGCCAACTGAACTAAAACTACTTTTCACACAGGATCAGGGTTCCCAGTACTTATTCCCTGATAGAGGCACAACTAAAGATGCATTGAAGCATGGTGATTCATTCTACCTCCAAGATCCTAACCAGTGAAATGACTATCTACTTCAGGCTCATCCATATGTGTCATTATTCCATCAGAGCTACTTTACAGTGCTCAAGTGGCCTATCTCTGGGTATGTCTACACTTGTAAAGTTAAGTCAACTCTGTTAAGTCGACTTAAGAAGGTCAACTTTAAGTTGACTTAAGTCAACCTTGTCAAGTCAACTTAACAGTAGACATAGCCATCCACACTGACATTAAGTCGACTTAATAAGGTTGACTTAAGGCTTAAGTCGACCTTCAGAGGTGATGTTATTAAGTCGACTTAAGGAAGCACTTAAGTCAACTTAATAAAAGCCTAGTGTGAATGTGGCTTTATGTAGGTCAACTTAAGCATCCTTAAGTCAACCTAAGTTGCCAGTGTAGACACACCCTCCAAGACCTTTAAACTGGGCCTTCTTCTGATTTCTCCAGTCACTTCTTCCCAAGTTCCCTTCCATACAAGGCCCTTCCATATAAGTCCCTCACAGCTTTATTTTCTGGCTTGTGGCCTGGACATTGAAGAGAGGCCCTTTCTATAGCAGACATCATTTTCCAACTTACATGCCTCTGAACCTAGCCAAGTGTCCCTTCCCAGTAAGGTACTCCCTCTAGATGGATGCTTCACTTGAGGACTTCCTATTCCCCTTGTCCAGGGAAAGGCAGATATGTAAGGAAGAAGGTCCACACCTCCTCGCAGGCCCAGCTCACTCAATGATAATCCACTACATAAGTGATCATAATTTTATATTTAATGGTTCTCGGAAGAGCGAGGCACAAAATTTTATTTTCTCCTAGGTAAAGCTTAGTAAATTTCCAACTATGTCAGCCTCCTAATTAACACAGCCATTCTCATAATTACTTCCTTCTGTGCATCTATGTTATCACGGTCAGTTATGGATACAAATACCCAATCTGTCCAAAAG
Source organism: Pelusios castaneus (assembly GCA_007922175.1). Classification (NCBI taxonomy): domain Eukaryota; kingdom Metazoa; phylum Chordata; order Testudines; family Pelomedusidae; genus Pelusios; species Pelusios castaneus. Next base: position 5,924,912 of record ML685851.1, read on the forward strand.
ACAAAGCCACAAACTAATTTTTACCAGTACTGAACAGTTTCTGGGTTTCCACTTTCACACTGTTCTAGACAACACCTTTGCTTTTATTTTGAGTGCATGGTGCTTGGAATATGAACTAACCATGAGTAGATTAGGTGTTCTATGAAATTTGAGTAAACTATGAGCAGATGCTCTTTTTTGGATATTGGCTTTTCTGGCCTCCATTCCTGAGACAAAATTAATTAATTTTATCAGACTATGTGTGTTGACTTGTTGAGTGTGGGTCTAAAAGGCAATTACAAATTTATCTTAGCTTCGTTTTTTTTTCTAAACTGTTGAAATAAAAGTTTTGTGGAAAGTCCATCTTGCTTGTTTTGCTGTTGAACTGATTTCTATTAATCTTGCTGGACTTGACTATTTAGATACTGATTCTAAAACATTCCAGATTTCTTGTTCATGAAACCTGGGAGTTGCGACATTAGCATAGGACCAAGGCCAGTTCCTGTCCTCAGATACATGCATAAAACATTCATTAAATTAATTTACTCCAGTAGAAGCTATGCACACACCAGACAAAATATTGGCTCTTAGTGAATTTCACAGGCAACTTGTCTTAGATCTACCACAGGTCTCTGAGACACAGCTGCTGTAGGTGGTAAATGAGGTACTATGTTCCCTAAGAGTTCTAATTGAGATACCAAACCATAAGGAAAAACCATGACAAATCAAATACGTCTTTAAAAACCAGTTTAATCTAATCTGGGACTACACAATAAAATACATTAACCATAATCATATGGTTGCTCAGATGTATCACTATAGGGCAGAAAAAATAATTTGTTCAGATGTCTTAACTGCATTTCCAGAATTTGAGATGTTTGGATCACTTTTAGGGTTAATCTTAACTCTGAATTTCCTGAAATGATAACAGTTCTTTTTGTGGTAATTACAACATCTTTGTATTCAGGGCTGATTTACATCTTATGCTTCCCAAGGTACGGCATCTTTAGCACCCGCCCTGCCTACAGCTGATCTTTGTGTTTTGCATGGGGAGACAAAGGAGATAGAGAGGTTGGCCATGCCAGCTCTGCGGGGGGGGGGGGGGGGGGGGGGGGGGGTGTGACAGAGAAGAAGAGGAGGAGCTGGGTGACTGGTTTGACCAGCTCCAAGAAAGGGGAATATGCACACCCCTAGGCTCTGGATTCTGGCCTGGCCGGGGGTAGGCATTCAGGGGGAAGAGGAGCAGAGTGCAGGACCCTGGGAAAGAAGAGGAGGAACCCTGTGGGGGGCGGGCAGAGTTCTGGTACTTCTGCGGGGCACACATATATTGGCGAGGGCCCCTGGGCATGGGTCCCATTGATCTATGGGATAATCCACCACTGTTTAGGTGCTCCTAGAACGGGTATCGGCAACCTGTGGCTCTGGAGCTGCATTCAGCTCTTCGACTGCCCCCTTGCGGCTCCATGGGGTCTCACTGCCAGCAGGTGCAGCCTGAGTCAATCTGCCTGAGCCACCTGGGGAGCACAGCTGTGGAATGCACCCTGGCCCTTTAAATCTCCCTGCACTGCAGCACATAGCAGAGGGGGAAGAGGAGGGAAATGTAAATTCCTCCTCTCTGGCCCTGGCAGCCTATTGGAGGCATTTGGGGCTGGGGTCCTCTTCCTGAGCTCAGGACAAACCAGGTAAGTATTACCTGGATGAGGTGGGGGGACGGGGAAAGGGGAGCTGGGTGAGGGGCTGTGGGGGGGAAGGGGTAAGGGGGGGAAGAGCTGGCAGCAGCAGTGGGCCTGAGAGTGGGGGGCTGGCAGCAGCTGGGGAGGTGGGGGTCCAGTGGCAGCGAGCCAGGTGGGAGCAAGATATGGCATGCCCAGCGGTGGGGAGCAGGGTGCGGTGGGCCCAATTTGGCCCAACAGTGTGCAGCTGAAGCTGGGGGGAGCGAGCCCAATCTGGCTGGGCAGTGTGGAGCTGGGGGGAGGTGAAGCATTGGGGAGTGGGGTGAGGCGGGCCCCATCCAGCCAGCCTGTGCAGAGCTGTAGCAGGGGGCAGGGCAGGGCAGGCCCAATCTGGCTGGGCTGTGCAGAACTGTAGCCGGGGGGGGGGAGCAAGGGGGGTCCAATCTGGCTGGTTCCGCAGAGCCGTAGCGGGGGGGGGGGGATTCTGATATTACACAACTTTACCCTTCATTACTTGGTTTGTCATGATAACAGGGGCAGTTATTAGAACATTTGCAAACCTGTTCTTAAGGACTTGAATACTTCAATCCCTTAGGACGTTTGGGGTTCATACTTTTATTTATGGGTTTTAAATCAAGCTGGTCAAAATATTTTGTTCCAAAGTGTTTTTTTTTAAATAAAAAATGGACAATGTTTCAAAACCAAACATTTTCACACAAAATATTTGCTTATTTTCAAATTTTCCACTTTTTAAAATGAAAAAACAAAAGAATTAGGTTTTGGTTTTTGATTTCGTCCCATTTTGCCCTTTTCTCTCAATTCTTCAATGGCAACATGGAAAAGAGAATGAAGAGAAGTAAGGGACAGGGGAAGAAGACAAGGCAGAACAAACAGAAATTGAAAATGATATTTTTCTTTTTCCCCCCACATAAAAAACCCCAGAAACTTTAATAATTTATCACAAAGCACACCTGCCACTTTTGGGCCAGCTCTACAGTGAGTTGAGCAAGTGTCTTTTCTCTCTTCCTTGGTTTATCCTTTCTCATGAGATCTACCTCCTTATGCATATTTATTCCCCCAATTCCCACAACTCCTTCCCCAACAAGGAGCACCAGAAGAGCCACCACCACTTTCTCTGAAATCAGCTACAGATTTTCCTGGTCCCCCAAGCCAGGTTCCATGAACAGGGTTTACTTCACCCTTTCCTTTAGCTAGCTTTTCTTTGCGTCTCTTTCTGGTGCAACATGCACGCCTCTCCTGCTGCTCCCTAGCCTGAGGAAAGGAGGGAATGTTCTCTCTCTGCAAACAGGCAGACCCGTTTAGTATTTTATCACAGAAGACCAAATTTGACCCATTCCCTCACTAACTGCAAATATTCCGTTCCCCTCCTCCTGCTACAGTATCCTATGTGGACCTCCCTGCTTCCATAGATACCAGCCACTCATCCAGATGTTTAACACTTTAGGGCAGTCAGTGTCCTAAGGATTAACATATATTAAGTATGGGCAACGAAATGGAATTCTGTTACTTCCCCTTCCACAACTTTCCTCCTTGTATTAATATTAATATTAATACATTAATATTTACAATTTAACCTTTGCTTTGGGTAGATAGCGTGAAATACTATTCTGTATTGCATGTCCGTTAGTACTTGTACCATTCTCCCTCATAATTATAACTATTGCTTGATATTTTGTTTCCTTGTGATATAGTTGTTATATTCTTAATAAAACAATAAAGAAACCTCACTTTTGTGCTCACTTAAGGCCCTGTATGGTGCGGCACAGACAATAAGAAAGCAGAATAATTCCATCTTTTTGATAATACCATAGACTCAGAATTGGAAGACATCTTAGTCAATAGCTACTTACAAATGTTAATCAGAAAGACAACAAGAATGCCCCAAAACAGCTATTTAAACATCCATAGTTTAGAGCAGGGGTGTCAAACAGGTGACCTGCAGGCCAAATGTGGCCCGTGAACCTCTTCCATGCGGCTCTAGGCCAAACCTCTTCCAGCCAGCCCATGACCGCACTCAGTGGGACCACACTCTCTTTCCAACAGACAGAGAGAGAGAGAGAGTGTGTAGTCTTTCATACCCAGAGCTCCGCAACGCTGCAAGAGTGTCAGGTGTCTCAAAATCATGGAGTGCTGGGTATCTTGAGACCGTGCGCATTGCGGAATGCAGTTTCACATACACAGCACTCCATGATGCTGCAAGAGTGCCATGGTATTTTGATTTATGGTATGTACAGCCCACTTGAAGTAAATTTAACTCAGATCTGGCCTGCCATAGTAAATGAGTTTGACACCTCTAGTTTACAGGTTCCTTCTTCAGCATACATTGACTGGAGAGCAATTTTAAAAACATCAGAGTGCGGGGTAGCAGACTGAGATACTTTAAGGTCAAAACATTTATCTCCACTAAGCTTGTTGAGAATATTACCCCTTCCCAATTCAGACTGTTTATTCCTTTTTCTTTTTCCATTCTAAAATATCAGCAAGGATGAGACATGGTGGTTTATCTTATTTTGGCAAAAATATTTTCAGGAACAGTCATGCATAGCTACTACAGCTGTGGTCACAAAACAAGTGGTATATAGTTTAGAAAGGGAATGTCATTCAGAAAGATTTTGTAAACAAACAGATGTCTTCACTATCTAAATAGTCATCCCATTCATGGGGAAGAAGAGGTAGATATAAAAGCATCTTTGACAACTGTGGAAGAAATTATTTAAAAGGTGAGATTGATAGTGTAGGGGTTTGATGGCAATGACTACTGAAATTGAAACTGATTTGGTTCTTTTTTTAAAAAAATTATTAATTGTGAATATGCTGGATTTATGGGGGCTAGGGGGGGACTTTCAAACAGCAACTGAAAAAGGTCTGATCATGCCCATTTAGGTAGCTAATTTAAATATTAATATAAAAACGTCTTCTAGGAAGTGATGGAATGTTAAGAAACTACAAAAAGTTGATTCTTAATAAGCCAATTGGTGAAAGTGAAACTCTCCAAAAATCAAAAAATGTCACAATAATCTCTGCAGAAGTCAAACAGCGATATGATACGGTCAAACAATAGACCAACAGAGGTTTCTGTTCGAATAATGAGGGCTAAAACAACTCTAAACTTCATTTGCTTTCTGAGTCAAATTGTTCCAAATCTGATCTTGACAAGCCAGAGAAAACAGATGGTAGCACCCACAATATCCTATGCACATTCCAGAAAGAGAAATAGACATTAAAAAAGGAGCTCACAGCCAGAGATGGCAAGGAAAAGGATGCCACATAAGAAGAGTAAGTCAAGGTGGTTTCACTATGTTTTGGTAACAGGCAGTTATGTTAACACAGGATTTTTCCAATAATTAAAGCATCATCAAAGCCGACAGTCACCTCTTTCATTCATTGCTGGTATTCCTTGTGTCAGACAATATGACTAACTCCATCTCATTAAAATAAAATGAAAGTAGATTTTTTATTGAAAGTATTTTGCAAGTATTTTATAATCTCAAAGGTTACAATTTAAAACAGTGTTTGGGCTCTTCATTGTACAGTACTATAGTATTTTAATAATGGCCATATGATCAAATGCAGAAATATAAATTTTATTTTTAAAGGGCCCCACTTTCATCTCTGACACACATGAACTTCCAAGTATGTTTTACTGAGCATGGACGTAGGTCTGCTGTAATTTCAGTTTATATCAACCATTTTCAAGGCTTACCGATTCCTCTGAAACTATTCTCTCCCTATAATAGAGCTGCAATATTATGAAGACTTGAAAAAATATTTCTTGTGAGGCTCAGATCAAAAAATATATCTGAAGTCCTTCTTTCAGAACCTATATACCATAAAACATAAAGTAATAAAAAAGCACCACCATGAGGAGATAATGAGTATGCCATCAAGAATGAAGTGTTATTTCAATGCACAGCAAAACCACAGGTTTCAGAAGGGTAATCAACTTGGTCTGTTTTAAGCAAACAATGAGGTGTCCCGTGACACTTTATATACTAACAAAAAAAATTGGGGGGCATAAGCTTTCATGGGCTGGAACCCACCTCATCAGATGTCTGGCAAAGTGGGTTCCAGCCCAGGAAATCTTATGCCCCCCAATTTTTTTTGTTAGTCTTTAAGGTGCCACAGGACTCCTCATCGTTAGCAAAACCACATTATTTCTCACTTCTGCCATACACAAAAAACAACATGTTAGTGATTAGCTTTTCAGTATAGATTTTACAATATATTTCATTTCTTAAGAAAATATTACTACAATAAAACTACTAGTAGACTTTGAATGTACACATTAAAACAAAATCGACCCATTGTTGAAATAAATGAACATCATATATTTTGTTGTTTTATATTTGCATTCTATATTATATTCAAGTTCAATTTAGTTATGCTCCATTTTACTACTTACATATTAAAGACTGTTCAATTCCTTAAGTCGACCTAGGGCTGGGAGAAGGGAGCGGTGGCTCTGGAACAAGGGAGCCCCAGCTGGTGGCTCTCTTCCCCTGGGCTCCCTGTCCTGGGAGCTGCCGGTGGCTGTCTTCCCCGGCTCCCCGGATAGGGGAACCTCCAGGGATCCCCTGTCCATGGAGTGCCAGAGAAGACAGCCGCCAGCACTCCATGGACAGCAGATCCCTAGAGGTTACCATGTCCATGGAGCACCGGCAGCTGTCTTCTCCGGTGCTCCACGGACAGGGGAACCTCCAAGGGAGAGTCCCGGTAGCTCCCTTCTTGCCCGGACCCGCAGCTCCCTTCTCAGTGAGAAGCCAAGGCTCTGTCTACACTTAAAAAGTTAAGTCAACTTAACAGAGTTGACAACTTTTTAAGTGTAGACATAGCCATGGAATGTTAATTATAAATAATGGGTAAATCCCGGGCCTATGTAAGTCAATGAGAGTTTTGCCATTGATGTTAATGAAGCCCATATTTAACCCACCAAGTTTATAAGACATTCACAAGAACAGGAATTGCTGGTACATCAGACTCTCACCTTTGAAGGTTTCAGGCTTTTCCTTTTTGTTTTTTTAGGGCGTAAGAACCGTTCTCTTTCCTAGAACAAAACAGAAGATTTTACTTTTTTAACATATATTTAGATTATACATTGTAAAAGGAAACATCATTAAATGTTTTCTTAAAGCGTGAGGCAAAGTTACAAACAGCATAAAGTCTTCTTGTAATATTTCAACAGGAACAGAGTGATGGCTTTCCCCTTGAAGCCCAGGAACATTTAGCCACACACTTCACACATTTATCTGAAAACGGGCAGAGAAAGCTTTGTGAAACAGTGGGCACAGATTTCTGACAGTTCTTTTTTCTCTAAAGATCATTATGGAAATATTGAAACCCATCAAGGGGCAACAATGTACTCTGTCCTTCTTAGGCTGAAGGTGAATAGCAAAGGCTAGCTCAGCTTTATTATTCCTAAATCAGTCTGTCATGTATGTTCTGACAGAACCACATAAATGAAGGTATTTTTGTTTGCTGCTGCTTCTTTTTTTAGTTAAAAAAAGAAACACACAAACAGCTTCCTAAGGGCAGAAATGTTAAGGAGGTAAGGCATGACTATTCATGCTTACAGGACTCAGTTCTGAATATAAATTAGGAAGCTCAAACACGAGTTTGACGACTTCTGATCAAACACAACACTTCCTAGTCACCTTGTGTCTTTGTTTTAGCCTCAGCTTCAAAGAAGATTGTGACAAATCTATATTGAAACATAAGTAGATCACAAATACACCAGGGACCTTTAGGTCTTGTGATCATATTCAGCCAAATAATTCAGACTTGACCTTCAGAAGGGGTAGCAGGAAAAAGTAATAGTAGGCAGGAAATGATAGGAAGAGGGAGGCAAGGAAAAGATAATACACAGGTCCTATGCCTACCTTCTTTTTTATTTCTTTTACTTTGCTAACTCCCCATTTCCCTTTACCTTAATTCTATGATCCTTTCCAGCTTTACTGTCCTCTACCACTTTGTGTGTTCTTCACTGCAACTCCTCCCGTTTTAAATGGATTACAGTGATTTTAGATTTCTAATTGTTACAGGTCTTGAACTACATCCTGCTGGAATACTCAGGGCTTCTTTAGTAATTCAGCCCAGTAATTCTCTAGTAATTCAGTCCAGAAAAATGGAACCAATGGTAAAATGCTTGTTTTGAAATGCAGAAATCCATTTTTGCCATCACACTGCTTCTGAAGAGAAACTGTGCAAAGTAATTCAGAATAATGCTGGTATCTTAAATGGCACCTTTAATTCAGACATTGCTTAAAGTATTATATAAACTTTTATTGGAACCCCTTCATCTTCACCTAAATTTGACAGCTTCTGGGGTGAAATGTGCCAGTTTTTTCATGTTGTATGGCAACACAACAATTTAGAGTAGTAGAGTAGGAAATGAACAATACAACTGGGGGAGTTTTAGGAACAATCACCCACAATGGAATCTGGCCAAGGCACAGAAGTTACCTGCCCCTTATTCTGAAAATAGTATTGTAAGCATTTAGACCATTGGTCAAGACCTCAGTTTCATGTCTCACTTCACCCAGTACCATGGTGGGACACTGGGTCAATAACGATGCAGTCAAAAGCACCACCTGCTAAATGTCCAACATCATTTTCTGCAGTACCTTGGAGATCAACTTTTCGGTACTCATCAGGAGGGTCTGAGTTATGAGATCACCACAGATGCTTTATGGAAACTCAAATGTACTACAAAGGGAATAACCGAAGAGCTGAAGAACTCCTTTTCATATCACCCCACTGCCAGTTTTAAGTCTACTCAATTCAAATTAACTTGAATATTGCTCTCAAATGATCAATTGGAATGTAGGTTTATGCACATGTGTGTACTGAACATGATAAATATTACCACTGTGAGATCATCTATAACATGCTGCTGCTCTCTGACTTGCAGTCTCAGGAATTCAATTTCTTGTTCCTCTCGTGTGCTACTGAGATCATTCAAGGATGTGTGCCTCTTCAAGGTTGGCTGTGTCGATAACTTTTCTTTCTGTAAAAATCAAGTGTGTTATTAACACAACCAACTCTTAAATGTCGTCTTGCAGCATTAGATAAAACCCGCACATCTAATACACTAACTGATTCTTCAGAAACCTTCTCCAGCACAACAGAAGGTCCTTTTTCCACCAAGCAATATTTACATGTTCACACATACAAAGTATATTCTACATCTCACTTAGACCTCTAAATCTAGGATGGAGAAAGCACTGAAGAATATTCTCAAGGAAGCAATCCTATAGAGAGTCTTTTCCATTTCTAGTCTTTATGAGTCAAATTCGGCTTTGACACATACAGCCATACAAAATCCCATAGTATATGAAGGCTTATTTTAGCCCCATCTTTTATGTCCTCCAGATGTTCTATATGCATTAAAACCACAATTTGGCTTAATAAAAGACAAAACAAATAAAAATAAACACTCTGATTTTAGAATTATTCATCACTAGCTTATTGTATTTGACATTCACACTGCTCAATTGTTGATATACCAGTACCAGTACCAGTGAGTAAGAGCCACACGTTAGTTTCCAACTCTAAGCTACTAAATACAGTTGCTCTTATAAAGTAACCTCTGAAACATAGGAGATAGTTGCTTACCAGTTCTACATTTTCCCTTGAGAGATTTTTAATTTTTTCTTCCATCCTCTGGATACACTGCAACATGTCCTCATTCTTTTTGGTCATTCTCTTGTTTTTCTCTACAAGGGGCTTCAGCTGACCTTCTGTCTCCCGAGAACGTTTCAGCTGCAAAGGGGTTGGAACCCCAAAACATCAGTTAATCATAATCTGGGTTACAGTGATTTGAAAGAACATTCATTCATTCATTCATTCATTCATTCATTCATTCATTCATTCATTCA
>ML685851.1:5934468-6039140 GCA_007922175.1 Pelusios castaneus
AAAGAAAGAAAGAAAGAAAGAAAGAAAGAAAGAAAGAAAGAAAGAAAGAAAGAAAGAAAGAAAGAAAGAAAGAAATTTCTTCTGCTTACACATCACTGCTGCCCTATACTGTATGCATTTCAAAACTTACAGCTTTAGCTTGTTACCACAAATGGAAGTACCAGGGAAGTCAATGCAGGTTTGAGTAAAAATCAATGGCAAGGATGCAGCACATACTACTAATAGAACTGAAGCACCTTTTGCACAGGCTGAAAAATTCCCTATGTCATAATACATCATATTATGTTATTGGAAAATATGCCGATTTCAATGGTCTATAAAAGTGCTCTCTTGAAAAGCTAAATCTTATTATGCATGTGCTTCTGGTGAGTTATAAGCCCCTTTCCTAGAGTACAAAATACGATTGTTACCCTTCACCAGTTTATTCTGTATTAGAAATATACCACCCTCCCTTATTTTACAAAAATTACACCTAATGTCTAATTACAGCAAACAGGGAATCAGCCAGGGTTTTATCATTGACTTCAATGACAGCAGAATCAGACCAACCCTGAATGCTTTTGAAACTTGCACCCTAACTATGTAGGATAATACACTTCTTAAATTTTCTTCCTTTCCTTTCTTTTCTAAGTTACTATCTCAAACTCACAATACTTTCACTCATTTCAAGAGTTTTCTTGGAGTCAGGCAATTGTAGATTCCTCCATTGGAGAAAAAGCTTTATAACTCCTACCCAGCATAAGAAATTCAAGAAGCAATAGTAGCACTGTCAAGTCTCATTACTTCAAAGAATAATGCAATAAATTAGGTACATAGATTACACACATCATGGTGCAGTGTATTATCAAATGCTGAATGTAAGCTATCACTCATAATTTGTTGCCCACTTGCGTGGGAATTAATTGTAGAAAGTTCTGATGGAGATGAAAGGAGGAAGGATCATTTCTTAACTCTTTGCAAAGTTGAATTTCTTATTTAAAATTTCCCCATTTGAAAAAGGAAAGTGACTTTTACATGGAATGACAGCCTGCAGGGCAACAATTTTAGCTCTGAGGCATGCAAATACACCATTTTTGTGCCTAAACTAGAGTGACCAGATGTCCTGATTTTATAGGAACAGTCCTGATTTTCAGGGCTTTTCTTAGAGAGGTACCTATTACCTCCCCACACCTGACCCAATTTTTCACACTTGCTAACTAGTCACTCTAGTCCAAATGAACCATTTAGTGGAAAGGAAAAGTACCTGGAAAACAGCACAACACTGTTCTCTCTGTACACAAGTACTTTCAAAGTTCTGGCTGATAAGTTACAACAGAGCTAGAAGCCTTGGAAATAGGAGACAGAAAAAATATTCCTGGAAAAGGTGTGCAGAAAGGTGAAGAAAGAAATGGTGAATTCATATGAAAATTATTTAAACAGCTTAACTTCAGCTGATGACCTTTGTCGAGGTCATGTTTGGATGTAGACAGACACAGTTTCTCCTTAGAATACATATGCATGAAGTAAAACTAAAAGGCAATAAAGACAAAGGCTACTTTAAAAAAAATCTGTTCTTAAGGGACCTTGTAAGAAAAGAAAACAGTGAATATCTGAGTCAAGCTACTTGTAAAGAATGCATATGATGAAAGGACATATCACAATGGGACAACAGATAAGGGAAAGAAAATAAACCAAATAGGAACATATTAACAAAAATAATTCTACAGTATTTCAGTATGTTAACAACAAATAAACAAATAAATTAAACTCTGCTTGAAAATAAATACAACTACTTTGAGTACAATTAAGATACTCTCCTTCAAGTTATAACTTGTGTTACTACTAATTAATTTACCAGTTCATTTCTTTCATCTGCTAAAAGGGTATTTCTGTCTTCTAGCTTCCGTATTACAGCATTCAGTTCAGCGATTTTTAGTTGAAATCTCCGTATGTCTCGTTCATCCATATGCTGTTCCTTTAAAAGCATAAAAAAGGATTTTTTTCCCCTTTCATTTACAAGATGGAAACATGTACTTAAATTAAAGCAGGCAGAGTTTGTGTCCAGTGTATGAAACATCATGGATAATTAAAGAATATCTATAGGCATTTGTATCTTTGATTGGAAAATATTTTTAATTGATCTGAATTGTTGCAAATACATCTAATAAGAGTCCCATGGTTGGACAAGCTGAAAAACAGCAGGCAGCCAAAAAGTTAACTCTAAGCTACATCATATAAAAATTAAAGTTAAACCTTCAATTATGAAGGTAAGACTTACTACCTGTGTTCTCTTCACTGAGATATCTCAACCTCATGCCAGAATTAATATCACATTACAGTACATATTTATAAGATAGCACAATAAAGATTTAGAAAAAGTATAAATTCCCTTGTAATGTCCACTGCTGTTGTACAGAATAGTTCTATTCATAAAATACGTAAATGTCTGAAGGAGAGAAATGGTTCATCATTGCAGCTGAAGAAACACACTTAATCAATCATGAATTACGAGTCATGACTTCACATTGGGCCAAATTCTACTTGTTTCAATGTTCTAAATATTCTTCAAAATTTAAGAGTTTTTAACGTTCAAAAAAGTAAAGCCACTGCAACGTACAGTGCTGTTAGCAATACTATGCTCCCTCGGCAAAGATTAAACGTAACTCACAATTCCATGTCTTCAGTGTATCCAGAAACTCTGAAAGCAGATACAGTAACTGACCTATGAAAACTATCTGGTTCTCTTACCTGGCTTCCCATCATTTCAGTGGCATCCCCTATTCCAGCAGGAAATTCTTTCTTGGGGCTACTGTGGTACCGTTCTGCCTCCTTTACTTGGACAAGCTGTTCATCCAAGGCTTCTTTCTGAAGCAGCAGCTTTTGTGCATGGCCTGCCTGGACACCAAGATCTTTTTCCAAAGCCAAAATCACTCTGTCTTTGCCTTTTATTTCATCCATCTGCAAGGGAACAGAGCAAGGGGGAAGCTTCTGTAACATCTCCAAGTATTTACAACTGGCACCCACAAAACAATGTTCTGTTCTCCAAAATACAGTGACCATTTAATTGTGACTCATTAAAAACAAGGTGCACCTACCTGAAATAAGCAAACATTCTTTTTTCTTGCAAAAATTGTCAATCTTCCATTTGCTAACATCCCAATTCAATGCTCACTGAAATCAACAGGGGATGGATGAGGGCAGTGGTCCCCAACCAGTATACCACAATCTACTTCTCAAGGGCAGTTGCCATTGAAACCTATGAGCATTGTGCCATCTGCTGGCGAAAGGTTGGAGACCACTGGACTAGGCCCTATGTGACTGAGGGTTAGAAGCTAACAGATGAGTCAGCACTCTGATCACAGGGGAACCAATCAGCTCCCCAGTTGTGGATATGCATCTAAATAGCTGATCAGGCTGATGAACCAATAAGCCATCAGTAGTGGGGTATAAAAGAAAACACAGGAAGGCAGTGGGGTGTGGGAACCTGGGCTAACGGAGTATGTATTGAGATCTTGAGGAAAGGAGATGCCAGTTCCTGCTCAGCCAGTGGGAAAAGGCCAGAATCCTTGCCAATCCTTTTCTGCACCAAACATGGGACTATAAATAAATTCACATAAAGTTGCCACCTACTCATGGAGTCTGAGAGGTTTCTGGTGTTTGCCCGGTTACACCTTGTATAAGGGAGATATAAAACAAAGAGAAAAATACTCTGAATTTGAGGATGCATCATTTATGTGGGCTAAAAAGAACCTTTCTTCACTGTATTTTGGGAATGATATTAACCTGTGGTGCAGAGAGCCAGGAGGAGACTGGTGAACCATTTAAATCCCTTCCCCATCCCTCTCCCCAGTCTTATTTTGACATGTAAGTTTATACATCAGCTTCCTACTGGCCCTTGGAATAAGAGTGAATTTCAGACATTATGATGTGATCAATAGACAAATATGACATTCTTAAACCTACGCAAGTACCTTTCTTTCTGCTCCTTGTGATAAGATGAAAATGTAGATTAGTCTTGCATAGAATGAAAAAGGTAATGTTTTATATTACAGTACTCTGAGAAGGTGAGATACTACTTCAGCATGATAGGAAGAAATGTTTCCCTAAATCCTATCTTTGTTTACGCAAGTGTGTTGCTTTCACATCTCAAAATGAGACAACACATACTATTGGCAGTAAACTACTGTGTCTTACATTGGATGTGCCCTTCACAGCAACAGAAAAAATGACTTTGGTAATATTCCAAATACTAGGGGAAAGTACAATCTACACCAGTTACTATAGAAAGTTTCTTAACAAGTATGCTAACAATGTACCATATATTTATTGGGAACGCTATGTGGTTTCTTTTTTGGTTCACTGCCTCATTTTCCCCCTAAACCATGGGCACATTAAAAAAAAAAACCAAAATCAAAATTAAATCCATTAACTCATATCATATGTAACATGTTCTTTACTCTAATCCAACATTAAGATAACATTAACATTAAAAGTCAAGTGCTCAAAAGCTAGGAAATGCCAGAATTAAGGTTGTCTCAGCAATTGTAACACTGGTGCCTTCTGTGTTTGCATTACAACATAATTCTTTTTTACATAATCACAGACTATTTGTTTTCCTAGGAGTTCTTGCCTTGCTTAGTTCCAATGAATGAGGCATGACATGCTGATACCCTACTTCAGGTACTGCAGAAGTTGGATCACATTGAAGCAAATGAAGGCATGATCCATTCCACAGTTAGAGGAAGGGTGAGTTTATTGTTAGAAAACTGGACTGGGTTGAAGAGGACCTGGGTTCTATCACCCGCTCTGCCACAGCCTTTCTGGAGGGACTCGTGGTAAGTCATTGAATCGCTCTGTGTCTCAGTTCCACCTCACTGAATGCAAGAGGACAAATCCATTAAATGTTTGGGACCTTCTCAGCTATTGCAATGATGTGCAAAAAGAAAGGGGTATCAGAAAAGAACAAATTTCTATGCATTGAACAATTTATATAATGTGTACTGTCTGAGGCATGGGACCACACACTGAACAACAATCACAATAAATATTGAACAGCTGCCTCATTCCCAGAGCACTATTTATCATATGCACTGAACCAGGTAAGGATCTTTGGGAAAATAATATCTGTTTGTGGAACTAAACACTGTGAGCAAAATTCTGTCAGGTGCTATTTTCACTGAACCTAATGAGTGCCACTCCTATGCAACTGAAAACAGAGTTGGGTCCTGTAACATAACCCATATGGCCCATATTCATAAGGAGGAAGAATTAAAGTTGAATGGAAAGCCTTAATTTTAGCAACTGCTATCTTCCAGGCACTTCATTTTACAATTCTAAAGTTTTTTTAATGGAATTTCATATTTGTTAAAAGAACAATGAAGAAACATTTGTTGCTATTTGCTAAACAGCAGCAGAATGCTCCCTATTATACAATACATATAATCACTGAGAAGAAACTCAAGCTCTGGTCTTTTTCCATGTACACCTTCACAAATTATATTCCACAAGCCATGCATATTAAAACCAAAGTTCCATGAAGCAACAGAAGTTTTGGTGGGGAAGTGGGCTAGACAGAAAAACTGCTTCCCTCCACCCCCTCTTTCTCTATGCTTAAAAACTGGCAATCTATTCTGGTGAAACTTTCAGGCAAAGATAATCACGTTTCAGTGAAAAGGGTTAAACTTTGAGAAAGTTTTAAGAAACGGAAAGTGACTCTTTTGAGTGGAAATGTTTCGGTAACTTTACTATAGGCTTTGCTCCACCTGTTTTTAATATATATATATATAGAGAGAGAGAGATAGATATAGATATATACATACACACACACACCATATAATTTCATATATGTGTATCTACACAGGCTGTAATGCTTGTTTGATTGGAGCCACAATCAGATGGAAGAGGAAGTTTTTAAGCAATCTTTCACAGTTAATTCAATACAGACTGACCGATAAATAGAACAGTGGCACAGTTCCAGATAGACACCCATCTGTTTTATGTTGCTATGAGCAACTGTATTTCCACACTGAAAAAGAAACATCGGAGGATGAAATACGGTAAGAGGAACTATTGTTATCTCTGAAGAATTTAGACAAAAACATTAGATCTTTTGATGGTGAAGGAATAGGATGTTTATATAAAATCATTTAAATATGCATTTTGTTACTAATTGTCCTCTCTTTAATCTTTTCATTTCTGTCTTTTCTAGGCGGGGGGGAGAGGAATTTATTCCAATCCACCAGTGACTACCAAAGTATATCACATTGAAAAATTACAATATAGGGTACTCCAATGTATACAGAGCTCTGGAAATCTGTGGATATCCTTATATCCACGGATGCAGCACAAATATCCATGGATCATTTCTTGCGGATGTAGATCAGATGTGGATCCACATATTTGTATCCTTGGAGGGCTCTACCAATGTATCCCGTACAGTTGGTTAAAATTACAGTTTTCTAAAGTATCATTTCTTAACTGAATTCAGGGACTTTGCTTTGTCAACTGGTTATAGCTCAATACAGCAATTACTGTTATCATTTCGGTCAGGCGATGGCATTTACAGTCTGTCAGTCAGTTTCAAAACTGGCTTCCTAAGAAAAGTATTGACGGCCCCCCAAGAACTCGGAGAAACAATCAGAAATGAGTGTTTCAATTATACTCATCTTTCAAACATGAAAGAGACTCACTTCAACCACTCTGAACATTCTTTGGCTCATACTTGCATGGCTAACAATAAGAGTAAGAAAAGACCTCTAAAGGAACTTTGGCCTCTTATAAACTTGAAAGACAAATTAACAGAGAACAAAAAGCTAGATGTGTCAACACCCTGACATGCTCAGTTTTCAAACTGGAAAAAGCCAGCTGATGCACTGCCAAGTATAGGATCTTCTTCTCTACTCATCCATCTCAAAGCAATCTCCTAGCCAATGTCCTACACAATGCTTTTCCCAGAAGAATTCAGATGATTCTCTACATTACATCCTCAAGATTGAGAATAAGGTTACCCTAATGGTGAGACAAATTGTTTGTTGAACAAGATTACCAAAGGAGAGAGGTGATTTCAGAATAAGTGACTTAGATAAATATTTAAAGGAGGAATTATTAAAGAACAATGTCCTTCATGATGCAAAGGAACAGATTAGAGGACCTGACTGCTCTCTCTCAGCTCTGCCATCTATGATTCTACAAAGAAAGTTGTCAGTACAAAACATGCCCTCTTGGGCGTCAGAATGGAGTGAGGAAACAAACTGTGCAATGATCGCGTGGAAACCATTATTGTCTACCTTAGATGTATTAACTAATTTATTTTAAAGCATCTTTGTTGCCAATTTAAATAAGAACATCTAATGCCAAGATTGAGAAACATAAAAAATGTTATGATTTAAAAAGTGCCTGAAAGTCTCTTTGTGACTTGATCTCCACGTCATGGGGGTGCTTTAAAATTTGTATTCAAAATGTTATTAAACACCTCCCACCCCCTTTTATTAAGAGAGGATATAAATTCTTAAGCTTTAAAAAGCTTCCCTATGAGTAAAGTTTTTCCGCACATGTTCATTACAAGATTTCTCGAATAGTTCTCTGAAGCAACTGATACTGGCAACTGTCAGAAATCGGATACTAACTAGAAGATGGCCGACTGCTCCAATATATTACAATAATTCTTATTTTCTCTGAGAAAGATATTCAAAGATATTTTAAAAACCACAAATAACTGTTGTTCATGGCAGGGGAAAATGAATTGGGGTAGGAAGAGCCATTTAAACTTTAAAGGCTCTTAGTTTTCTATCTAGATCCCCCAGCTTAAAATACCTTATTCTAGGGATATTTCTGTTAAGAAAAAATATAAAGAATTACCTTCTGTGTAAAGAGATATGAAAGATGAGTCATATTTCAGGCCAATCAGCCTTGACATTGTTATGTACAAATGTTAAAAATAAACAAGGAATGCTTAAGTCACAATATAGGAGCTTGCAACTGGATCTGCTGGGTTCATGGTAAAGAATGCCATGGGTGGAATGTTTTATGCTGCAGCTTCTGGGCTGAAGGATAAAAGTGTTCAGAATGTTTAGACAAGTAGTAATTGCAACAATGAAATGCTGACTGAAAATATACGGTCTTTGCAAGAGATTAGTTTATTCTTGGAATGTAACTGGTAGAAGGCCTCCGGAACAAATGGCAAGATCCACAGCGAAAGGTTACCCCTTGACAGCTGTGCATGACAGAGACACATTTTGGAAATTGACTGATATTTGGCTACATGTGGTGGATAAACAAGTGGCCTAAGGGGGGAGAGTACGTGGGGTGGGTTCTCAGTTATTACAGAGAATTGTTTCTTGGGTAACTGGCTGTTGAGACTTGCCCATGTGCTCAGGGTTTAACTGACTGCCATATTTGGGGTCAGAAAGGAATTTTCCCCCCAGGGTTGATTGGCCTGGGCTCTGGGGGTTTTTCGTCTTCCTCTGTAGCACAGGGCATGGTTCACCTACCAGTGAATTCTCTGTATCTTAAAGTCCTTAAATAATGATTTAAGGAGGTAAATAACTCAGTCATAGGTTGGTGGCCTATTGCTGGAGTGGGTGAGTGAGGTCTTGAGGCCTGCATTTTGCAGGAGGTCAGACTAGATGATCGTACTGGTCCCTTCTGACCTTAAAGTCTATGAGTCTATTAAGAGAAAGATTAAGAAGTACAACATTGCTTCACTTTGCGCAGCCCTGACTCATGGCATAAATTAGGGAGTGGATTCCAGGAGCCTCTCCTGTCAACCGCCCTTGTATTCCTATATAGGGGCAAGGCACACAGTCACAGACCTGATCAATGCTGCTCTTGTAAAGAAGCTATTTCCGCTCTAATTCGGTTAACAGCAACACAATTTTTTCCCTCTTACCAGGATGAGGTTGAAATAATACCACATTACAGTTCAACCAATTTGATGAGGTTATCACAATGTTTGGTTATACAGTAGCAACAAACAAACCTATTTCATGTTCAGTATTCCAATCTTTGTTAATATGGGCTTGATCCTGTGTCCAGTGAAGTTAATGGGACCTTTGACATTGATTCAGTGCATGGAGCATAAAGCCCCAGGGACCCAATCTTACTCTAATCAAAATCCGTGTGATTTTTTTCCATGTACTATAATCAGAGATGTTTTGGGGACTTGATAATTAGTAGAACTACATGCACATAATACCAAGTTTGACTGAAGTTTTGCATATGGAAGAGCTATAAGCTTTGACTTTATAAAAGCTTTTCTATTATACCTTTCTATTATGTCCAGTGATCATATGTAGATTGATTCTGCAGACTCGAACTTATATGCAAATTTGACTCAGTTGCCTTGGGGTTAAACAGGGACTATGGATTTTTCTCACATTACATCAAGTGAATTGACCTCCCCCCTCCTCTATGTGCTGTTCCCCAGTGTTTTGAATCCTAACACCTACTTTGATTTGCTGTTACAGCCTGACCTGATGCTATGTCATACACTCCCCTGCATTTAATTTCCTCCCACTCTGTAACTTTCCTATCTTCAAAGCGTCTGACGAAGTGCGATTTTCTCCCACGAAAGCTCATGCGATTAATAAATCTGTTAGTCTTTAAAAGTGCCACAAGACTCTTTTGTCTTTCTACAATAGACTAACACGGCTACCCCTTTGGAATTTGACAATATTTCTAGTGTATCACTGCAGTTAAATTCTTGATTACACATACTAAAATCCTCCACCCCACCCCCCACCCGAATCTATTGAGTCATCTTTCTGAGCTGTACTTGTTTATCAAAAGCTACCTATTGCAAAAGCTCCTACAAAGTTTATGACATTAGGTCAAATACTCGTGCTAATTTATGTTAACTGACAATCCTTGCTAGCCTCAGGCTAACCATTATAAACCTACTGGGCATTGAATAATCTATTTGTAAAGCCTATTTTGTTTTACTGTGTTTCCCTGCTTGCATTATAGTGTTCCTTAAGCATATTAACTTAGTCTTACAGAAAGATTACTATTTATTCTTAGGTATGGATCTCCCAAGATGAGGTGAATATCCAAAATTCAACACTGGCAAAGAGGGTCTTTTGATTGTTCAGAAACATGGACTGAAATTTTCAAATAGGCATATACGAAAGTACATGAATACTTTTGCTTTTTCTTTATCTTAGATATATATACCAAGCTTCCTGTGCGTGCACACATGCACACAGGTGCATGCATGCCTGCCCAAACCTGATTTGTATCCACACTTCAGAGGATTTCCACTTTGAAGCTGTACGCACCTAAAAGTGCAATCATAGAATCGTAGGGCTGGAAGGGACCTGGATAGATCTTCTGGTGCAATTCCCTGTACTCAAGGCAGGACCAAGTATTATCTAGTCTACACCATCCCTCTGTCCAACCTGGTCATAAAAATCTCCGATGATGGAGATTCCACAGCTTCCTGAGGTGATTTATTTCAGTGCTTAAATACTCTGACAGTTAAGTTTTTCCTAATGTCCAACCTAAACTGCCCTTGTTGTAATTTAAGCCCACTGCCTCTTGTTCTATCCTTAACAAGATTAACAAGAACAATTTTTCTCCCTCCTCCTTGTAACAATCTTATATGTACTTGAAAATTGTTATGTCACTCTTCATTCTCCTTTTCTTCAGACTAAATAAACCCATTTTTTTCAATCTTCCTTTATAGGTCATTTATTCTAGATCTTTAATTAGATTTGTTGTTGTTCTCTGTACTTTCTACAATTTATTCTCATTTTTCCCACCGGAAATGCAGCACCCAGAACTGTACACAATAATCCAAGGCTTAATCAGTATTGAGTAGTGTGGAAGAATTAGTATTGAGTAGAGCGGAAGAATTACCTATGTCTTGCTTACAACACTCCTGCTAATATATCCCAGAATGACATTTGCTTCTTCTTTTTTGGTTTTTTTTGGTCAATAATATTACACAGCTGATTCATATTAGCTTGTGATCCACTATGACCCCAGATATTTTTCCACAGTATTTCTTCGTAGGCAGTCATTTCCCATTTTGTATATGTGCAACTGATTGTTCCTTCCTAACGGAAGTACTTTGCATTTCTCCTTACTGAATTTCATGCTTCTTATGTTAGACCATTTCTCCAGTTTGCCCAAATCATTTTGAATTTTAATTCTATCCTCCAAAGCATTTGCAACACCACCCAGCTTGATATTATCTGCATACTTTATAAGTGTATTTTCTATGCCATTATCTAAAGCACTAACAAAGATATTGAAAAGAACTGGACCCAAAACAGATCCCTGTGGGGGATGCTTGACTGTGAATCACTGATATCTATTATCTAGGAATGGTTTTCCAACCTGTTTTGTACCCATCTTATAAGAGCTCCATCTAGGTTTTATTTCCCTCGTTTATTTATGAGAAAGTAATGCAAGACAGAATCAAAAACCATACTGCAGTAAAGTTATATCACATCTACTGCCTCCCCAGCCTCAAGGTTTGTTACTTTGTCAAAAAAGCTATCAGGTTAGTTTGACATGATTTGTTCTTGACAAATCCATGCTGACTATTCCGTATCACCTTTTTATCTTCTAGGTGCCTGTAAATTGATTGCTTAATTATTTGCTCCATTATCTTTCCATGTACTGAAGTTAAGCTGACTGGTCTGTAATTCCCTGGATTTTCCTTATTCTCCTTTTTATAGATTGGCACTATATATGCCCTTTTCCAAATCTCTGGAATCTCTCCCTTTTTCCATGAGTGTTTGTAGATAACTGCTAATGGTTCACATATCTCTTCAGTCAGCTCCTTGAATATTCTAGGATGCATTTCATCAGGTACTGGTGACCCGAAGACATCTAACAAAGTAATTTTAACTTATTCTTTCCCTATTTTAACCTCAGATCCTGTCTCATTTTCACTGGCAGTCATTAAGTTACATGCCAATTTTTACAATTTTTTTGGTGAAAACTGAAACTAAAAGTCATTTAGCACTTCTGCCATTTCCACACTTTCTGTTATTGGTTTTCTCCTCTCACTGAGTAATGGGCCTACCCCGTCTTTGGTCTTCCTCTTGCTTCTAATGTATTTGTAGAATGATTTTGTGCTACCCTTAATTTGTTTATATTCACCCTTTGTACTTTGACCTAGTTTCCATTCTTTGTAGGACTATTGAGTTTCAGATAATTGAAGATCTCCTGATTAAGCCAGAGCAGTATCTTGACATACTTGCTATCTTTCCTACACAGTGGGATAATTTGCTCTTATGACCTTAGTAATGTCTCTCTGAAAAACTGCCACCTCTCCTGAAAAGATTTTCCCCTTAGTCTTGCTTCCCATGGGATCTTACCTACCAGGTCCCTGAGTCTGCTAACGTCTTCCTGCTTGAAATCCATTATCTTAATTATGCTGTTTCTGGTCCTACCATTCCTCAGAATTATGAACTCTTACTATTTCATGGTCACTTTCACCTAAGCTGACTTTCACCTTCAAGTTCTCAACCAGTTCTTTCCTATTTGTCAAAATCAAATCTAGAACAGCTTCTCCACTAGTAGCTTTTTCCACCTTCTGAAATGAAAAAAATGTCTCCTACACATTCCAAAAACTTGTTGGATAATCTGTGCTCTGCGGTGTTATTTTCCCAACAGATGCCTAAGTAGTTGAAGTTCCCCATCACCACCAAGTCCTGTGTTTTGGAAGATTTTGTTAGTTGTTTTAAAAAGCCTCATCCAATTCTTCCCATCCTGATTAGGTAGTCTGTAATAGACCTTTCCCATGACATCACCCTTGGTTTTTTACCCCTTTTATCTTTATGCAGAGACTTTCAACAGTCTGTCTCCTATTTTTGTATCTCCAACCTCAGTCCGAATGAATACATATTTGATATATAAGGCAACAGCTCCTCCCTGAGCAAGTGCTTCATGAATTCTTTGTTTCAGTATTTTCAAAGTCTGGCTGTAATCAACTTTTAATTAAATACTTCTTTTCTTAATGAAAATGGTCACTGGAAATCATTCACATGTTAACTGCAATAGGAATTCAGCATTAAAAAATAAGATATAGAACTTAACATTGCAAAGTAGACAAAAACGGTGATATTTTTAAAAAATCTGATTTTTTATTTAAATTAGACTTTTTTATTTTGTTATTTAAAATTATAAGAAGTTTTTCAAAAACAAACCTGTTTTAAATGAAATCTGAATTGACTACAAAATATATTAAGGTCTAAATTTACTGTAATCTCTTAAAACATTTAAATAAAAAATAAATATGCTAAATCCATAATCTTCTATTAAAAACTCTGAGTTAAATGGGCTGCTTTTCTATATAAAGAATCAGGGGGAAAAAAATCTAACTTTTGAGACCAAGCTTTATAAATACGGAACAATAGGCAGTATATTGTATGAAGGGCTTGATCATGCAGGGGACTGAGGGACTCTGCTATTGGTGCAAGAGACTAGCAAAGTCATTATGAGTGTTGAGACCTAGCCTCTGACTCCAGGAATCACCATCCATGTATCTCTTTAAGATCATCTACTAAACGGAAATAATCAAATTAATAAATTGGCAGCAGTTAATCCCCCTGTTTTAATAAATGATTTAGTTATAACATGAAACATGTTTTGGTAAGAGATATTTATGCATCCAAAACATCCACCTCTTCTTCCTGGTTAGGTAGTCTATAGTAGCTCACTGTAGTAGACATGGCTTTGCGTACATCTGCTTGAAAATCTGAGCCATAGTCTACGGTTTCAGAGAAGATGGCTTATATTCTTCACATTACTAAAGATGCTTGACAGCTGAGCTACGCGTAAATACTGTTATGTCGAATTTTAAATATTTGAATCTTATCCATATACTACAGTGATTGGGGAAATATGTGTACTTAAATAAATAATGTACACTAAGGAGATATTAGGTTATGATTTTTAAAATACCATTTTAAATTGTTACAAATATAAACATTACAGATCATTTTCTTATTACTATTCATGCTGTCTCCTCATTGTAATTCTCTGTGTTAGAACAATGAAAAACCTTTCCACTTTCATCTCTCCAGTTTGTTTCTGGTAAATTTCATTTTTAGGTTCGCATACACTACAATGCACTGCACCATTTGGATTCCACATATTGCAAGAGAATGTTTGTGTTTTAAGAGCAGTTTCCATGGGATTTTTTTTTAAAAGAAAACATTTATATTGCTCTTGCCTGAAATCAATTATATGAACAACACTGACATAGGAGGAAAACTTTCATACAGAATTTATTTTTAAATGTTATTTTATGACTTTTTCCTTTTTTGATAGGCAGCAGGAATCTACAGAAGCATTGCTTACGTGCTAAATTTGGCTTTCATAATATTTGCACGTATATGAAAGCTCATCTTCCCAGTTTCCAGAGCTCCTTTTCAACAGCTTGCAAGGTTCCCAGGTTCAATAAAAAAAGAATACAACTTTATTTTATTGTATTCACAGTCTGCTTGTTTTCAGATAATAGCCAATATGATCAACAGACAGCAGATACTGTCTTATCGTCTCTCATATTAGTTTTCCCTGTTGCAAGTAAGGAAGGTCAAATACCTGGATTGATATTACTTGAGGGTGTAAAAAAAGTCAGTCTTAAAACTGGAAGTGAGCTTAAGCAATAACTATGAAGAGACTAGCGTTTTACAACATATGAGAAAAACACTCATCAAGATAAAGCATGTATTTGTCCAGCATCTCGTGACTATTATGTTTAAATTATGAGAAGGCAGTCAGATATTGAACTCAGAGTTTGATCCCTTACTCTCTGGCCAGTCCTGGCTGTAAGGCAGAGGAGCTGCCCTATAATAGTGCAGAGCTCTATACTACAGTGCTACGATATAGCAAGACATGAAAGCAGACAGTGCACAAATTGAATCTTATTTTCAGGCTTGTGCTGACATTTATTATGCTTGTGCAGAAAAAAGGAAATACGTCCTCCTCCCACACACCTAAATCTGATTGCCTGCCTTTTCAATGGAAGTAATCAAAAATCCCTCTCTGGCAAATGGAAGAAGAGAAAGCCATTCGGGGTGTCTCCAAAGTTTACAATGAAGAGAAAAGTACTTCACCGTCCACCACGAGCTGCTATTTAAACCAAAAACTTAAGCAAGACAATAATACTAACTCCATTCAAAACTAACCAATTTCATATCATGTCAAGACTCTGCAAGAAAGTCCACTAAGAAAGACCACTAATTCCTGTTCATAGAAGATTAGGGCTGGAAGGGATCTCAGGAAATCAACTAGTCCAACCCCCTGCTCAAAGGAGGACCAACCCTAACTAAATCATCCCAGCCAGGGCTTTGGCAAGATGCACCTTATAAAAACTTCTAAGGATGGAGATTCCTGTGCCTCCCTCGGTAACATTTTCCAGCACTTCACCACTCTCTTAGTGGAAAAAGGTTTTCCTACTATCCAGCCTGGACCTCTCCTACTGTTACTTGAGATCATGCTCCTAGTTCTATCATCTATCAGCACCAAGAGCAGCCTAGTTCCATCCTCCCTGGACACCCTTTCACATAGTTAGAGGCAGCTATCAACTCCTCCGTCACTCTTCTCTTCTGCAGACTAAATAAGTCTAGTTCCCTCAGCCTTTCCTCGTAAGTCATGTGCTCCTCATAAGCCATGTCTCCCTAATCATTTTCATTGCCCTCCACTGAACAATTTCTTATTGGTCCACATCCTTTCTGTAGTGGAGGGCCAAAAACTGGGCACAATGAGGCCTCAACAATGCTGAATAAAGGAGAATAATCACTTCCCTCCATCTTCTGGCAGTGCTCCTACTAATTAGCTTAATATGCTGTTGGTTTCCTGGCAATAAGGGCACACTGTTGACTCATATCCAGTTTCTTGTCCTCTGTAACCATCAGGTCATTTCCTGCAGAACTGCTACCTAACCATTTATTCCCCAATTTGTAGCACTGCATGGGATTCTTCCATCCTAAGTGCAGGACTCGGCACTTCCTCCTTGTTGAACTCATCAGATTTCTTTTGGCCCAATCCTCTAATTTGTCTAGGTCACTCTGCATCCTATTCCTACCTTCCAGGATATTTACAACCCTCAGCTTCATGTCTTCTGCAAACTTGCTGAGGGTACAATCCACCCCATCCTCCAGATCGTTAATCAAGATGTTGAACAAAACCAACCTCTGTACAGACCCCCTAAGGTACTCCACTTGTAACTAGCTGCCAAGCAAACATTGAGCTGTTGATCGCTACTTGTTGAGCCCAATGACCTAGCCAGCTTTCTAGTCACCTTATAGTCCATTCATCCAACCAACCCATACTTCTTTAACTTGCTGATAAGAATACTGTGTGAGACCATATCAAAAGCTTTGTTAAAGTCAAGGTATATCATGTCCACTGCTTTCTCCACATCCACAGAGCCAGTCAGAAGGCAATCAGGTTTGCCTGGCATGACTTGCCCTGGGTGAATCCACGCTGACTGTTCCTGATCACCTGCTTTGTCTTACTGTATACTTAAACAGAGCTTGTCCACCTGTTTTTATGCTAGTAAAAATTCTGCCCTAATTGTAATTCAGTAACAATATGTTTTCAGGTTTTGGCAACCTGGGCAAAATGGACTAGGTATTCTGTTTGCAGAAGCTTTACCACCATGAGGCTGTAAGGGTATCTTATGGCCTTCACTCAAAAAAGGCAAAGAGACTCCATCCATTGTGGATGGGGCTTACTTTGGTTATGTTACAAATCACACATCTGAGTAATGTTGCAGCCTTTTGCCATTACTATAATCATTGTGAGATTGTTACTAGTCAGGCCATCCTGCAGAAGCATTGGCTCTTCTTCTGTTCTGCCTATTCAAAACTTGTTCTTCAAATGGGAAAAAAAGGATGTTGCCAATGATGTTAAATGTAAAATTGAGTCTTTTTCTGTTTTATTCTGAGGGAGTATGCATGTGTAGTATGTTCTCCTTCTGCTATGCAGTATTTATATCTGCTTTCTTCCCAGCAAGGATATAGAAATCAACAAGGACCTTCTGTTCCCATGGAGACACTGAGTACTCAGAGTTCCATATTCTATGAATTCCATGTGATCACTTAAAATAATTTGGTCTTCAATTCCTGTACTTTGTAGCCCTGTTTTTAGGATAACCAGATTTTTAAGAACTGGGAATGGAATGTGAAAGTGAAATTATGCCCACTAAAATCTGAGGCCTGACAACCTTTACAGCATTCTTAGTAAGTTGCAGCACCCAATAGCCTATCAATAACTAATTTACTTAAAAGGACAATAACTGCATTAAAAGCTTTCATTGCCTTAGACTGTAATTACTACCATAAAATGTTATTTGTCTGGAGTTTGTCATTGCCATCATTTATCCAAAGGAGTGGGAGAGCATGTCTGTGTGTGCACAGAATGACTAACCTGTTCTTGTTCTGTCTTCTATTCAAATTCCAGTTGAATTGACACAAGATGAAATAAAGAATTTCCTAACATTAATGGAGAGACTATTTCTCTATTATAATTCATCTTACAAGGTATTCAAAATCCTATTATCATGCTGAAAGTGTATTTATTTTAGTAACCAAATCTCAACACTACATACATGAAAAACATCATGGTGCCAAATAGAAAGGCCTTTTCGTTATATATTACGATAAGTCTAATATTGTATAGTAATTTGCCCAAACACTGCTCATAGACTTTAAAGTCAGAAGGGACCAGTACGATCATCTAGTCTGACCTCCTGCAAAATGCAGGCCTCAAAACCTCACCCACCCACTCCAGCAATAGGCCACCAACCCATGACTGAGTTATTTACCTCTTAAATCATGATTTAAGGACTTTAAGATACAGAGAATTCACCGGTAGGTGAGCCATGCCCCCTTCTGTATCCGTAATGTAAAATAGAGTGTTTTGGATCAGTACTGTAGAATATATTACTTTACTTCTGTTTTGTTCATAAAAGAAAGGCTGCTGACTATGGTGAAGTTTATGAAGAGGGGGGAAGCTCTGCTAGTGTGGGTCCACACTGACAGCTCTACCCTTTAAAGGAGTACGAGAAGTGAAAAGGGGTAACAATCTGTGTTATTTTGAGTGAGTGAGTGATTTGGGCAATTCTTCAGAAGTAGAAGGGCCTGTCTTCTCTTTGCTCTGCCAGAGAGGTTCCCACGAAGGCAGAGACTACTGAATCAATATACAAGGTCATGTAAGGAAAGGAATTTCAGGCAAAGAGGAAGAGAAAGCTACCCAATAACTAATTGGATCTCTTCAATGGAAACACCCTGAAGGGGCTGGGTATTTCCATTCTATGTGATTGGATGTACTGCTGTGGACTGGGGTGTGGTTAGTGCACTGGGGTGGAGCCAATACCCCTCTGTGGTGCAGAAAAAGGAAGAAGTGGGAATACGGATTACTATCCAGCCAACAAACAATGCCACTTCAAACAGAACGTTAACATCTTTCATGGGCAGGACAATAATGTTCTACTAGCTGCTGTAAAAAGCAATATATTTATTGTTTAATTAAGCTTACCAGCCTGCGGATATCCCTCTCACATTCACGCTTTATTCTATTAACCTCATCCTGATGGGACTGATAAGCCGTACGCAGGTCAGCCGCCTTCATTTTATCTGCCTGCATAATGTTGCTCAAAGCTTCTTCAAGCTGCTTTTTACCAGACTTCAGCTCTAATATCTCTTGCTGCATCTTCATACGTTCACAGTCAAATGCTTTACGAGCTTCTTCCCTGGCTTCATTTAACAACGCGGTTTTTACTTTGTCAGCTGCCCCGTCCCGCAGCACGTTCACCGTTGACTGCAAGCGCTGAATTTCACTGTCTTTTATTTTTACGGTGCGAGCTATTTCCTGCTCATGCTGCCGGATAAGCAGCTCCCTGACAGTCTGGAGTTCCTTCATTTTCTCCTCATGGAGTTTAGCCTTCAGTTCAGAGATGAAGGCGGTGTGCTTGTGCTGTTCCTGCTCTCTTTCTTGCTTGACTTCCTGGATTTTCTCTCTCAGTTTACCCACCTGGAACATAAAAATAAATAGAATTTGGTTTAACATAACTGCTAATGATGCCGACTCTCCAAAACACACAATCACCGGTGCTTTTGCTATAAAATGGAACAACTAGATCCAAGCACCACAAACATAGGGGAGATTTGCATCTGAATCCAAACACTGTGGCTTGGGTCTCTCTCCACCCAAAACTAACTTACTTTCACCCTTAGGAACTGAGCTTTTTTTTTTAACCTGTACAATGGCCTAGACTAAAGAATTTCCAGGTTTCATGGAAATCCACTAGTCCAGGAAAAGCAAATGCTGTTTCTCTCGACTCCCTTTACCAAAATCTACTCCCAACCTCAAACTGCCAGTTCTTGACTACTCTGTTGGTGCTGGAACCAGTTTAGAAAGATGGGTCCAATTGGGAGAGTGGTGCTGGAAGTATGGAGAATTAGGAAGCCTCTTTGTTTATATGGGGAATGTTAGCAAGCATTCCAGTGCTTGATGGAGTGGTAGATAACTTTGCTTTTCCTATGGGGTTCATAATGTTTCAGATCTTCAAAAACATGGAATTAATTTAACCTCACAACACCCTTTTTCTGTTAAGAAATACTATGCTCGATTTATAAAAGAAAGTTACGGCACAGAGACTTGTATTAAATGACTTGTAGAAATTCACAAAGTGCTTTAACTATAAGACCACAATGCCTCATTTTGCCACTAAGGAGGTGACAAAGAACCTTTTCTTCAAAAGATGGAGGGAAAACAGCAGCAATTAAGAAGGAGGAAGGCTCTTGTTAGGGAGAGATTTAGGTGGCAGAAAGTGAAGATGAGAGCTTATATTTTCATTTACTACTTTTAGGTGC
The DNA here is from genome assembly GCA_007922175.1 of Pelusios castaneus. Taxonomy (NCBI): domain Eukaryota; kingdom Metazoa; phylum Chordata; order Testudines; family Pelomedusidae; genus Pelusios; species Pelusios castaneus. The sequence continues at coordinate 5,954,283 of ML685851.1, forward strand.
CTCACTCTTTAGATGCCCAATTTGAGACACCCCATTTTAACGAGGCCTGATTTTTACAGGCCTGGTACTCAGAGTTTTTGAACATCAGGGCCCATCAAGGTGTTTCAGATTGGATGCCTAAAAACCGAGGCATCAAAAAATCATTAGACACTTTTGAAAAGATAGGCCAAGGTCTGTAAGGGTTAAAGGCATCAGTATATCCTATTATATCAATACATGCTGTGAGGGAACCTCATTATAATGACTCTCAGCAGGATGCATGAAGCGTGATGCCTTTTCTATGTGGAATTATACACTAATTCAGAAAAACTCCAGAGGTAAATTTGCTTCCCCTACAGCAGGGATGTATTTGGTACAGTGTAATATATTCCAACAAGATCACTGACAGTAACACCCTCCTGCTGTATCCATCCCAATGATTGCCCCGATATAGACATGGCATATGATTTTCTAGTCTAATACAAAGTCACATAGAACTCAAGGAGCTGTGCTCTACCTTTGTGTGACACTACAAACATGCCTACCACATAGGGCTTCATGCTTCATGTTATTGTACAGCAGAGGAAAGAAAAACTTTAATGCTGAAAGACAACAGAGTCCTGTGGCACTTTTAAAGACTAAAATCCCACTTCGTCAGAAGCTTTGAAGATGGGAAACTTACAGAATGGGAGGAAATTAAATGCAGGGAAGTGTGTGACATAGCATCAGGTCAGGCTGTAACAGCAAATCAAAATAGGTGTTAGGATTCAAACACTGGGGAACAGCACATAGAGGAGGGGGAGGTCAAATCACTTGTTGTAATGAGAGAAAAATCCATAGTCCCTGTTTAACCCCAAGACAACTGAGTCAAATTTGCATATAAGTTTGAGTTCTGCAGTCTCTCTTTGAAGCTGTGATTTGTTATTCATCTGTCTCAACACAGCTATTAACAAGTCATCAAGGGAGTGAGCAGGGAGATTGAAGTGTTCCCCTATTGGTTTTGTAGTGTTGCAATTTCTGATGTCAGATTTGTGTCCATTAATTCTTTGGCGCAGAGACTGTCTTGTTTGTCCAATATATAAGGCAGAGGGGCATTTCCGGCACATGATGGCATAAATCACATTGGTGGATGAGCAGGTGAACGAGCCCTTGATGGAGTAGGTGGCTTGATTAGGCCCTGTGATGGCTTTTTAATGCTGAAAGTGAGCAAAGTGAATAAACACACTATCAACTGAATAAACACTTATCACGACTAAAATGCATCCAAAGCTAGGCGTGTAATAACATTCAAAATCAGGTACGATAAAGCAGGATCTTACTGCACAAATACTATCACCTGAGACCAAGAACCGACCTCATAGAGAAAAGAATATTTGCCTAGAATAGATCTAGAATAATAGATTTCATTATTGGAAATAGATCAAACCAGTAAACCCCCAATTCTCTAAAGAATCGCAAATTGAAGAATGGTAATCACTTAGTGTTTACCCCAAACTTTTCAGGGATGAGAAATGATGGAGGGTGGAGTGTCCTGAGTTTCTGCACTCATAAGTAAGAAAAACATTGGAGTTCAAAGGGTAAAATTATGCAAATTAAAAACCACAGTTCAGTCGAGGGGTTCGGGTGGCGGCAGTAACCCCCCGGGAGCTTCACCCCCCCCCCGATTCCCCAGCTGCTCCTGCTGCTCGAAGCGGAGCCGGCCCCCCAGCTCAGTCCAGGGGTTCGGGTGGCGGCAGTAATCCACAGGCTTATGCATGGCATGGACGTGGATTCAGCTGCTGCGCGCGTACAGCTGTGTCAGTTATATGCGCACGCAGGAGCTGCGTCCACGGCCCTCCGTGCATATATACAACTGTGGTTTAGTTATATAGATATCTTGGTTTACCACATTATTGCATATTCAGTAGATGACAAGGATGTAGGGATGATATTTAGTTCCAAGAATTCCAAAGGGGTAGCAGCGTTAGTCTATTGTAGAAAAACAACAGAGTCCTATGGCACTTTTAAAGACTAACAGATTTATTTATCGCATGAGCTTTCGTGGGAGAAAAAACCCACGTTGTCAGACAAAGTGGGATTTTCTCCCACGAAAGCTCATGTGATAAATAAATGTGTTAGTCTTTAAAAATGCCACAGGACTCTGTTGAAGTTCCAAGAATGTAATCAACAAGTCCAGTTTTCAAATGTCAGTGCTTATGGGAGGCCACCAAATTTTCATGCGAGTTTCAAATAAACCTTAGGCCTCAGAGTGCGTATTCATTCATCTAGCCATTAATCTAAATGGGCAAATGTAGAATTAGAGACTGATTTAGGCATCCAAATTTGACAACTTGTATTATTCCCCTGTCCCCACCTATTTAAATATATCACAGCTATTTTTAAGGGATGGAAAAAGAAAGTTTAAGGGGTCATGTTAAAACAAAACAAAGAACATCAATACTGTCCCATGGTAGTTATAAGTCAATTGCAGCAATTTCTCAAGCAACACAGTTGTAAAAATCAGTCTTATTTTACATATATTGTAGGCGAAGGGTAGTTTTTAATCTAAAGTAGTGCTGAGTGTAGTGACTTTCAAAAGAATTTATTAACAGCTGAGAAATTGATCTTGAAATACATTTTTCCAAGCAGCATTTACCCTCAAATGACTGGAAGGGGAGAAGCCAACAGAAGAGGAGAGGAGGTAAGATAGATATAATTTTCAAAAGCACCAAAGTTACTTAGGAACCTATCTCCCATTTTCAAAAATACCTTTTTGATTTAGTGGCCTAAATCTCATGGGGATTTTTTTTTTTTTTTAAATTAAAGAGACAATCCCACTTGTGCAGGGACTATGTGCTGTAAGCTAAAGATCACAAATCTGTCAAGACATCAGTAGCCAATAAAAAGAGGTACTTTCGCTCTGGACATCTAATCCACTAGCCTTTTTATCTGCATGGAAAAGCAATAGCTAGTTTTTCGACAAGAATGCAAAAGTCATTTTTCCTTGCCTGTCTTGTACATTCCTGTATTAATCTGTATAAATTTAATTTAGAACAGAGTCTGAAAGACAAACATTTTCTTTAACCCACAGATTACACTCTTGCAGAATACATGATAGGAGCTTTGCTTCCTTTTACAAAATATTTGCATGTCTGAAAGACAAAATAAAATAATCAATATGTTTGTTATCTTTTAATTAAAAAAATTTCATAGCAATCATAGCTACAGTCAAAATTAAAGACTGATCAGGCACATACATTTTATATACATATTTATCTTCTGTGAAAATAATTAAAGTCCTCTCTGCAACTTGAATTATGTCTATATTTTTCTCTCATTTTAACTGAAATTTAAATAATGCTTCATTCTTGCCATAACAATACTATACAAATATTGTCAGACAGTTAAGTTTTCTATCATGAACTACTGCCCACTAGGATGGCCAGGAGCCAAAATCATTATTTTCCATTTAAGTTCACTTTTAAATCAGGCGCAATAGCTTTTCCTCAAACACTACCAGCTCTGGTTTGTATGTTTTATTACACAAAAGGTGTACACCAGCTTCACTTATTTTTTGCCAGCACATTAACAGCCTGATCCAGTGCTCACTGAAATCAGTGGGAGTCTTTCCGTTGACTTTAGCAGGTACTGGGTCAGGCTGTAAATGTGAATCACTCAAACAATAGCAGAGTTCCCACAGTAACAGACATCCTGGATAAATGAGATTACTTTAGGACAACTTTTTGGACTATCTACATAGAACTCAATTCATAACTGTGTCATAGTCAATGCTTACAAACAGAAGTTAAATAAAACCAAACTACTCTGGAAGGTTGCAACATAACACCACTTCAGTTCTTAAAATCCAGAACTTTAACACACAAGAACTAAAAACAGAGAAAGAAAAAAAGACTGCTCACTAAGGCAAAGATGCTGAATTCATCCAACTTGCTCTAAAAACTGGACCTTTGCAGACTGCCTATGAAATATCCAGATTGAACACTTCCCTCAGATCCCCTGCTCTGGAAGCAGGACCAAGAAACCCCTGAGAATTTAATGTGACTGTTTATAATTTTAATGCAGTTTTAATACATTAAGTTTAATTTACCATAAACAAATACTGGACTTTTAAAGCAATACTTTCCACTAAAAACAAGGCTTGAATAGAATGGTAAACATACCTGCTTTGTATTGACCACACTTGACTCAATCATTATTAAAATCTACAGCAATTTAGAGGCAACGGTTCACACAGTGCATTTCCAAACCAGATTAATGAACAGTAGGTTATACGACAGACTACACAGCATGACTAAAATCACACGCTGTGAAGAAAAGCTTGTGCCTTTCCATAATTACTTTAGAAGCAATGTTATCCAAATTATACTAAAGAAACTGATGCTTTTAAATATTCACCAGCTTCAAAAATAATGGATAAAACTATTTATCATGTAATATTGTAATTTCACCCATTATAATGTGACCAGTCACATTTTCAGATACAGAAAAACAGCAATTTGATAACTTGTGCTTGGATCTCAGGTACAGGTCTGTTTTCGCTGCAGATCAGGGACAAAGCTCATCTTTATGCTTCACGTTATCTTTGTATTGATGCAGAGACGGGAAGATTCATCAATAAGTGCCCAACATTTTTTCATATGGAAAAATTGATAGTTAGCATTGGTTTGAAAGGATTCAATTTTTATCAGTAAAGGTTGGTAATTGTCAGTTTCACTGTATGCACACAAACAGATAAAAAAAGATTTCCCTAAGTATGAATTGTACTATACAGACAGGCAAAGTAAGACAAATGCTGCTTCAGAACTTAAGAGTTCGATTTCAGGATGCTTCCTTTGTAAATTTTGACATGTCATGTTGATAATTAGAATTTAACGGTGAGAAAGTCAATTTTTTAAATCTCAACATCTGCTGTCATAAAATAATTATTGTCTTACCCCTGGCCCCATAATTTTCTGCAACTGTTAACATTTAAACTGATAAAAAATAAAGAGCAAATGCTTAACACTTGTCCCTTTGTGGAATTGTGAAAATTTAAGTTGATAAAAATAGAAAAAAATGCTTTAAAATAATCATCAATATTAGCCATTAAAATGGTTTAAAAAAATTGAATTCTGCCAAATCTCAGAATGACGGTCTCTCTGAAATGCCTGACATCTCCTGGCTTCTATCCCTCATTCTCTAAGCCTTAAAAGCCAAAATTTAGAGACTAAGTAAAATATATTCTTATTTTTAATGTGGACCCAGAGTCTTAACTTTATTTGCGACATAAACTCAATTAATCTTTAACTGTATGCAACTGGTCAGGAAATATCAAATAGTCCACTAATGACTAAGTCATGGGTTCTCTGAAAATAACCTTCCCTGAAGAGCTAAATACATGTAAGTATGTGAAACACTCTGAACAGAGTAATTTGTTACTATGTTGCTGATTTACAGTAACATTACAAGGATCACAGTAATAAAGCCCAAACATGGATGAATTATCTCTCTTTTTTTAACATCACTGTACCCCAACCCCCAAAATCAAACCAGTAAAAATTCAATCCTGCTCCTACTAAGATCAATAGCAAAATTTTCAGTGAGTTTAATAGGAGCAGGATTGGGCCCGATCTTGCAAATTGCTGAGCATCTCTTGAAAGCTGCTGCATATGATCAACTCCCAATTACTTCAGTGGCATTGAAAGGCATTCGTGATCATTCCCAGGGCGCTCAGCATCTGCCAGGGTCCAATCTTAGTGTTTCTAACTAAAATCATGCAGTGGTGCTGTTCTATTAATGTAAAATGTACAACTGTTATCTCATTTAAACATTCATTTTTAAATGAGGCATAGTTACATAGGGCTCTGTCCTGTGAAGGGCTGAGCCCACTATTTTCCAGTTGAACTAAATGGGAAAATATTCTGAAATCAATGGTTTGCTATTGGAGATTCAAAGTCAAATTGTGATGCATTTTTTCTGGAATTCAATCTTTTGTACATGTGTGAGCATGCCTCCTATGGAATTTAACTGGACTTAAACCAACAGACTTCTCCAGAAATGTAAAAGGCTCTATAAAAATCACTCTAAAACTCCTCTACATTTAATAGAAAATTTCCGCTTTTCATCGCCTTTTTCCTTCCCCAGTAACCACCTTCAAAAGGTCCAATATTGCAATAAAGCTTTCTTTGGGATCCATCGCTTCTACTATGTTGCTGGCTAGCAGACATAATTCTTAGTACCTTCATAGATGCTATCTTGCCAATGCTAGCTTGAGTGTTGAGGCATTAAACTGAGGATCTAAACTCTAATGAGCTGTCGCTAGGCCACCAAGAAAGCTTTTGATGAAATGTTGTTTTACACCCACATTAATCAGATTGAAACTGTAGCTGTCCTTGTCCAATCCAAGATGCTATTTTGTTCAATCTTTTCCAAAAGAGTTGGCTTTAGGTTGAAAGGAATTGCTATTGGAAGAGAATCAAATCACACATTGTCTGCAGAATAGCCTCCATGTCTGGGATCCATGGAAAACGAGGAAACAAAGACTCATCAAAGTCTCTATCATGATAGTATGTGGTGGCACAAAGATGAAGACTATGTGCCAGGTAACCCAAGCCTGAGTGAAAGACACTCAAAAGCCCTGCAACATAGGGGAGCAAAATAGAAAGAGGTACCCCTAGGGAAGTTACAAGCTCTCCCCTCTGGGTCTCTATATGGGGCATTACTTAGCTTGGCCCAGGGGCACTGAATGACCTATAGCCCCATTGCCAAGAACAGCAAGATTCACCTTGAAATAGAATATCATACTGCTATGGCATTATAGCCAGGAGCAAGAACAATTGTTCTCACACTGGAAATAAAATGCTAATTTTGAAAATGAGGGAGATTAACCTTTGAGACAGATCACCAAGAAATGTGATCAATTATCCATCATGTAATGATCTAGAACTGGATTATGAAGTTTCTGTGCTATTAAAATGCCTTCACATTTAATAGAAAATGATAATCTTTCTGTAAGGTTTTGAACCATCCTATCTATGGCATTTTAAATAAATTAAATCCCATATTCCTGTAACCCAACCAAGACATAAGGGCAGAGGAAAGTATTTTCAAGGAGCAGTTGGCATCCACGAGTAACACTTTCTATCATCTCTGGTTGTCTAGGGGAACCTCATCCCACCCTGGCAAACAAAGACCTGTCTCTGTAATTCAGCTTTGTCATCTCTAAGCCCATAAGAACCAACTGGTACAGAACACCGAAACATCTCCAAAACAACACAGGAGATGTCTTTGTAGTAGCCCATCTCTGTTCCCTACACTGACTTCTCAGTCCTTATCTTCAAGGAACTCACTGGCCATGGCCCAGGACATCTAAAAGATCAACTAAAACTCCAGAATGAAGACCATGGTTAAAAACTTTGCTCCTCTAGCAAAATGGAGTTGCTATAGCAAGGGTAAAGCTTGTCTGTACAGGAGACAGCTTAGACAGCTTTCAGGGGGTGGGAGTGGGGGGTGACAGGACTGACCCAACACTTTGGAATGAAATCCCTCAGACATGGAAGACCATCATAAACTTCACCACCTTCCACACCAAGCGCAAGGCACATTTCTTCATCCTGGCTTTCATTAACCTAATAATATAGCCACTTGTATATGTATTAAATTACATATTTTAAAAATTCTAGAAGGACACACTCCACTGCACAAGTCTCTCCCAGGGTAGAGGATGAGACACCACCCACACGACAGAAGTTAGTCACGCTGCTTAATGTTCTACCGGAAGGCACTCAGACACTCCAGTAATGAGCACGGAAAAGAACCTCTTTAGAACAGCAGATTTATAACATTAACCATATTATAGAATTTAAATGTTTACGTAAACAAATCCTACAGAAAATTTTCTATAAATCCAATAGGACTTTTCTGTAAGGGGCACAGCCCAGCCAGCCTCCTATGGCCTCTAAACTCTTAACCAGATACCAGGCCCAGTCAGCTCATATCCTGTAGCCTCTGCCACGCACCTCCTACTCCATGCCGCGGCTCCACTCAGAGGCTGAAAGTGACAGAGGCAACAGACGGTGTGTAAGTTTACAGCTACACTTCCACCACCTCAATCCTGATTTCATAACCTGTACTCTTCCATTCCACCATCAGATCTCTTCAATCACAACGACCTCGTTCCAACCCATCATTTTTACCTCTCAGCCATGCCTCACCCAGCCTCCCACTTTTATCTATATGACCTTTATCACCATCCTTTTCCCACCACATCAATCCTCCTCTGTACTCCTTCCTCATCAGGCCCAATTTAACCGCTCATAAATTAGATTGAAAATCTTAAGGAAGTCATGTGACAATGTGATCAAGTCATTTTCTGCTGAAAACTGAACAAGGGACTTTTATTAAATTAAGGAAAATGGGATTGCTTATTTCCAAAGCTACCTGCCTGTCTCTCTCTCTCTGCTTCACCATGAACCTTACTCAGCCCCTGCAGTTGAGCTTCTTTCTGCATATTTTAAGAGTCAGTATACATGGGGCAGTGTATTTATTGTGAGGAAGCTAGCACTTCCTTGGGTTAGAATATTATTATAAATCATATCATACTGTACTGCAAGATCATCTAATTTCCTGTTCTGTAGCACCTCAAGGTATCTTTTCACATTATGACCTTCCCATTATCTCCCTACCACTGAATATATAGGAGAGTTTAATACCTTCCCCAAGATGTACCAGCTTAAATTTTATATTATTATCCCCCGGAATATTTCTAATGGCTTTAGGTCCCACTGTGTTGTACCTTTATCCACACCAAATCCCAGTTTGGTACCATCTGTGAGTTTAATTCATGTGCTTTATTACATACTTTTCCTAATAACAAAGTCTATCAGTCCTTGCATCATAACTCCGAATATCCCTCCTTCACCCCACTGTATCACGTTTTACTGCTCCAGAAATCTAATGATAAATCTACTGTATTCCCTTCATTTACTGATTTTACATTATAATCAAAATGAGACTGGCCTTATTTATTCTTTATAATTTTCTGTCACTCATTTTCTCATATTTCATTACCCCCCAGAAGCTTAAAGTACACTCTCTTTTTTTCCCACTATTTTACTATGGAATGAGAATGTAGGCTTGCAAGACACAACCAACAAAGAACTACCAAATCAGAATATCCATCTTTATCAACAAATCCTGCCTCTAACCAGTGGTTAGGTTCAGATGCTTCAAGAAAACTCCAAAACAGACTATCAATGAACAACTTGCCCAAAGGGAATTCTTCTTTTTCACTGCAGGCAGGCAGTGGTTGACTTATGCCCTGCAGCATATATTTTTTAATATTATCTGGTATAAACATGGATGACATTTTCCAAGATCATCTTTTCTTTCTTGTCTGAAGATGGTTACTATGTTGTTTTTCCCTTTCAACTCTTTGGCACATCTTTATTTCTCAATGAATTGTTTATGGTTCAGGAAGTTAACTGGCAAAATCTTTTAGCACCTGGCATGTGTATCCAAACTGAATTATTGATTTATATATGTTCAACTCTTCTGAGTAATCTCTTCCCTGATTTTTATCAACAGCTGTGATTTAACTTTTTTATTCTGTTACAGTTTTTCATACTTCTTTATACATAAAGAAAGATTTAAGCCACGTCGACACTAGAGAAATTTGTCAACATGATCCATAATTGACTTTCAGCCACTGATGGCTGAAACTCTGCTATTCTTGGGTCAGTGGAGTACGTCCTGAGCATGATCACTTTCACCAACCTAAGGGCCAGTGTGGGGAGAGCCATCTCTCAGCTCCCTGCATGGAGCCCACAGGCTCCCAGGGTCCCTACAGGCTACCATCCCACCTACCAATTCCAGTCAGGGCACAGGGACTTCCTCACTCCTAGGCCGGGAACCAGCTGCAGCATACCCAGTCCCTGGCAACCGGAAGCTGGAAGACAGCAACTCATGCCCTGGCTACCAATGGGGCTGCAGTCACCCGCATCTTGCCGGTGTTTGGGGCTCGCAGTGGGACTGCACCTGGGCTCACAACCGGGCAGCAGCTGCCCACGACTTGCCAGAGTCCAGGTGGCTCCTGCAGCCTGATGCCAGCAGCTGCAGCCTGCAGTTTACCAGTGTCCCAGGCTGCCAGCGAGATGGCAGTCGCCCGTGGCTTGTGGGGTAGCAAGGCTTGCAGCGGGGCTGTAGGGGGCAGCCAGGCAGTAGCTGCCTAGGACCAGGAGCCCAAGGCCTCCCTTCACACACTTGTCAATTTCACGGCTCTAACAAAGCAGTGAAATTGACAAGTATAACAGCTCCTCCACTGCTCTGTCTACACAGACACTGTGTTGCCCCAGATCTGCTGACAAAAGCCCTGCACCTCTCGGTTTTATTTTGTTGGCAAAACAGGACCATTTCGTTGGCTGGGAGGTGACTGTGTTATGTACACCAAGGCTGTTTTGTTGACTTTGTCACCAACATTTCCTAGTGTAGACAAGGTCTTAAAGTTTTGCTTCTCTTATAACAACACCAAGTTGTTTTCTTAAGTTTCCCACATACAAAATGTTAAGTTTTAAAAACTCACTTTTCAGTCATAGTATAGTATTGCCCATAGAGTCCATCTTGGAGGTACCAATCCTCCACACCCAAAGAAATTTTAAGAAAGGAGGAAATGTAATGGAGCCAATTAATCTGGAAATCGTAAAACTAATAAACAGAGTCCACTGGGGTGAAAAATCTCATCTAGGCTGAATCCCAGGAATGATTTCAAGATCACAAAGCTTAAAAAATGGAAGACCAAAAATAGAATTTCAATGACCCAATGCATGTTTAAACAGAATTAGTACTGTTGCATTAATGTAGGTGGAACATATGGGCCAAGAATGTTAACGTACCTCAATCACTGTCAAACACAATTGGCTGCGGAGAGCTTTTAGAAGAGAAAAACACCCTTGTTTGATAGTCTTTTAGACGGTATCAAGGACGTGAATTAAGATGGGCTACTATTGTTTCCTAGAAGTCAAAACAAGACAACTACCAAAGTCAACTTGCATCGACAAAACAGTCACCTCCCTGCCAATGAAATGGTCCTGTTTTGCCAAGCTGAAAAGTTTCAGGTTTATTACTCTCTCCTCATACAGAAGCTTTTCCATAACCCTAATTATTTTAGTTCCCTTTTCCGTATCTTTTCTGATTTCAATACATCTTTTTTTGAGATAGGGTGACCTGATCTGAATACAGTATTCAAGATGCGGGCATAGGGCATACCATGGACTTATAAAAAGGCAATAAGATATTTTCTATCTTATTATCTATCCCTTTCTTAATGATTCCCAATATTCTGTTAGCTTTTTTGACTGGTTCTGCACATTGAGTGGATGTTTTCAGAGAACTATCTACAATGACTTCAAGATTTTTTCTTGAGTGCTAACAGCTATTTTAGACCCCAGCATATTATATGTATAGTTCAGATTATGTTTTCCCATGTGCATTACTTTGCATTTATCAACATTGAATTTCATCTGCCATTTTGTTGCCCAGTCACCCAGTATTGTGAGATCCCTTTGTAATTCTTGGAGGTCTGCATTGGACTTAACTATCTTGAGTTGTTTTGGTCATCTGCAAATTTTGCCATCTCACTGTTTAACCCTTTTCCCCAATTGTTTATGAATATGTTGACCTAGCAAACTTGTGCCAAGATAACCTTCCGGTGGGCTAGAATTCATTTAAGTGCCCTTCTCCAGTGCCCAAAAAATACATGTATAAACCCCAACTCCTATGGAGAAGCAGCTGGAGACCAAGGTTTCAGTCTTTAAGGGACTCACAGCAAAGATTGCTCAGAGTTACCCTCCCTTCATTAAAATAAAACTAAAAACAAACATAACAATGAATTTTGTTAATTACTATCTTTAAAAAAATCTTATCATAAGAAAACAAAATGAATGTAAACGGGACAGTCCCCACAGACACATTGTGAGAAAGATACCCAAGAGTCCCAAAGTTTAGGTGATATTCACACAAATCTCAGTTACAGTCTCTGTTCAAGTCCAAAGGCTTGAGTGGAAAGAACCAGTTTCTTCTTCCTTGGTTGCAGGAATCTTTAGTAGAAATCCATACGGACTTGTTTTTCTCTTCTGGAACCAGCACCATCCAGTCAACTTACTGATTAACCAGCCCTCGGTCACATATCCATGTGCACACACTCCGCTACAAAATGCTCCAGAGTGGGGAGAAAACATCTTGCTGTCCACTCCTGGATCAGCTTCTCCCAGTCACACACTGAGCACATGGGCTCTTCTCATGCAACTCTTGTGGCTGCTGTTCTCGTGGTCTCTGACCACACTAGCAGCAGAAAACCTTGTGGAGCATGCTTAGCTACCACACCCAATTTCCAGAAATTTCTGGCTCTGGCCAGCTAAATCTGCCCAGTCACAGCAACCCAGCCCAAGAGATCCCCTAAAGGGATACTCCTTAATTAGGCATATGGGTTACACCAGCATTGGGGTATTTAGCATATTGGTTTTAGCTTTCTCTTCCGGGTAACAGGCTAACAGCAATGTTGCAAAATATGCAGTTTTGGCCAGATAAGTCAGACTCTTATTAGATAGAAGGACAAAAGAGATCAGAGATAGTAAAGGGAAGAAACAAGGTAAACAAGTAAAAGTACATACAGGGAGGGCAGGGGAGAAAGAGATGAAATCTCACATCCTTGGAGGTGTTCGGGTTTAGCCAAAGCTGGTGAAGGTCGCAATGGCTCTCTAGTCCAGTATGGTCAGGGCATCCCTCAGGAGTAGGAAGAAGAAGATCCAGGGTTCCAGGAGATGGTTGGGGTGGAAGCCATGACGACGAAGCTAGTGCCAGTAGCCAATCTTTGTCTCTAAATTGCTTTCTTTAAGGACCCAAAAAGGAAGCAGCCGAATTCCTCATTATTTTATCCACCAATTATGCCTAGTTTCTGACACACTGATTTTGGCTAATTGATTTTCAGTTTCACTTTTCTTGTTTACCAAGCATGATCTTAACACAGTCCTTCAGTAAGCCTTTTTGATTGGACTAATTCAGTCTCTCTCCCTTTTGCATCTTTCCCCATCAATATTTGTTATTGTGAAGTATATCTTCACAAACAGCTTTTAACATCTAATAGCCATTATTTTTATTGGGCCATTGCTGTTTACTTACCCTACCGTAACTGTGGTTCTCTGGGGCTTTGTAATCAGTGTGGATTCCCATGTAGATGTGTATGCACTTCATCCTTGTACGATCAGATTCTTTTGAATACCACTGTGCACTGGGGCTCTCGTGCCTCCTGCCTCTGTGGACACCCACATGATGGCATAAAGGGCTGAGTGCCCTCAGCTCCTTTGCAATTCCCATGTTGCTAAGGACCTCAAAAATTGCAGATGGAGGGTGGCTTGTGGGATCCACATTGACTTCAGTACTCAAAGAATCATAGTTTCAGTAGTGTAAGGAAGCATTCTTTCTTCTTTAAGTATGTATCAGTGTGGTCTTAGTGAAGGTGACTGACAAACACCCTCCTCCATGGATGGCGGGAGTGAGGAGTTTCAGCTTGCCAGTTAAACCAAGATTGAAGTACTGCTGTCATGAACTCAGCATCTGCCTTAGCAGTCATGTCAAGGACATAACATTTAACAAAAGTCAGCAGATTGCTCCACACTATAGCCTTGAAGATCTCAAAGACCAAAACATTCCTGAAGCAAGCAGAAGTGGCTGCCTTCTTCACGGTTGAGTGTGCCTTAGCATTCAGAGGAAAGAGTCACTAGCCAACTGATGGCTTGTGGACATGCACTGTGTGATCCACTTGGAGATTCTCTGCAATGATGGCTTGGTCTTTAGATGAAACGGAAATGGCCAGAAAGGTACGGAATCAGCATGAAAGGCTTGGTCCTATCTAGGTAATATAGCAAAGCTCGAGACACAGAGTATGCATTTTTCTCTCCTGGTATCAAGTTGTGGCTTTGGGAAGAAGTCTGGCAAGGTAATTGATTGGTTCAGGTGGAAGTCCAAGACCAGCTGAGGGATAAACTTGGGTTGTAATCTCAGCCCCATTTTGTTCCAATGGAAAGATATGTAAGGCAGTCTGGTCTTAAGTAAGGTGATGTACTGAGTGCTTTGAAACTGTATAGAAGAGAGGCTCCATACATTTCAGGAGAAGGATGCTGAGATCCAATGAGGGAGCAAAGTCTCTAACTTCAGGGTAAGTATGAAGGAGGCATATGAGAATTTTGATACTTTACAATGCCAAAAGATCAAGTATGACTGTACCAGAGAATGACATGGATCTTTATTATTGATACCCCTAATGGGTCAATATTGTTTTGCGCTGGCCACATGGACAATCTTTTTCCATTTCAAGGAAAAAGACTTCCTGCTGGAAGATTTCCTGTTTTGTGTTTGAATTTCCTCAGCCTGTAGGGGACAATCTTTGTCACCAATTCTCAACCAGCCAACGTCCAAGGTTTAATCAGGTGTAATGACTGATAATCTAACGTTGGTTCTGAGATACTATGTCCAGGCTGGCTGGTGGTGTATGGGAGGCTGTGTGGACATCTGCCACAAATCTGGAGAGCCCAAACTGTCTCAGCAAATAAGAGCTATCAGGATAATAGAATCATGAAATTGTTAGGCTGGAAGGGATCTCAAGAGGTTATCCAGTCCTTTTCCAAGTGGAAATGCATGATTAAGAATACCTAGACAATCCCTGGTTCCATCTGATCTTGGGTACTATCTTGATGATCAGATGAATCAGTGGGAAGACAGTCCTCAAGACAACCAAAGTAGAAAGGTATCTGGTAATAAGCCAGGGCTCACACCTCTTCTGGCGAAGAAGTTCAGGCGTTTGATGGTGTCACCTGTGGTAAACAAGTCTACTACAGAGGTTCCCCATTTACAGAATATTAGACAGACTGCTGCAGCAATCACTCATGGTTGGTCATTGCATGTCTGCTCAAGAGGTCTGATGATTGTTGTAGAGCTAGTGAGGTTACATAATGCATCACATGCTGTCCATCAATATTCACATCATGGAGTTCAGCAGAACCAGCAGATATGCTATGCAGACCAATCTGACGACTCTCAGCTCCAGGACATTCATGTGCAGCTTTAGGTTGTCCTGAAACCATGCCCTTTGCATCTACAGGCAGTTGAAGCAGGCACTCCAGTTTGTCCTTGAAATGTCTTGTGGTAAGTGATTGGGGAGGGGCAGTGAATGGAACTTCCTTCTATATATGCATTAGATCCAGCTATCAGCAGAACTCTTGATGGACTTGATGACCTTTCTGTTCATGTTATGTCTGGATAGGGAGTACACAGACTTCAGCCATAGCTGTAAGGGACACAGGTGAAATCTGGCAAGCAGTCTCGCATATGTACATGCCAACATGTGGCATTATCACTGGAATCAAATTTTATTTGCCATTGATTGGAGAGATCACAATCAGTCTTCTGGAAGGTGGGATTTGGACAACTGAGAGTTGATCATTTCTGTGAATCTGTGTGAGGGATGTCTTATCACAGTTCACAAGAGTCTAGCCAGGAGAACAGAGAAAGGACATATTCCAAGGCTGCTGCAGCCTCCTGTTGCAACCTGCTTCTGATCAGCTAATGGCCCAGGTATGGCTAGATATGGATTCCCTAACTCCTTAAATATGCTCTGTCTGCTGTTAGACATTTTGTGAAAACAATCAGTGCCAGGAAGGGCAGAACCTGGTTTTAATAATGGTCAGGCCCCACTGTGAATCTGAGTTACTTCTTGTGGACTAGATGTAAGGCAATGTGGAAGTACACATCCTGCAAGTAGACAGACAAAATTAGTCTTGAGGTTAGAGTGATGGAGGCAAGAATTATCATCCTGAAACTGTAGTAGCATATGTAAGGCCCCATGAAATTCTTTTTACTTTTTATAATCTTCTCTTTTATTTAGCAGGAATTTCCTGGGGTTTTTTTTCAATTAATTCATTGTATTCTCCAGAGGCTGGAGGGGGGGAGGGGGCGGACAGTATCAGGACCTACCCTGCAGGGAGTGGGAAGCCATAGGGAGGTGGGTTCAAGTCCTGCCACCTCCCCTCCCCACCCAGCTCATACTCCATGGTAGTCATTGAGGACAAGAGGTATACCACCAGAGCTGGTGTCAGCGGATTCATTGTGCCACAGACCATTCCTTCTCCCCAGCCCTTTACACTATGTGGGTCCTGCTGAATTTATTTCCTGAGACTTTATATTGTGTGCCCTTATGTGCACTTCTCTGCTTTGCCTTTCATTTCAGGGATCAACACACACACACACACACACACACACACACACACACACACACACACACACAGAGGGATGTAGGAGTGAATATGCAGGAATCAGTAACTTAAG
The DNA here is from genome assembly GCA_007922175.1 of Pelusios castaneus. Classification (NCBI taxonomy): domain Eukaryota; kingdom Metazoa; phylum Chordata; order Testudines; family Pelomedusidae; genus Pelusios; species Pelusios castaneus. The sequence continues at coordinate 5,970,615 of ML685851.1, forward strand.
TTGCTCAAGAATAGATACAGCCCATTAGGAATAGATACTCTTGCTTGTGATGGCTCAGGTAAGGTGTTTCAAAACAGCCAGAGATTTTTAGTTGACAGAAATATTGTGAAGCTTAATTTTCAAAAGTGTGACACTTCATAATGTCATCTTGAACTGAAATATGTCCTCCCTTACTAATTGTACAAGCAACTAAGCACATTTCTAACGTATTTATTGATGTTAAAAGATAATTATGTTGCAGATAAATTTAGAAGGTTTATATATGTGTGTATAGCTAAATAGAAAGACAACGTATTTTAAGGGATTAAATTAAGTTAATTAACTTCAAAAGCATTTGTTTTCTTTTTAATATTATTGAAGTTTGAGATGCTACTGAACTATTTCTTGAGCAGCTTCAATACTTTTCCATTCACCTTTGTGCCAATAAAGCCATTTCATTCATTTAGGATTCTCTCGGAATAGTGCTTGCCTTCCAGAAATTGTTTATTTTTATCTTTAACCGAAATTACTTCCTTTTTATTTTTCAGTTTGAGTTACTTCATCAAAAGAATTAATCCCCTATGGCTTGAATGTATCCATATTTTGACAGAGGACTCTTGAGACTTTACCTAGGATGCTTAGTTGAGTCCCAAAACGCTGCAAAATTTCTTGTAGGCAACCTTGTACTCAACCCTATATTACAGAGGGCAGAGAATGAGACACTACTCATCAATACAGCACAGCAGGTCATTCTCCTCAAATCAAACCCCTACCTCTTTCTAGGTAAAATATTAATCCCACTAATTTCAGTAAAACCAGGATTTAATCTTCTGCCTCAGTCCATATTTCTATACCCTGACAACAAGAAACAACTACTACGGCCTGATCCTTTCAGATTTACTGTTGCTCAGTTACCGCTTACCTACATCTACCCTTTAACTTCTCCATTAAATACATTCATTATGTAGCATTCCCTCCCTCACTACGTGGTTGGCAGGTGGCTGTAATATGAGAGAGAGTAGGGGAAATGAAATGTGTAACAACGTTGGGGTAACTTCCAAACCAGATGCTCTCCAATGGCAGAATAATGCAGCAGTCATACTGGGATGGTTTAAGATGGTACTTGGTCCTGCCATGAGTGCAGGGGACTGGATCGATAACCTCTCAGGATCCCTTCCAGTTTCTATGATTCTATCAGGCCACTGGTGATGCCTGTATAAATGAGATACTTTTAAAAAGGAAATGAAACAAAATAGCTGAGAAACAAATGATATAAATTATTTTTCAGATTAATTTGATAGACTGTTAAAATTTAAACTCACAATTGTCTTTTAAGACACAACAGCATGAAGGTACTATCAAAGGAGAGCAGTGCTACAGCAAAATTGTCAGTATCACTCTGGATTTAGAGGGCCTGAATGGCTGGCAAGCTTCCTGGTCTGTTGTACAAAGAAGCAGAGAAATCATTGCACGAATCAAGCATCACAGTTTACTCTCATTGTATCTGTGGGGGAAGGGTAGGCAGAGAGGAACAGCAGTAACATTGGCTGCCCTGTTCCCACACCAATTCTGCTGACTAATGCATAAGAAGCATTAAGAAAGGACCAGGCTGCAGCTCATACACTCCACAGTTTAAAAGTAAACTCTAAGCAGACATGCACAAGAAGGAGAAGTAAAAATTACTGTCTGTAAGTAGGATTTATACATGTTTCTGTTCTGCAAAATATTTTACATTAAATATTTTGTTTAATTTGGGGTGAAAACAAATGCCATAATTTCCCAGTGTACAGAAATTCTGACTTTCCACTAGCTTCGTGCTGAACTTGTAATGGCAACTGAATAAGAATTTGTTTGAAAGAAATAAAAAATTCATCTGCAATAGTTTATTTAAATTAACTATACAAATAATAATATTCAGCATAATTACCCTCCCAGAAAGTTACAGAGGACCCAGAAAAGTAAGTAAAGCTGGAGATCAGCTTACAGTCTGAGGAGAATCACAACTCCAAAGATCCTATGACAATTCTCCCATTCCAGTGAAAAACAGAGTCTTCAGAAGTAAATACCGAGCAGAAAAAGAAATGTTACATTTGATACCATTTTTATATATTGTAAATGGCACACACAATATAGATTTGGTTTTTTGCTTCTACTTCAAAATTTACCTTAAAACAATGATGTGAAAAAGACAAGAGGGGGAGGTGGGGCCACCTAGAAATGTTAATTTTAGTGGGTAGTAATAAAATGTCTACTTTGGTTACAGGTCTATGAATCCACATGCAAAATTACATATGTGAAATCTTTTACTTGGTTACGTGAAAAAAATCAGCCTACAGATTAGAATTTATACTTATTTACATGATTATCTCACTCATATTTATTCAAGCTGTGGGATAAATATAACTCTTCTGAGACTACATCTAACTGCAGAAAAAGATATCTAGAGTGGTTCCAGCAGTCTATAAAGTTCTATGTGTTTTGTAGGGAGTCAAGTGCACTTACTGTGCCCAGTGAATAAATAATAGGCATCTTGGTCCACTTACGCCTCTAAGTTGCTACAAGAAAATAAAAGTATATATGCTAATAGCTGTTTAAATATATATAATTGATGAATGAACAAAATCTCCTGGGTATGCCACTAAATATTCACATATCTGGAGCAATTACACTGTGAAGAGCAACATTTAGACCACTGTTCCATATGCAAATAGCCAAATCATACAACTGCTCAGAGCAATAATACGTGCAACCTAATGAGGTCAAATCAGGACTGCATCAATGATTTCCACAGTCAGTCTGCATTCTGCATAGGCACTTAAATGGAGTGCTTTGCATGCGCTTAGGAGTTCAGTTTTCCCTGCTTGTCCTTTCACAGTTTCAAATACTAAGCTCTGATAAAAACCTCCTGATCATTCACTTTTTTTCCTTTAATCACATTTTGTTAATACTTCCTGATTTAACAACACTGAAAATTTAACAGGCGGGATATTTACTCCCTCTTGCAGGTATTAATGAAGATTTTAGATAAGACTGGGCCCAGTTTCATTACATTTCAATAGACACCTCCTCACATTTTAGAACTTTCTTCTTTATCATTTCATTCCCTCGGCCTGTACTCACTCCATGTGACAGAGCACACAGATCCAAGTCAAATTAACATCAACTCATTTTGAAAGTACCTTATTTTGAGAGACATTGTGCCAAATGGTCTGCTAGTTCATAACCTGACAAACCACTTCAGAGCATTCTCAGAGAGCACAGACACAGACCTTGCTTTTTTCTTGCTGGAATTCTATCTGGATATTGGTCAATTTAATCCGTAGTTCCTCATTAGCAGCCTGAACTGCTTCTATCTCCATGTCGGACCTCTCTCCCTTGGCACGACTTTTCTTGGACATAGTTATTTTTGAAGTTTACAGTGAAAGTCCCTCACTCCACGCTGAATTAATAGTCAAGCAGCCTGCTGCACTTGACATTAATAAGTCAAGTAGTCCTCAGCACAGTCCTTCATGTAACACTTTTCCATCATGGCTGACTTCTTTCATATCCTGAAAGAAACACAGAAGAAGAAAGAGGCTTATTAGACTGCAGCCAGCACTGTTTGACAGGACAAGGCGGCAACAAACAAAAAATGCATATCATGGATTACAAAACTAATCTTTGTTACTTCAAGCTGCTACATAAAAACTGTTAAAACTTTACAGTCCTTTTCTCATACATACCTACTAAGTTACAGTATACTGTGCTTTTATAGATGGGAGAAAACAAAGAACAGAAAAGTAAAAGTTGCAGATATGTAACTTTTCCCCCACACAACACCTTCTAATCCAAATACGCACTCACTCCAATCCTGTTTCCCAGAAATTCACTTCCTTCTTCTCGTATTACAGAGCATATATTAAGAGAAGCATAAATAGTATCTTATTTAGGACCTGATCCTGAGAGGCTGAGCATTCACAACTGACATTGAGCCTGATTCTGTGTCAGCTGAAGCCAGTGGGTCTTTGCCACTGATTTCAATAGGAATCATTTAATTTAATTCACGTTGTAAATATAACAGGAAACTGTGCATTAACTTAAAGTTCCATTACAACCTCTCACCTTAATGGACTACAAAAATAAGAATGTTAAAGTTACCATTAGTTATTATTTACAAACACAATTCTGTAATGTTGGGATATAAAAGAAAAATTGATACAAGTTGGAATACAGTTCCAAAAGAATTCTAAAGCTAAATAAAGGACTATACATGACTAGGGCTCCTAAGCACTATGGTGATAAAAATAAACTTAAAAAGTTGCATATTCTATGGAAACTTGCATGCCACCTGAGAATCATATCCAAAATACTAAACTCCTTTACCTTAAGTTATATTCCCAAGCATGTATCCAGGTAAAGTGTTTATTTAAACCAGATTTACATAATATTCAAGGATTATATCAATACCATACAAAGAACTCTAATTCCAAATACATAGGAAATTGTAGATTATTTTGTAAAGTGACTAGTTACAGAAACTAAATCTGACTTTCTTCCTGATCATCTATGGGACACCAAGTTATTCGCAGAATGCATGCACAGCAGCACTTACTCTTGGCAGTGAATTAGTTAACAAATTAACTTTTCATGACAATTTTAAACATCTATTTAATCTTTATCATCAAATGATTTCCCTCCATTTTGGCATTCGTAAAATATTTGCAGTTGGGCATGCAAATGTTGATTGGGTACGTAGTGGAGTTGATATTAATTTTCCTTTCAAATAAGAAGCAGTGTTTCTCCCCACTCCTGTGTAGGAGTTAATGCAGGGGTTGTATTATTACCAAAGGCAAATCTAGTCTTTAGCACGTGGTGTTTGTATTATGTTTTTAACTTAAGCATCTCAAGCAGCTCACAAACATTAACAGCCCTGTAACAACAACAAAAATGTGTCAGTATCGTACTCAGTTTACACATAGGTAAATGGAGATATAGGAGTCAAGTGACTTGCCCAGAGTAACACCTGACTGTTCAGATCAGTCCCAAACAAGGACCAGACCCCTGAAGTCCTGATGCACAGGCCCCTGCTCTAATTACTGTAGTAGACAGCACTCCCAGTGAGTATCTGCCTCAGGTACCCATTAGGAGCCAGTATAAATAGACTACGGACACTTTATTAATTGACTGGAATTTAAAAAAAGAATCACTATTTTGTTTGTAATCCTACCCCTACCTCTTTCCAGTCATGAAATCTCATTGTGACAGGGTAGTAGTGCCTAGCTATCAGCACCCACTGCCCCACCCTCAGTGCGTGGCAAGGCCATTTGACGATATAAGAAGTCCTATAAAAGAACGGCAGGGGTTATGGAGAAAGAGAAGTGATGCTTTTTGTCACTGTCTCTTTAGGGCCTTGCAGAGAGGCTGGGCAAGGTTCCCCTCTCACGCAATGACCAGGGATGAGGACTAGCATGTATCCAACCTAGTCCCTCATAAAAGGGCAGACACCAGCAGCAGAAGACTACCAAATCCTCTGAGCCTGAAGACTTAGTAGGACAGCTGAGGGGGAAGCTGGCTAAGGTCCTACATTATAATCCAGCTCCTAGAGAAGAACTGGGGATTCATGGCCTAAGGAGAGAGGTAACAACTGCCTGAATTACCATCTTGAGGAGGGGAGCAGGGGTCTCCTGCCATAAGGAGAGAGAGAGAGAGAGAGAGAGAGAGAGAGAGAGAGAGACTGAGAAGTGACCTTGAAGGAACGGGCAACATGGCACAGAGAAAGATCATTAAAAGTTTTTGTTTACTTTTGACTTCTGTTATGTTATTTAGTATGAGATTTTATAATAAATCAGTCCCAAGGAGGGTATTATTGAGTCAAGAGGACCTCAGCTGGAGTTATGGAGCTCCTGAGGTGAAAAACTGAGGCAGGGAGTGCCTGGAATGCCGCACTAAGCCAGAAAAGGGTGCTGGGGGCCAATCATGCTCTGTGACCCTCTTCTTTACTCTTCCATACTATCAAATTTGACATGTTTTTTTATAAAGTTTTCATAATGTAGTTACCCTAAATAGCTCTAAAAAGCAAGTACATACTGGTAATGCAGCGACACTAGAGGTAAATGCAACTTCAAGGCAAAAAAAAAAAAAAAAAAAAAATCAAACTCTGTATAGTAAGAACCTTCCTGGAATAGGTGGCTCTTAAGGGTTCCCCCCCCCCCTTCTTTTCTTTTTTATTATTATTAAAGGAGAACCACTAGCTGCTGTGTATGCTATATTCCATTACACTGTAGAATAGAGATCAGCCAAAATCGAAACACTGCCTCTATTCCCCTCTACATTTGTGGGAAATCTGAATACAAATTCAGTTCAAAGGGCCTTCTTTTATGAAGAGGTTAAAATAAACCAAAGTGAGGCTATAATTAGAAGTACTTTATGTCATGACAAAAGCTTTAAAAACTATGAATTGAACATAAGAATGATCATAATGGGTTAGACAATGGTCCATGTATCCCAGTATCCAGTCTTCCAGCAGTGGCCAATGACAGATGCTTCAGAGGGAATGAACGGAACAGATATCAAGTGATACATCATCTCCTGTTGCCCATTCCCAGCCTCTGACAAACAGCAATCCTTGCCCATGTGGCTAATAGTTATTGATGGACTGGACCTATCTTCCATTAGGATTGAATTGCTTCTAAACTTGAAGGTAGACTGAGATTCTCAGATACTTTCCAAGGAGCTGTTCCTGAAATCCTTATCTAAGCAAAATTCCTAGCATAAGATTGTGAACAGAATGACACTGAAGAAAGGGAAGGAACATTCCATAACCTGGCAAAATTTGATTGCTCCTTCGAAGCTTAGACAGTAACTTGTTTAATAACTTACAAGGTACAACTTGATACATGGTGTCATAAAAGCAACCCTGGTATAATCCTATAGTCCATTAGGAGGGGAAAGTGCCATTGTCTTTGTTGTAACACATGAATACAAATTATATCAGATAGCAAAAAAGGAGGAAGAAGATGAAAGAAAAAAAGGAAAGGTTAAACTGCCTCACCCCACCCAATAATAAGAAATTCTCCTTGCAACAATAATTTGTGGATTCTCGGCCTCTTAATTTACTCTACAGCATAGAAACTATTACTCTTTAATTAAAAGAAGCATGGAAGAAAGAGGTTAAAAACAAAAAATATTACAAAATGGTCAAAGATTCAACTGGTGACAGTTAAGTTTTTGGTTGGGGGGGAGAAGATAAGAAACATTGTATGTGGTCAGCAAATCTTACCTAACTAATTATTTTACAGTAACTCTGCCAGGAAAAGATTGTCTCCGATTTTCATGCCATTCCAATGAGGTTAGTGATGGATAAATCCATTAGACTTCAGCAGTGTCAGGAAACCCAAACAGCCGAACAATCTCAATCAATAGCTCCAATTTCTCTTCTTCCTACTTCTCTTTTTATGAATTCAAAGGATGCACTCTGTCACCAACAGAAGCCATTCCCTCCACCAGAACTATCAATTAAATGATTAATAGATGGTTCTAGACTTTTCTTCCTAAAAACAAAATGAGAAATTGCTGTGTAATGTCTAGCAATCTACACGTTAAACTTTAATGAAACATTTCAGCAACATACTAACAATCAAGTCCCTGATAAGTGCTCTAGCTTTATAAATGTGTTGAACCTTTATAAATACTGCACGTCATGCAAGTTGCAAATAAATCAATTTTTCTCTGAGGGCGCATGAAAAAAAGTCTAGAGTCCAATGAATAGTGCTTGCTTAGAAGTTACAAAAGCAGGACTTCTATTGTGTCTTCTGTAAAAAGTACTCATTTCTAAAGAAATCCAGAAGTATGCAAAGCAATTCTACGCTGAACAAATATAATTTATGTGGAGAGAAGTATCTTTAGGGTACACAAGTTGTATGCTTTCAGAATAGGAAACAATGTGGCTGGCATATTATTTTATGCCAACATGCAAAATTTATTAGCAATTTCCATGGAAAATTCAGAATTTCGGCCTTGATTTCAAAATTAATCAATACTACTCCAATTCCACTTGATCTTTAGCAGATAAAATTATTAATTAGTCATAATGACTGAATATTAAAACAAAGAAAGAGATGCAAAAAATGTGTAGGCAAGAAATAACATCAGCTAAAAAGAACCTTCCTACACATCAGGCAAAATCAATTGCTGACTAAACTGCCTGGCAGGGAATGAGATTCCATTTTTTAAAATGGAGTGTCTTTTACCAGGATTTTTCCTTCACAGAATGATTCTATCTTCTGCCTTTAAGCCAAAGACAAATAATATAGCAGTCTATGCAGTAAAAGACTCTTTCCTGTGATTTTGTGAATCCTAAGAAGGCAAAGGGAAAGACACATAATGAAACTAATCTTCTATCCATCAAAATGCTAAAGAATTTTTTTTAAAGAATTAAAGCACTCAGCTTGTTTCTGTTATTGTTTGGTTTATTTTAAAATTTTCCTTTGTAGCTTGTGAAATATATCACAACTTTCAAAAAAAAATTTTTTGTTAAGGCATTATGCTATTTGAATAAATTTAGTAAGATCACCATGACAGTCTTCAATAAAAGGTACTTAACCTGGGGGGAAATGCACTACATATTTTAGCAATTTAATATGATACACATCAACCCTAAAGTCGATTCTGCAGAGCAGCTATCCATGGCTTCATAGTCTCAGACACTCAGTTTATAGAAGTGTTTTAATCTCGTACTCTTAGTAGGGCATTTTCAGCAGAAGCACAATAGGATATTTCTCCTTGCAAGTAACTAACTTAGCAAGGATCTGTAAAGCATTCATATGATGAGATAGAAATTTCTTTAATTCAGTTTCTAATACTTTGTGAACATAAATTGTCCTATACTAGTCAAGGCTATTGACAATGATAATAACTATAAGCCTCAAATTAAAATGTTTTCCACTTTCTAGCATACAAACCCAAACAGCTGTTTTAACTACACTGGGGAATAAAGTAATGTAAGCACCAATTACGCAAAGCACTTAAGCACATACTTAATTTTAAATAGTTAAAAGCCTGTGTGCTTTACTGAACAGGGATGAACTTGAGTATATGTTTAAGTGGTTTGCTGAATTGCAGCCTTAGACATCAGAAGATCAGAAGAATAACTCTAGAAAGTTGCCAATTATCTAACAGGATTCATTGAAGACACTCTGGTTACCTTCCCCATACCTGAGGAAGAGTTCTGCGAAGCTGAAAAGCCTGTCCCTTCCACCAATAGAAGTTGGTCCAATAAAAGATATTCCAGCACCCACATTGTCTCAGATACTGCTGTTAACATTTAATCAGTCAAGCTCTCTGCAAATTTCAGAGCACATAAATATGAGTGAATTGCAACAGGATCCTAGAAATTATCCAAGGTAGAGATTTTGTTTCATGCAACAATTTTGACCTACTGAACTGGAGAACTTGTAAATCTCTTTCTATTTATAGCATGCAAATTCTTATATGTGTACAATATTTAAGAAGGAAAGAATGTTTGATTGTAACCCTGGCCATCAATCACAACATCAAGTGCACTACCACTGCATGAAGATAACCATCCAGGAAATATGTTTTCCCACATTGTTTAGGTTAATGGGAAATTACTTATATTCTTACTATTACACTAACATGAATTATTAATGAGCACCATCTTATGAATGCACAGAAATTAGACAGACATATAAACTGATCATCCCTCTCCAATACTGCTGTTCAGAATTTTTTATGAAAATCTTGCAGTACTTGAACAATGAGTATTTTGAAGTCCATAGGACCTCGTTTTGTTTTGGTTATAACTTCTTGTTGTAAAGGTTCTGTTCAATATCATACCTGTAACAGCAGCCACCGTTCATGGAAGATAGGTCCATTAATGACTATGAGCCAAGATGGGCAGGAATGCCAAACCATGTTCTTAAGCATCCCCAGTCTCTGTTTGCCAGAAGCTGGGAATGGCCAACGGGATAGATCACTTGATGATTACCTGTTCTATTCATTCCCTGTGAAGCACCTGGCATCAAAAGACAGGATACAGGGCTAGACCGACCATTGTTCTGACCCAGCCTGGCCATTTTTATGTATTATGACAAAGTTCCTTCTCTACCTTCGCAGGTCTTGTGCTTCCCTCTAGCGGTGGGTCTGTTTCCCTTAAGCCTCCAGGCCTGGGAAAAGTCCTTTGCCCCCTTTGATAGGGGTTTTTCCCTTCCTCCAGTCTTTGTACCTGTGGGACTCTTCCTGACCAATGTTCTGCTCCTTCGCCAGTTCTGTCTACCTTCCAACTGCATCTTGCCTTCTATCACACACTCCAGTAGCTCTCCTCACTCTCACACTCCAGCTACACTATTTCTCGGGGATGAGGGGGAGGGGTTTTTAACAAGTCTTGGGCAGGTCCTTGATTAGCTCCAGGTGTGCCAATAGTAATCCCCTACTCAGCTACCAGGGGAAAAGTGACTTGCTGAGCCTGGGACTGATATATTGGCCATCTAGTACTTTCTGGAAGCCATCCAGACTGACCCTGTTACATTATGTTCATTGAAATTATGGTTGTATAGAAATCTCCATGTTAAGATGTGTACAGCCACTCATATGTTTTTGAAAACTATTGGACTGGAATTTTCCTTGCTTCTGAATGTTCTGGTGAAAACTGGATTGGTTCACTAAGAAATGGCCCCACGAAAAATGCATGCTGAGTATGTGCAGCTCACATTGCATGTTTGGTTTCCTAAGTTTGTAAAGTGCCCATATAGCTATGGAAGGCCAGGCTGCACATGTAGGTATAGCTACCTGAACTAGACACTGAATATTATCTACAGAGGCAAAAGTCAAGGCAAGACTCCCTTGCCATAGCCCCAGTATATTTTCTGTGATCCTCCCAACTGTGCAAGAAGAGGAGTTAGTCTCTTCTCATTCCTACTGTAGGACTGCGCTCCTAATGTCCAGAGATGAGAGGAACATCTCTTGCTGCACACTCATTGCATGGGTAAGGATTTTCATTAAAATCTGGTGCCAAAGATAATGGCTCCCTGACCCCACCTTCTAGGAGACCACTTCTCTCCCAAGCTTCACCAACTGACAGGAGCTTCTGTAGCTGTGAGCCCGTTAGGCAGTCCAAAATAGAAGTATTCCCTCCCCTAACCTTCCTTAATATTTCTGCAATTGTGGAAGGTGCCTGCTAGGATGACTTCCATTTCTTCTCATGCAAACCATGTCTTCCTATAACACTGTTCCCTGCATCCCTCCACATCGAAAATCCACAGACCTCAACAAACTTCCAGCCAGCTACAGCCCCAGCCCCCACGCCTGTAGAGAAACAAAGAGGTGGAGAGCTGGAGGATTAAGCTGCTTGTAAATGTGGAAGCCTTTGTTTTAGTCCCTGTATGCCTTATAAAGTGCACAGTGCCCTTCCCCTAACCCTTTGTGTATTTGATAAGATGCGTAGGCACTGAATTCCTTATCTCAGTTCTTGTGAATCTTATGTTCACCGTACAAAGAAAGCAGTGGTGCCTTCTGAAAAGCATGCAAGGTACAGAGGGAGCATCATCCTTTAATATACCAGAGGAGCTGCTTGAGGAATGCAGAGGAAGGGCATTCTCCTAAAGAATGTAAAGCACATGGGACTCAGCACTATATATCTAGGGCCTATCTTGTTTGGTGTCTATCAAGTAGCTCCATGTTATTGGATGTATATGTGCTATTGCTATTTTCCTGCAAACCAATTGTCTCTCAAAACTCAGACTAGAACTGGGGAGGAAATCATAGAATCATAGGAGATTAGGAATGGAAGGTACCTCAAGAAGTCATCTAATTCAACCCCCTGCTCAGAGCAGGACCAACCCCAGTTAAAACACCCCAGCCAGGGCTTTGGCAAGTTGGGTCTTAAAAATGTCTAAAGGATAGAGATTCCACCATCTCCCTAGGTAACCCATTCCAGTGCTTCAGCACCCTCCTAGTGCAAAAGTTTTTCCTAATATCCTACATAAACCTTCTACACTGCAACTTGAGACCATTGTTCCTAGTTCTGTTCTTCCTATTCACCCCCTCCCCCCCCGACCCTGCCACAAGCACACACAGAGTAAAGTCAATCACATGGCATGTGGGAGACCCAGATTCAAGATCCCATTTTACTGAAAATTTCCTGACCAGTTCTATTCCAGACAAACACTTTTTTTTGGTTTTACTGTGTTTGGGCTTTTTTTTTTTTTTTGTCCATCCCTGTACCCTCCCACTCATCCATCAAGAACACACACAAAATTATAGCAAACTACATACAAATTTTACTTAGGGTAACATCCTGATCACAATTCAAGTGGATGGGAGTTTTGTGCTTGGCTTCAATAAGATGAGAGAACACTGCTTACATTTTAGGAAAAGTAACATCTATTCATGAATCTTAAACTTACTGTCATTCTACACAACACCCCAACAACAACAACAATAGAATTAATTATTCCATTAATTAAATAGATAGCAAAATTAAAGTCTTCCACTGATCAGTAGACACAATTTTAATAAAGAATATGAGATGCCTTATATTTAAAGCTCTCCTAATGCAAACTAAGGGGGAAAGTTTCAAAACCACCTCAAGGACATAGGAAGGATTTAAGTGACTTCCAGTGGGACTTGTTTTCCTGACCCCTTAGACATTTTTAATCTCTTCCCATAATTATTGACTTGGGTGTACCTACTCTATTGATAGGCAAAAGCTACCTTGGATAAAATGAAGAGGGAGAGGGGAAAAAACATACAGAAACTTAGATGTGGGGAAAGAATATCTGTTTATACACAGATAAGATATATACTATATTTTGAATTTACTGATAAAAAATAAAGACCACATAACAATGACCATATAAACTGTTGGAAATCAAATATTAAAATTATGTAATGCAAGTCCACATACACAAATAATTCTACCAAAAAGCAATGACACGTTATTTCCTCCTACACACGTTATTCTCAAAAGAAGCAATAACAAGTGCTTTAACAGTTCTAGAGTCACTAACAAAATATATTTTATTTTCCATTTATCATATTTCTTTAAGAACACAGATAAAAAATCAAGAAATACTTTAAAAAAATCTAATAATCTGTAGGCCAGTGATAAAGTTATTATGATATATTGTGGTGAAACAGTTATTTCTTTATAATTGGAAAGACTGTGTTTATTTTGTAAGCACTGTATAACTTCTGACATCCTTAACTATTCATTTCCTTGTTTTTAAAATACTTGGGTTTACAAACAATGTGATAAGTGATTACACTGTGATCAGTCAGCAACATTAAGTGTCTAGTACAAAGTCAGGAAAGTCAGGAGATAAGTGTTTATTGGCAGTTCTAACACTGATCTTTTCTGTGAGTTCGAGGAAGTCATTTCACAGCTCTGTCCTTCAGTTTCTCACCTACAAAAAAAGGAGAACACCAACAATCCTCTTTTGTAAAGTCTTCTGAGATCTAAATATTAAGAAATGCTAAGTTTATTATTATTTAGGGTGAAAAACGTGTTTTGATTTTGGTATTTCACATATTTGGGTAAGCTGAGGGAATTGAGACGGTTTGTTTTTTAAAATACATCTTTCTTTAGGTTAGGTTTATTTTTTCAGTGATGCATTTCAGGTTCCACAAAGAATAGCTTTGGGTCACCTGCTTTCAACATGACTGTGAAATAAGTTGTACCTGCAGTTTCAATACATGTAGGAATGCTGTATTCCCTTTCTCACTGACATGTAACACGCACAACAGTTGGGAAAAAAAGCCACCATTTTCCTAAGCTGTTGAATCATAGATACTCCACTGATTCCTAGATAACATGAAAAAACATGTTATTGCTTTTCTTTTTAGGAAAGAATGGATTCATCCATCACACTTACAACACCTAGCACTCCTTTCACGTATAACCGACTTGTAGCAATCTAAATGTTATTTGCCAGACAGCTGAACATACTGCATTTGGTGTAATATAGAATCTGAATGCAGAGCAATTAGTCTCATATGTCACATTCTTTTAAGGTAGAACAACATGTACCATTTTCTCTTATTTGTGACTATTTTTTATAAATAAAAACAGAACACATCCCGAGAAAATAACAGATAGAGGTAATCACAATTTTCAGGACCATAGCTTGTTTTGATCCATTGTTTTGTGTTTTTTATTTATTTTAATTCAATATGTTTATGGTGTTTTGAAATTTTTTGTTGTTGTTGTTAAAAGAAAGACACGTAAACTGAACAAATAGCCTGTTAGGGAATTCACCTTCTTCCTCTCTCTTTCCCTTTTATTTCCTACTGTACCAGTTCAATGTTGTGTTATATTAAATAGATCAAAAATATTAACTTTTGATTACTTGAAATAATAGAAACCCCCCTTGCTGTAATTTTCTGCAGTTTCATTCATTCTTGTATTATATTTTGCAATCTATTTATCTTTATAAATCTGTGCTGCCCACCATCTTACAGCAATACAAATACCATTTTTAAAAATTAAGGCAACAACATGAGAGTCTCTATTAGCTAACATTAATTTACATAGTTCAGTAATTAACTGGGACTGTGCAATATTCAGTGATTTAACGCCTTCATCTTGAGCTCATTTACATAAATTTGCAGCCACTAATCACACTGTACCTCAAATAAAACAGGAAATCCAATGTAGTGAAAGCCAATATTTATATACCATCACCATATTCACAAGCATGCAGACTTCTGATAATCACCGAAACAGAAGAATACAGGCAAATTCCTTAAAAGTTACCCCATAACAACATATCAATTTATTATTCCATGTCATTCCAATGTTATTTAGCTTTTGATGCATACATGCTTAATAAACTGCAATTCTTTTATATGCTTGAAAATGAGAACATCTGTATTGTAGTTGAATTTTCCAAAAGAAAATTTGTGTGTCTGTAGTCAGCATTTAACAATATATTAGAGCTGAAAAATATTTTTCTGTAACCAAAACTAAGCACAGGTGGTCTTTCTCCTACTTGAGTAGTCCACATAAGAGATTTATGAGTCTGTTACTGTTTTTACCTAAGGGACATAGTTCCTTAGCTCTGGCAGTAGAGGCTTTTGGTTTTAGAGCTGAAGATTCTGGGATCAAATTCCGCCTGTTGGCCCGTGCAGATTTGGTGAGGCAGATATCACACCCAATAGTATTAAGAAGTTGCTGTGATTGCCCAACCCCCAGTGTAACAGTAGATTCTTTTTTCTAAAGAAATATAATTCTACAAATCTGAAAACTCATGTTGTGAATCTTAAAATTCACTAGACACAAAATGGGTAAAGTAATATCTTATTGAGCCAACTTCTGTTGGTGAGACAGACAAGCTTTCCAGCTTACACAAGCCTCCTCTTCGGGTGTGGGAAATGTACTGAGACTGTCACAGCTAAATACAAGGGGGGACAGATTGTTTAGCATAAATAGTTAATGCACATTTCAAAGGACTCTTCAAGGTGAAGTGGCCCATTAACACCCCTCCACTCATAGTGGGGAAAAAAAAGGGAAGGAAAGAAACTGTAGGGGAGTTATTAGTGGGTTTTAGATTGTTGTAATAAGCCTCTCTATTCAGCCCATGATTTTTAGTGTCTGGCAGTGTTATGAATTTAAGCCCCAGGCTCATGTTTGAAGGTGTTATGCAGGATTCTTTTAAAGAAAATAATAAGACAAATACCTGAGTATTTGTGGATGAACACTTTTCACAAAGAAATCATGCTCTATTTGACTAATCAGTTTTCATCCTTAAAGGGCAATGGACACATATGATTAAGGGAATTAATCAATAGAGAACTGAACAATCAAGCTGGCCTTGCTAATCTACACAAGCAAAATGATTTAGTAGCTTTAAAATTGAAAAGGATTGACATTTTCCAGACATTCTCATTCATTCACTACTTTTAAGCAGCAGGTTTAGAAGTGTCCCTCAATATTACTGTAGTTACAAAGAAAATTTCATTTTAATTATATGTAAAATAAAGCAGTGGTCATTATCCTGGTATACTTTCAGGGATGACAAACATGCAGCCCGCAGGCCAGATGTGGCCTGAGAACCTCTTCATCCAGTCTGTGACTGTGCTCCATGGGACCACACACCCTCTCTAACAGAGGAAGAGAGAGAAAGAGACAGTGTGGTCTTGCATACCCATCGCTTCACGATGCCACAGGAGTGTCAGGCCTCGTGATATTGCAGAGCGCTGCGTATGCGAGACTGCACTCCGTGAGACCACACTCTCTCCCTAACAGACACACAGAGTTGTCTCATGGAGTGCAGTCTCGCATATACAGTGCTCTGCGGTGCTGCAAGAGTGCCATAGTATTTTGATTTATAGTATGTAAGGTCCACTTTAAGTACATTTAAATCAAATCTGGCCCATCATGGCAAATGAGTTTGACACCCGTGCTTTACATTGACATCTAAGGGCAAGCGTCATGTGCCCTACCTTTGCAATCTACATTTTGAATGGCTTTACAATGGAAGTTGTTGGCATCAATGGGGTTTTGCCAAAATAAAGTGTCCAGGTGATGCCCACTTATCGGTCTTGCTAGCAGTAGCTTGTGCTGAAACGTCTTTCATTCACAAAGCTTCCCTCCTCAATTGATGATAAACCCAAAAGAGAGTGATCACTACATTAAAACAACAGTATTTTATACTCATTATTCATGCCCATTATAAAACATCAAGCAGGCATCACATGTATATAAATGTAAATGAATTAGATTAGGGTGTATGTGGCTAGAAAAGAAACCAGGTTTTTTTTGTTTTGTTTTCTTCAGGGAGATTTTCAAAGGCACAAATAGCAGTTTGGGGTCTAACTCCCATTGACTTTCCATAGGAGTTAGACTTCTATTTGTGTCTTTAAAAATGTCTCCCTAATAAAAGTTCACTTACTCATTCCCTTTTGTAATAAAGCAATGAGAAGAAATGGAGAAGGATGCAGGGTATTCAAAGGTTTCTGTATCATCTTCACAAACAGAACCACAATTTTCGGATGGATCCAAAAAACAATTGAATACACACTCCACTTTTGCCCACATTATTTTCAATAACAGAGATTATTTAAGATTAACATATTCACAAATGTAAAGGATTTAAGAAACTATTATGATCTTTTTCTCTGTCCTCCGCAACATGGGCCATTTCACCAAAAGATTCCTGCATCAAACCCATAACTTTCTTTGGGCTGATTAGAACATCTATTTTTAGGAGTTAAAAGTTTCAAGTAATGAAGACTCCACAACCTCTCTAGTAAGTTGTTCCAATAGTTAGTTACCTTTATGTCTATCTGCATTCATCTAGTTCCAGATTTCAGTCATTGCCTCTTATACCTCTTTCTCAATATTAAAGCTCCCTCTATGATCAGAAATCATTCTCCCATGTGCATACTTATAGACAGTGAGCAATTCAACTATTAACCATCTCTTGGATAAGATAAATAGATTGAACTTCTTTGGTATTTTATTGTAAACCTAGTTTTCCAAACCTCAAATCATTCTTTTCTGATCCTTTTCCAAACTATCAATGTGAAGTGTGAACTCCAGAACTGGACAGAGTACTCCAGTAATGGTCTCACTGCTGCTGTTTACGAGAGTAATAACACCGCCTGCCTACATCTGTTTGGTATGTTGTTCTTTTGTCTTGTCTCATAAGGATACAAAGCCATGAAGTTCAAGAATTCATTCCATGACTCTTACAGAATCCTCTGAAGAGCAGTTCCTTATAATATCACATTCCAAAGTGCAGGCAGGCCTGCTCCTGACACTCTATATGTCCACTTAAGGTAGGACAAGAAGTTGATGGTTTAATCTGAAGCAAGGAGGTTTAGATTAAATATTAGGAAAAACTTTCTAACTATAAGGATAGTTGAGCTCTGGAATAGGCTTCCAAGGGAGGTCGTGGAGTGCCCATCATTGGAAACTTTTAAAAAACAAGGTGGACAAAACCTGTCGGGGATAGTCTAGGTTTACCTGGTCCTGCCACAGCACAGGGGGGCTGGACTTGATGACTTTCTGAAGTCCCTTCCAGCCCTATATTTCTATGATCTTGTTTCAAAAGGTGTGTTAACGTTACTGAAGAAATGTAATCATCTGATGATGATAAGGGGTAGAGTGCATGTTGAAAGCTTGTGTGGCCAATGATTCCTCCACAGGAACCTCTTTAGTTTAGTAAATGTTTCTCCCTTTCGGAATTTTGCCCAAAGGAACACATGGGCTTGGCTACACTAACAAAAATTTCAGAAAAGACCATCCAACGGTTTCAGTCACAAGGCAAACAGATTCATGTGTACATTGAGGGCTGGTCTACACCATGGCAGGATTTCAGTGACAGTCGAAGAAAGATACGCAAAGTACTTAAAATACCTTGCATATCTCTCTTCAACGGCTTACTACCTACTAACCATGGTATCTTCAGTGTGCTGAGTCAAAGGGAAATGCCCTCCCTTCAACAAAGCACTACTCCACTTACTGGAATGGTCTTCAGTGATTGACTTCCTGATTGGCTAAGTGGGTCTTCACAGACCAGATCAGTCAATTGGGAAGATTGATCTGATGGTGGTGAATTTGCCATCATCAGTGAAGACTAGCCCTGAGAGTTCTGTTCAATGATCACCTGCTTATACATCCAAGGATTTATTCACCAATCCAACAATTTTTGTCTCATTTGCTAAATTTACTAACAAGTATTTTATGTTTTCTTCCACATCATTGAGGAAGATATTGAATAGAGTCAGGTTTAGTACCAAACTCTGCAGGACCCCATTAGAAATGGCCTCATCGGATGTGATTATGTCTTGGATAATGAAGTGGAAAGTGTGCACATATACTGGGAGAGATTGCAAATACTTTGTAGGACAGGATTATAATCCAAAATATTCTTGACAAATTAGAGAATTGGTCTGAAGTCAGCTAAATGAAATTCAATAAAGACAAGTGCAAAATACCTTACTTCAGAAGGAAAAATAAAGTGCACAAATATAAAATATGGAATAACAGACTAGGTGGCAGTATGCTGAAAAGGATCTGAGGATTATAGTGGGTCACAAATTGAATATGAGTCAATAATGTGATACAGTTGCAAAGAAAGGCTAATATAATTCTGGAGTATTATCAGGAGTGTTGAAAGTGAGACAAAGGAGGTAAGCGTTCTGCTTACTTGGCACTGGTAAAGTTTCAACTGGAGTACTGTGTCCAGTTCTGAATGCCACACTTTAGGAAAGGTATCAACAAATTGGAGAGAGTCCAGAACAGAGCAACAAAAATGATAAATGATTTAGAATATCTGATTTATGGGGAAAGGTTGAAAAAAACATGATATGTTTAGTTTTGAGAAAATAAGACGAGGGGGGGCGCAGAGAAACCAGACAATGGCCTTCAAAATACATTGTGACATTATAAAGAGGAATGTGATTAGCTGTTCTCCATATCCAATGCATGTAGAACAAATAGTAATGCCCTTAATCTGCAGCAAGGGAGATTTAGATTTGATACTAGGAAAATCTTTTTAACACCAAGGACAGATCCTCAGTCGTCAGTCCTCATATTAGCTATGAAATCAGGGCAGCTCCAGGATTCATTTCTACTCAAGTTCGTGCATTTAGTTTGTCATGTTCTAGAAACTAGAGTATAGTAAGTGAGAAAAATAATCATCCTTCTATGGAAGTGCATTGCTTCTTTCACAGCAAAATACCTTCCCTTAACAAACAATCAGAACAGGGGCCAAAGCCACAAAATGTGGGTCTAGATTTCAAATTCCCCAGAATGTGTGATATGGGCTTTTGGTTACTACTCTCGGTTACTCTGATACTCAGCAAAACAAACAAGGAGCCTAGTGGCACTTTTAGACTATGTCTACACTAGAAAAGTTAAGTCAACTGTTAAGTCAACTTAACAAAAAGTCGACAACTTTTCTAGTGTAGATATAGCCCCTTTTCGACCTTATTAAGTCGATTTAACACTTTAAGTCAACTTAATAAAGTGGATTTAGGTGCTAAACCCCATCCACACTGGCTTAAATCAACCTAATAAGGTCGATTTAAGCGTTAAGTCGACCTAAATCGAGGTGTTAAGTCAACTTAATTTTTCCTTAAGTCGACTTAACTTTTCCTTAAGTCGACTTAAGGAAGTGCTTAAGTTGACTTAAGGAAAGCCCAGTGTAGACACGGAGTAGTTTAAGTCGACTTAAGCCTCCTTAAATCGACTTAATTTGTAAGTGTAGACCCACCCTCTAAAACGAACAGATTTGTCCCACTGGAGTAGAGTTTTGGCAGTTGTTTGGCCGTCAGCAGCCTTCTTTTTTTTATAGCTTCAAAGATGCCACAAACCTTCATAATACCAAGGTTTTACATCTGAATTTTTATTTTCTGTCACAAACTCCTAGAATCTCCCCAACCTTTGCTGACAGCTGACAGAGCTACAGCTTGGCAAGTTTGAGTGCATGATGTAGGGCTCTTATTTACTGAATTTGTTTAAGGTATTTTTAGTTTTCCATTTTTAATTATTCTGGCTGTCTATGTAATTTATGTTTGTTAAAATTTTTGTAATGCTTCAATGGCATTAGGAGCGGCCAAAGTGAACAATGCACACCCACATTCTTTTAAACACACGCTGCAGTTATACACAGATCATGCATCCAATAATGAATGCTGATTGGCACTCCAGTAACACATCATCAGAATGAGGCGGCAGTGTGCTAGACACTGTACAGTCACAGAGTACAAGACAGTCCTGTCCTCACAGAGTTTACCTTTTAAATAAAGCCAAAACATAACAATTAGATGAAGCAAAGGAATGCAGAGTTGGGCGGGGGTGGGGAGTATACAATGAGACACACTAGCTCTGTGCAGAAGTTACTAAATAAAAGAAGGTTATTTTTAATGATATCAAGAAAAACACTCAATAATATCAGTAGTATTTGCAGGCCATTTACAGCAGAAATCACAGTATAACTGGATCTTAAGGAAGGATTTGAAGGGAGGACCAGGATTGACTTCACATATTACTTTGAGGAGGGGGTTTCTTACACAAGGAGTATCAGGGAATATGTTGGAATTAATTGTTTGCTGTGTTTCTAAAATGTCTTTGTCACCTCCATTCCATGGCTAGGAACAAGAGAAATACATTATAAGCATGGTGGTATTACAGATCTGCAGCCATGGAAGCCTCCGACATGATGAGAAAACTCCTAGCAGTTTTGAAACAGAAAACCTGATCAATCACTACAGCTGTTGAGACAGCTGTTGCTCCTAGGGCAGCTGTAACCTCGAGCAATAAAAGGCCATGTAAACCAACCATGTAAACCTACCAAACAATAATCCAGGTTAATTTAGTGCTAAATGCATGGAGGTGAGGGAGAACAGCTGAACTTAAAGGCCAGTGGCTCAATAACAGCCCTGAGAGCAGAAGTTGGTGATGAATGGGAGATGAACAAGGGTGTCTTCCAGCTGGTGGGGCTATACCTCTTTCCTGGCTGGCACAGCTCAATTTGGGGGCAGTGCTGGTCCAACATGGGCCTTGGGAAGAGGAGAGTGGGAAGAGGACAGGCTCCTTTTCATGTCAGACATGACAGCAGGCTTTCTTCCCACAGAGGCTGGTGGAACCATAAACTGAGTCTCTCTGTACCAATTAAGAGCCTGAGCCAAAGCTACTGAAGTTAATGGAAAGACTGTCACTGTCTTCAGTGGATACTGAGTAAGCACATTTATAAATTCCTTGGCAATATTATTCCATAGTAGCAGTTTTTGCATTATGTGGATGAAAAAGCATATTAAAAATACATTAACAGTAGATACTTAACCAATGGTGCTATAACAAGCAATCCCAAAGCACGCAGAAAAACAACAATGAAACATACTGAGGTTCTAACCCCAAGAATAACTTTAAATCAGGGCTGCAATAGAATTGAAATTCCTACTCCCATACTGAATGAACAAGTAAAGCAAAGGCACTGGATTAATTTCAATTCAGTAGAAGCACATTCACTCTAAAATGTTCCTCTGAACTTCTGGATAACTTCTTTTTTTTGACAAAGCTCCTCCTCTACCTTGGTGGGTCTAGCACTTCCTTCTAGTAATAGGACCAGGAACTGCTTCACCTTGAGTGTTCTTTCCCCTCCTAGGGTGACTGAAGGTAATACAGCCTTACTAAGATGGCTGTTCTCTGCTGGCTCCCAGTCCTGTCTTGGTTTGTGTAGGCCCTGGCCTCTTTGCTGGATTTTTGTCCCCCCAGAGGATGGCTGGTGGGGGGGAGGGGGGTGGAGCTGGTCCCACCCTCAACTCTGGGCCCCAACCTAGGGACCCTACGAGTAGCAGCCTCGCACTGCTATACGAATTTTCTAGGGTGAGGAAAAGGGTCACATTTTAGGGCTATCCTCCTATTCCAATAGTGTCTCCTTAAGGAATGAATCTTTCCCAATAAGTCTATGCAAAAGTCAAATAAAAGGCCAGATGATAGTAGCTTTACTCACATTCAATAATACCCTACACATGTTGGTCTATTGAGTTCAAACCTTGAGTTAGCTAGGAGGTTAGTTTTGTTTTAGGCAGGGTTTTGTTGCCATTTTGCTAGTTTACCGTCTCTCTGCATCAGGAAAGGATTTTTGTTTTCTAACTGTAGTGGATTAAGTTATTTGATTATTTAGTTAATTTGGCCATTCCTTGCTGCAAGAATTATATATTTTCCCATGTTGTGTAATTTGTTACACTTAATCAAGCTGCAGCCAGTCAGAATGAGTATCCTTCGCCTCTTAACCTGCTCAGGAATCCAGGATCTCAAAGCTTGTAGTTGGAGTACAAAGGGTCTTTGATATCCCTCAATAAAAATGCATCCAAACAGCAGATTATGGCAAAACTACCTTAGACTATCTGAGACCCTTAAAAAAGAATCCAGTTGAAAGAAACGATATTTTTATGGTTAAGACACTGAGCTGAAACTTGGGAAATTCTGATTCATTTCACACACAAAGACTCCTTGTGTGACCTTGCACAAATCCTTTAATCCCTCAGTAAAATACAGATTACACCTCACAGAGGTGTTATGAAGCCAAATTCAGCTACGAGGGACTCAGACACTGGAGTAATAGGGACTTGTAAATACCCAGGGAGAGTTTATCACTATTTCTACAGATATTTTAGAAACCATTGCATTTAACATCTTACCAAAATTACTAGTCCTTCCCTAATATCTACAGAGGCACTCCAAACAAGTCTGTTCTGAAAAAAAATATTTTCTTCTCCAAGTAGATCTAGAAACTAAATAATCATATGAAAGTTTTTACTAGAGAGAAGAGTAACCAGGTGACTGACTCCCACATACATCACTAAATATTGTTCGGCAGCCTACATAATAACTTAGACTGGGAATAAGATACCATGTGCACATCTTGAAAGCATTACCGAAGAGGAGGAGCCAAGGCCTTCTGCATGTATCATTGAAATAAATATCCTTCAAAAAGTTAAACACCAAAACACGAATCCAGACTAACACACTGGCCAAACACCTCAGCATTTGGAAACATATATTTTTAAAAGAGAGGGGAAAAAATAGATGCCCATATTTTGCTATCCTTGATAGTAAAAACATCCAGCATTCCCATTCTTTAGCCTGTCTCAAAAGATTGTGGCTAGGTAAGAGCAAAATAAAACTGATTGATCAAGTACAGCTCTTTTTTGTTTGAAACCAAACACCAAAGGGCAAGGAGAAAGACAGAGAGAGCTACTCTCCCAAGATCTACACACAACTACAGCTCCACCCCCAGAGATTCAAAACATAACCACAGATGCTCACTGGGTTCAGCTCCTGTCAGTGGAATCCAAATACAGCTATGGGCTTTGCTAAGTCCTTCAGGCCTGTCACCTTCTCAGTGAGACTCATATGCCCTGCCTGGCTTCCTGAGCTTGGCTCACACTTGAGGTTGATCAATTGCTTGGCTCCTTCCTGACTGGGATGGAAGAGTGGAGGTACTCCTCCAACCCCTGTGGCACCAAAATGAACTGGCACTCATAGGAGATAATACAGATTTGCATAACCCTTCCTTCCTCCCTTTTCTTCCATGCTATGGCAAGCAGTGAATTAACAATATTGATATTATATATTCTCACGGGCATCTGAGCTAGCACTGGGAGATGAATGGAGATGGGGCTGCTCCCCAGAGCTACTATTTCAGGTTATGCGAATGCAGGACAACATCGCCTTATCAATTAGCCTCAAAAATGCAACCGGAATGTATCTCAGCTAGAAATACCTCTCACCCCACCCCCATGAAAGCTTAGATTATGACAGCAGTATGCCACACTGCCATGTATCGCTGAATTAGTATGATGACTGAAACCCTCACACAACCTGCAAATTAGATTTTTTTTATAAAAAATGTCTCCAGCTTTGACATTACTGGGTAGATCTGCAGTACCTCTGCCTAAGACTGAAAATGAGTTTCTTAAGAACAACACCTCTGAAAATCAAGCAGCTTTGGAGGACAAACTGCCACTCTCTCTGCAGCTTCAAAAAACACTGATATAGGCATGACACAGAACAATACAAGGCAGAATTTCCGGGAACTGACAATTGTTCTGTGTGTAAACATCCTCCATCATGCACAAATGGCAAACTTCTCCCGGCCACAGAAAGAATGCCAATAAAATGCACTTCTACCCAACAGTAACGGCCAACAAAACTGATTCATACACTGCCAACTTTTGCTGGGAAGGATGTTGGCAAGTAGGTCACCCCATATATGCAAATTTTTCTAGAAATGACAAGAGAGTCAAACACGTTATTGAAAACACTTACTGAAAATCTTTTACTTACATTTTTGGGTAAAGTATCCAGCCCTAAATCCACAAACCAGAAAGATATTTATTCAGAAATATCTAACAGTAGCAAGAAAATACATCCCAACAATATGGTTCACAAAAGAGAAACTTGCAATTAGTTATAAATACAAAATCTAGAATGATTATGTGGGAAATCAGCATACAAACTGTGGGACAAATCACAGATTAGATCATTAGACCATCCCAAATATATATTAAGGATCTCTGGGTGCATCTACACTTGTAAATTAAGTCGACTTAAGCTTGCTTAAGTCGACTTAATTTACTCTGCGTCTACACTACACTTTGCTTAAGTCGACTTAAGGAAAAATTAAGTCGACTTTCTAAAACCTCCTTTTAAGTCGACTTTCTGCTTAAGTCGACTTTCTAAAGTCGACTTAAGCCAGTGTCAACGTGGAGTACCCCTAAGTCAACTCTAATTCGACTTAGGGGCCTCCAGGGCTTCCCCACTGCCTTCCCTGCCAGGGTGGCTGGCACAGGGAGAGCCCTGCCCACCCTGCCCCTATGCCCTGCCAGGGTCCCTGTCCCCCTTTGCCCCATTGTACCTTGGGACAATGGGGCAAAGGCTGAGCCCCCTGGCACTTGGCAAGGGGTGCCCCCCTGCCTCCGTGGACCTGCCCCAGGTCCACCTAACCCCTACAAGTCGACCTACGCATCCAGTGTGGACACTCTAGGTAGACTTTGTAGGGTCCCCCCTAAGTCGACTTAAAATATGAGTGTCTTAAAGTCGACTTTGTTAAATCAATTTAGCTAAATCGACCTAAATTAACAAGTGTAGACATAGCCTCTGGGATTAAGTCAACATAACAGACAAGAAACACACACAAAAGTATCAACCATCTAAAGGTGAAAGCTTAGATAATGTATGCAATAGAGATTATTGCATATGCAATTTAAAATTTCCTACTGAATAATTTGCACTGTGGCATTCAACTGTAAATTGTCAGAGTCAGTAATTGGCACACATTTTTACACTGTACCGCATGATGAGCTGAATGCCTTCATAGCTTGTTATTTGGAGCATTTCAGGGGATTTAAAAAGTGATTTGTTGTTCATTTTAGAAAAATGCACGGATCTTTTTTGCCTGTGAAATTCTTATTCTTTAACAAGAAATCAACCTGATAGTTAAATAAACGATTTCTCGAAAGGATAAAATGAATGGGGCACAATATTAATTTGAATAAGTCTCAACATGTCAGCTAGTGCTTCTGCAGATGAATGAATGTTTATTTTCCTGGTTTCCTTACAAATACAACCTTTTCTCCTCCTAAATGACTATACTAACAAAACCATTCTTTATAAATTGTTAAACTATTCAGTAAGTTACCGAATTTAATTTTTTGATCTTTTATATCAGGTCAATGATATGTATTATGCAGCTAGACAGTAAGATTTATTCCAAAGCTTACATTAAATTGTTTTAAATGGTTATAGCATATTTATAGTTACATGGTTATAAATATAATATATTTATATGGTTACAGTCCCTTCCCTCTGGCTCCACCAGGGACTCCAGCACCTATGGACCTAGGTGGAGCACTTTGCCGTGCTCTCTGCTACAGATTGGGGGAGGGGAACACTAATCTCCCATCCCCTTGGCTACAGCAAAGAGCCTGCACCAGTCTTTTAGCTCGGCCTGAGTCCTTAGGCAGCAGCTCCCTTCTGCAGTCAGCAGAAAGGGAGAGACAGGCCACTTTGAAAGCCCCCGTGGGCCACTTCTGTGCTGCAGGCCACAGGTTGGGAACCATTGCTCTAGACCCGTGAGGAATCCGGTCATCATGTCATGAGAGAATATTGCTTTTCCCTGTATAGGAGAATGAAAAGCTGAAATGGCCACCAGGAACACCTTGATGAAAGAGAAGGCCAGACCCTCACTGTTCAGATGGAGTAAACACTCTTAGATCGCCTAAATGGACACTTCAGACAGAAAGATGCTGTGAGAAGTTGCCCCGCAGGTACAGTGTTTTCACTTGGCCAGGTAAACTGTTCTGGAGGAATGCTTCCAGCTTCCCAACATGATCTTCTGGACTTGTTCCAAGCAGTAATGTTCCTCTAATCTTAGCCATGGAGCAGTCACGTCATCAGGGGCAAAAAGGCAGATTCAGGTGAAGCAGCCAGCCTTGATACTGAGTGAAAAGATCTGGTCTTGATGGAGGTGCCCAGGGGTGAGCCAACGACAGATCAAGCATCATCCTGAAACAGTGCTGGCAAGGTCATACTGGGGCTATCAGTATGACTTGTGCCATGTCCCTCTTGGGCTTTACAGGGACCTTGTAGATTAGTGGTATTGGGGTAAAGGTGTACGTGAGACTGTCTGACCATGAGAACAAGAAGACATCAGGTTAAGGAGGCATCCTCCAGGCGTTGTAGGGAGCAGAATTGCTCACACTCCCTGTTCCACCTGTTGGCAAATAGATCCACTTTGGGAGTACCCTTTTTAGTCACATTGTGCAGGGATCACGCATGGCAAAAGAAAAACGACCTGCTGAAGCAATCTGCTAAGGTATTCCTGACCCCTGGGAAATGTATGCCCTTAAGGAGAACTGGGCTATACAGAAGTTCCACAGATGTATGGCCTCTTGACAGAGGGCTAGGAACCCAACCTCTTTCTCTGATGAAAGGCCAGAGGACTGGAGCCAAGATGTCCTTCTCATCAAGGCAGCTGACACCATGATTCTGGCTAATGAATCTGCCATATCTGAAGCTGTTTGTAGGGAGGTTCTTGCCACTGCCATATCCACCACCATGATTGCCTCAAAGTCCTGTCTGGATGTCTGAGGCAGGGAGTCTGCAAATTTTTCCTACAACTGCCAGATGTTGAAATCATATCTACTTAGCAGGACCTGCTTTTTATATATGTATATACTGTAAACTAGCCATAGAATAAACTTTACATCCAAAAAGGTCAAACTTTTTTGTATTTATTTATTTGCGGTAGAACTTTTCTGACTCTGCCAGTCCTGTTCATTGGATGCTGTTTCTACCAACAACCCTGGGGAGGGGTATGTGTAAAGCTACTCAAAGCCCATTGTGGGAACATATTTCTTTTCTGCCTGCTTTGATATTGGTAGCAGGGATACCAGGCTTCCGCTTGTGTCTTCCTCAGTTTCTTCTTTGGCATTGGTGATATTGGTTGGTGTTGAGAAGACATCAGCACCAGCAGGGTGCTCCACACCAAGGTTGATGTGCTCAGACCATTAATCTATAAAAATTTCCTATTGTTCTCCTTCCCCTAACCTCTGTGTACTTGACTATTTGTTCTTAGACTGAGTCTCTGCTGGCAGCCAACATTTGTATCTAGAAAGCACAGAGCATATTATGGGTGCAACCATATGCAAACAAAGAATAATTCATTCATAATAAATACACTCATGATGAACAGCAATGAACCTTCTGCTTGCTATTAGTTGGTGCTTGCTTCAGATGCTACTTTTTATTTTATTTGCATGGGGAAGAGCTTTACATCTAAAAATAATTCAGAGAGATTCACACAGATCAGGCAGAGAAAACAGAAGTTAAACTTCACAGCTGAAAATGAGCATATCTTCAAGAGCTACCCTGTTGTATATAACCAGATAAACTGCAAGAGCACCTGCAATAGCACCAACCAGTGTCAAAGATAGCAATATTGCTATCTTCGAATTAACATTATCCCCGAGGTGTGAGTGTACTACTCAATATCGGCTGCCATTCTATATGGACTATACTTTCAAAACACATCTTATATTTGAGGCATTCTGGTACTATGGTGATAAGTGCCACAGAAAAACCAATGAAGTCTGCAGTGCTCTGTTCTAAGTTCAAAAGACACTGAAGCATTGACATATTCTCAAATATGCTGTAAATTTTCAAAGCTCAGAAAAACCACAAGCTGTAGAGGAAGGAAAGAGAAGAGATGTCATTAGCTAACTCCTCTGTTGATCAGATAGTAGCTCATCTGACAAGAGCAGATTGGAAGAATAAAAACTTTCAGGGAGTATGGGCTCAATTCTACTAGGTGCTGTGAGCTCTTAATTCTCAACAAAATCAATTATATCAGGCCCTTGGATCAGGCCCTGAAAGTGCTTAAAATTTAACGGAAGTACATTACAGTAATCTCACCTCACGCATTCAACTTTGCTGAGGTTTCTGATTCATTACATCATCAGCTTGAGAAGAAAGAGTTTTAGGTTCCAAAATCATTTCAATTTAAGCTCCCTTACATTGAACTGTATGTGTGTCTGACACCCACGGTACTGCTACAAGCTGGTACCCCAACAAGTATGATTAAACATTAGCATCTATCTACACCTGCAAATTGACCCAATATCCTTCCCCCCACCAAAAAAAAAATCACAGAATCCATACCAGTTGTTCACACAGACCACTAAGGTGAGAACAGGGTGGCTCAGAGAGAAGTTTAAAGAGGAATCTGAATTATGATTGATATTTAGGGGGCAGAAGAGGAAAAAAAATCAGTGACCAGCTTTCCAGTGGTGATTAGATCACATTTTCAAGCATATTTTCACAAGCATTGGGGTTTGTTTTTTTCTTTTTTGGGTGAGGAGGGACGGGGGTGGGGGGGGAGAGTGGGCATTGTCTTGCCTGGTTTTTATTTTCAGTGAAAATTGAGATGATCCAGACTTTTCTAGCTATCTCAGATCAGAAGATATAGCCCAAGGTCATAGACTTGGATGGTGCCAGAGGTTGCTTATGCTAGTTACAGTTCCATTTAATACACAGCAAATAACAAATTCCTCTTTGTCTGAATTATCATGACAAACCACCACACATCGCTCCACACATAGTGACTAGATTGTCAATGTTGGTCCAATGCCTAGAATCTGTTTCCTACAGCAGCGAAATGCCCTACTGTTTCACCAACTGAACAACAAAAGTTTATACGCTGGTGTTAACACACAAAAAACCCATCATTGTTTCTCTTCCATGGGGCAAATGAATCAAAAGAGATACAGCGGAGTTGCTACTAGGTCTTCAGAGAGGCAGGGCCGGATTATCACAGGGGTTTTAGGTGGTTAGGCCCTAGGCTCTGGTAGCTACTTGGGCAGACTGGCCAGAGCGGGGCAAAGCAGGAGCACCCTCTGGCCTCAGGCCACCCCCCCCAAGCAATGGGGCCCATGTGGTGGGGGGGCAGCCAGGTAGGGAGGGCTGGCTGGAGGGTCCCCATCGTGGGGGGCAGCCTGGGGCCCCCAGACTGGTTAATCCAACCCTACAGCGAGGACAATGTTAACAAATGTGATGTTGTTAAGAGCCTGTGGGTATGTCTACAAATAAACCAGAGTTACAGGAGCACGTGTAGACATACCCATACCAGCTTTGATCTGGCTAGTTCAAGTAACAATAGCAGTGAAATCACAGCAGCATGAGCACTCAAGGATATATTCAGGATCCTGGGCAGATAGTTCAGCGCATGCTGCCATGGCTTCACTGTTATTGTTTTTTATGCTAGCTACATCAAAGCGAGCTTGGGTATGTCTACACATACTGCACTCACACCTGTGACTACAGTGTAAACATAGACTGTGTAACTTAAAGCAGTGTTTCTCAACCTTTTTGATACCCGGGAGCAACTTGTTGCCTTCCTAAAGTGTGTCAGGGAGATTTCAGGAACGAGTGCCGCTCCACAGACCAGTTATTGAGAAATACCAACTTAATTGAAACAATGTGCACATTTTTTCTCATTTTTATTAAACATCAGTGTTAAATACACAGACAATTCAATAAATTAAATGTATAAAGATTGAACAACTTAAACTCAGAGTTAAATAAAATGGGTGGGGGATGTCTTTTGTTTTTAAAAAGGAATGATGAGGCCAAATTTAACATAAAATATAGGTTCTTTAAAAAGCTTTCACAAGATTTAAGATCAACAGAAACATTTCCTTATGGCAGTAAACCTTGCTACCCTGCAGTGTCTGATTGCAAAATTTCACTGCCGTGCTAAAGGAACAGAACCTGGATATGAAATAGATTATTTTCATTGTCCAAGATGATTGTAATACAAAAAGTGTACAAAACAGTAAAAAGAAATTTATATTTTGAAAACGCTTTTCATTGAAGCTTGTAAATGTGAGGCTGGCTTTTTTTGTTTGTTTGAATATGCTTATATGATCTTCCAGTAGTGAGTGTAGGGTTTTTTTGTTTTTTTTTTCCCCTAGACAGCCATAGCAATGAGGGTTTGGTGGTTTTTTAAACTGTTCTTTTGAAAACCAAAAACTCAAGACACTTATGGTAATGTTTCTTTGCACACTTATGGTAATGTTTCTTTGCACATCTTAAACATGGTGTATTCTAACTTTACTTAAGAATAATCATATAAAAATAGACATTTCTTCAAACTTGTTTTAAAAATAGCAATTTCATCCTATCCACATAAAATTACACATTTACCTCAGCTCACACCATCCCTACTCTCAATACCTTACATGTAGGACAAATAATATTCAAGAATTAAAATGTTCAAGCCCTGAATTTATGGAAGTCACTCATCTCCTATAACAGTGGCTCTCAGACTACTATATCCCCTTTCAGGAGTCTAATTTGCCTTTTATAGCCCAGTTTCATCTCACTTAAAGAACTATTTGCTTACCAAATCAGACATAAAAATATAGAAGTGTAACAGCACCCTGTTACTGAAAAAAATGCTTACTTTCTCATTTTATCGTATAATTATAAAATAAATAAATTGGAATATAAATATTGTACCTGCTTCAGTTTATAGTATATAGAGTACAGTACAAACAAGTCATTGTATGAAATTTTAGTTTGCACTGACTTTGCTAATGTTTTTAATGTAGCCTGTTGGAAAAGTAGGCAAATATCTAGATGACTTGATGTATCCCCTGGAAGATCTGTATGTACTCCCAGGGGTACATGGACCCCTGGCTGAGAAACATTATTCTAGAATATGCCAGAAAGATGAAAGACAGAATCACACAATAATTGTTGTAGTTTTCTTAGTGGGACCATTGGGTCTGAGAGGGAAAAAATTAAGTCTTCTGACTTCTTGTTTCCCCTTTTTTGATTGTTTACTGAGTGTATACCAGACAACACTAAGCAATACAAATGGTTCATACCTTCTATTCTGTAGGAATAAATAAATAGTTTGACAGGACTTTGAAAATCTAATATCTTTAATACAGTACCATAAGTCTCATAGTCAGTGATATGAAGCTGAACTTTTTATGGCCACAGAACCTGATAGTTATGTAAATCTTTTTGCTTGTTTGTTTTTATTCAGAATACATGAATATCCAACATGTGGATGAATTCTTGTAAGCAATGCTATGCTCATTACCTCATCAAATACACTGCTACCCCTATACTTAGTGGGCAGGAAAAGCTACCCAGATATTAACACACTGCACTAGTACGTTGCTGTTCTTGGAGAATTTCTGGGATCTATAAAGGTAGGGGGGGTTGCTAATATTTGCGCTGAGAGCTCGTCAGAATACAGAGTTTTTACAAATTAATATAAAAATAAACTATTACATTCTTGTTTTAATTGTAAAAATTAAAATTTTATTTAAGATTTTTTAAAGAGGTACCAAAGGAGGAGAAAAGAACTGATTTGGGCATATTTCAGTATTCATGAAACTGCAGAACAGGTAACGATGGAGAAAGCCAAGTTCGAAAATGTGCCCAGCCTTCCAAACTGCAGATGCTGGGAGTAAGAATTTTGCAGCCTTCTACAACACACTTCTGTGGCAGTGTTACAAAGTTCTCTATTTTTCTCCCCATCTCCAAATCAAGAACAGATGTAAGTAACAGTTTGGAACTCTGATGCATTTCTGTTCCCATTTCTATCCTTGTCACATATAGATTCGCTGGAGCTTTAACATTCCACATGTCTCAAAAGATAAATTTCCAAGAATTGAATATTATTCAATAAAATTCACTAGCACAAGTGAAATTAAGACTTCATTACCCCCATGAGTAGTCTTTCTATCTTCACTATGAAAAGACAAATTCAATTAAATGTTTTATTATAAGATGTAAGTATTCCAAAGCACCTACTAACTTAGATGCACAAATCCCATTTTGAAAAGTCACTTAGGCTATGTCTACACTAGAAAAGTCGACAACTTTTCTAGTGTAAACATAGCCCTTTGTCGACCTTATTAAATCAACGTAATGCTTTAAGTCAACTTAACAAGGTCGATTAAGGCACTAAACCCTTTCCACACTGGCTTTACGTAGACTTAAGGAGTCAACTTAAGCCTTAAGTCGACCTAGAACCAGGTGTTGTTAAGTCAACTTAAGCTTTCCTTAAGTCGACTTAAGGAAATGCTTAAGTTGACTTAACAAAAGCCCAGTGTGGACGTGGCTTTGTTTAGGTTGACTTAAGCCTCCTTAAATTGACCTAAGCTGCCAGTGTAGACGCACCCTCAGGGTCCTAAATCCCATGAAATGTTATGAAAACATTTGGTAACCAAAATACATGCACAATAATCAGGAAAGCAAGTATAGTGCTATAGAGTGGATTGACCTCAATAAGGCAATTTAAATCAGTGAATTAAACCATGATTTACATCAGCAAACGGAAAGCCTTGATTTAAATAAATTTTAGTCAACTTTTCCATTTATACTTGTTATTTTCTAAAGAAAGGCACATTCTAACTGGTTGATATAACATTCAAACACAACAATTTACAACTAAATGGAACCTTTGTGCTAGATTTAATTAATCTTTTTTCCTATCTAGAAGGATATATAAGGTGCAAGGGTACATTATAACTATGTACATTTATTTAAGGAATTATATAGCATATTATTTTCAGATTCTTCTTAATTGTACATTTTTGGTATATTAGTAAATAGTGAATTATATATTACTCATTTATTAGATAATTAACTTATTCTTCATGATTTGTCTCAAACTGCATTAGGATGGTAACTGGAATTTAATTAAATGTAAAAATTTTCAACTAAATTTTATTTGTTATTAAAAAACTACCTTAAGATATTTATGTATCCAAAACATTTATCAAAACATGCTACACATTTATAACTAAATGATTTATTAAAACAGAGGGATTAACTGCAGTCAGTGAAGTAAGCTGATTATTACTATTCAGTAGATTATCTTAATGAGATATATGGTTGTTTCTTTGAGTCAGAATTTAATGACTTTTGCCAGTTGCATTTGTTTGCAAAAGGCTGGGTAGCCAATTTAGAGAGTGTAATGTTATGGTCACATTTAGAGTGGCCATCTGACCTTTTGCAAACAAATGCATTCAAGTGGATTAGAATTCCTCATTCAACTCTTAACAATGTGAATTACTTGTGTTTTCTCTTTTAGTGTGTTCCTTTAAAGTCATCTCTTCAAAAAACCTTTTTTATATTATTTTATTTTTGACTTTTTGGTCTTCAATCAAAAAGAAAAGTAGATCAAATCATGGGGAAAGAACTTTATGGCCGTCAGGCAAACTATCACCTCTTCTCCAGTTACTTCAACTAGACCAGGGGTGTCAAACTTACGGCCTGTGGGCCGGATCCAGACCGCCGAGGGGTCTTGTCCAGCCCGCAGAACCCTGCACAGCTCTCCACCACCGAAGCTGTCAAGGACCAGTAAAGGTGACTGCAATTTTACTTTTTTGTCAGCATTCCTCCACTACAGAAAGGTATTCAAGGCGCACCATCTGCTGGTGAAAAGTAAAAACTGCAGGCGCCTTTACCAGAAGCTTGCAGATTCGGAGGTTGTGAGCAGGTTGGGTTTTTTTTCCAGCAGAGGCAGTGGGGGGTCCCAGCTGGGCACCTTGCTTTGAGGCTGGGTGCCTAGCTGGGCAGAAATTTTGTTGGCACCTGGCTTGGGTCCCAGATCTGGCCAGAGCCTTTTAAAATCTGCCCACTCCCCCCCCCCCCCCGTGCAAACCGAGGCAGTGGCCCAGGGCGGGAAATGGTCTGGCCAGAGAACTGACTCCAGGGGCTGGATTGAGCCCCTGTGAGCCAGGTAAATTGGGTGGAGGGGGCCTGGGGCTGGGGAAGAACTTAGGGAACTGGTGCGGAAAAGGTGAGTGGGGACCAGAATGGAGCCCCATGCAGGGAAGGGAACGGGCAGCGCAGCAAAAGGGAAGCGGTCGGGGAGCCAGCAGAGAAAAGGGAACCCCACAGGGCAGGGGAAAGGGAAGGTGTCAGAGAACCTGCAGGTTTGGGGAAGGGAAAGGGGAGCCCATGCTGCCCCAAGAGCAGCAGGGGAAGGCGTCAGGGATCTCAGGCAGTACCCTGCTGGGAAGGGGTCGGTGAGTCTACCTGGACATACTTCAGCCCCCGTCAGGTGTCCCGACTTCCAATGTGGCCCCCGACACTGAATGAGTTTGACACCTCAGAACTAGACTAAGTTCTGCTCATTGTATCTAGACAAATTACAAAGTCTATTCAGTTCCTGCAAAGCATTCTGATCACAGAAATAGGGTCCTACTAGCTTTGAGGAGTCGATCTCATCAGTTTGCAGCTTGTCTAATGATTAGAATCTGCTTACTGCCACAAAAATGTCTTCAATTACGTGTGGCTTCATAATCTTTTTGAAGTTGGGTATTTTGTTGCTCTGTAGTATTCTGCGTGGTGCTGCTTTGCACATATTTTAAGGGCAGGTGCTTCTCTCCTCTGCAGTTTCATTCTTTTTCCATGTTATATTACACACATGCAGGGTACTGCTCAGTGACAGTAGTCGTAACTGCATTGATTTAAATTCCAAAGGGGTAGCTGTGTTAGTCTATTGTAGAAAGACAAAAGAGTCTTGTGGCACTTTTAAAGACTAACAGATTTATTAATCGCATGAGCTTTCGTGGGAGAAAGAATCCTAACACCTACTTTGATTTGCTGTTACAGCCTGACCTGATGCTATGTCATACACTCCCCTGCATTTAATTTCCTCCCACTCTGTAACTTTCCTATCTTCAAAGCGTCTGACGAAGTGGGATTTTCTCCCACGAAAGCTCATGCGATTAATAAATCTGTTAGTCTTTAAAAGTGCCACAAGACTCTTTTGCATTGATTTAGTTACCAACAGTTCAAGAAACTTCACTGTTTTTCAAAGAGACATTATTAAAGGCACAACAGAAAACTATTTCATAGCATAGGAGAGATTGGAATTATAGCAAGAGACCACCCTGGCTTGATAAGGAGATCTTCAATGATCTGAAACTCAAAAAAGTATCCTACAAAAAATGGAAAATAGATCAAAGTACAAAGGTTAAATATAAATAAAAGTGCATAGGAACAAAATTAGAAAAGCCAAGTCACAAAATGAAATTATACTAGCTAGTGATATTAAAAGGTAGCAAGAAAACATTCAACAAATACGTTAGAAGCAAAAGGAAGACGAAAGAAAGGGTAGTCCCATTACCCAATAAAAGGAGAAACCCAATAACAAAAACTGTGGAAATGG
This sequence comes from Pelusios castaneus, assembly GCA_007922175.1. Classification (NCBI taxonomy): domain Eukaryota; kingdom Metazoa; phylum Chordata; order Testudines; family Pelomedusidae; genus Pelusios; species Pelusios castaneus. Next base: position 6,006,806 of record ML685851.1, read on the forward strand.
CAGAAGGGCTAAATGACTTTTTTGTTTCAGTTTTCCCCAAAATGTTTGGTCAACTTAATGAATGCCAGTGAAAATGAGGCAGGATCAGAGGCTAAAATAGGGAAAGAACAAGTTAAAATTCTTGGACAAGTTAGATGTCTTCAAGTCATCAGGGCCTGATAAAATGCATCCTAGAGTACTCAAGGAGCTGACTGAGGAGATATGGAGCCATTAGTAGTTATCTTCAAAAAGTCATGGAAGATGGATAAGATCTCAGAGAATTGGAAAAGGGCAAATTTAGGCTAGGTCTACACTGGCAGTGAAATTTGGCAGCAGTCGATGTTAGTAAATGGACAGGAGTTAGCTTGCGTTACTAACTCTCCTTCAGCATGGCATCTTCACTCTGCTGAGACAACGAGAAATGCGTTCCCATCAATGCAGCGCTACACCACTTGAGGGGGTGATTTTATTAAGTCAATCTCCAGATTGACTTAGTGGGTCTTAACTGACCGCTAAGTCAATCTGGAGAGTTTGATCTGAAAGCAGCGAATTTGCCACCATCAGTGTAGATATGGCTATAGTGCCAATCTACAAAACATGGAATAAGGACAACCCGACAAATTACAGACCAGACAGCTTAGCTTCAGTACGTGGAAAGATAATGGAGCAAATAATTAAGCAATCAATTTGCAAGCACCTAGAAGGTAATAAAATGATAAATAATAATCTGCATAGATATGTCAAGAACAAATAATGTCAACCCAACCTAATCGCTTTCTTTGATAGGGTAACAAGCCTTGTGGGAAGCGGAAGATGTGGTATATCTTGACTTTAGTAAGGCTTTTGATACTGTCTTGCATGACCTGCTAACAAACAAATTAGGGAAATACAACCTAGATGTGCTTGGAGGATAGGATTAAAGTTCTAAATGATCTGGACAAACTGGAGAAATGGCCTGAAGGAAGTAGGATGAAAAATAATAAGGACAAATACAAAGTACTCCACTCAGGAAGGAACAATCAGTTGCATACATACAAAATGAAAAATGACTGCATAGGAAATAGTATTGTGGCTGTATTAGCAGGAGTGTTGTAAGCCAGACATGAGAAGTAATTCTTCCAAACTATTCTGTGTTGAATAGCGGGGGTGTTGTGTCCAGTTCGGAGTGCCACATTTCAGGAAATTTGTGGACAAATTGGAGAAAGTTCAGAAAAGAGCAACAAAAAAAAATAAAAGGGGTAGAAAACATGACCTATGAGGGAATAGTGAAAAAAATGGGTTTGTCTACTCTGGAAAAGAATCAGCGGGGACATGGTAACTGTTTTCAAGGACATACAAGGTTGTTACAAGGAACACGGAGAAATAAATTTTCTCTTTGAACTCTGAGGCTAGGACAAGAAGCAATGGGCTTAAATTGAAGCAAGGGTGGTTTAGACAAGACATTAGGAAAATCTTCAAGTAGTTAAGCACTGAAATAAATTATGTGGGAAGGTTACAGAATCTCTGTCATTGGAGATTTTTAGGAGTAGTTTAGACAGACCTGTCAGGTAAGATCAATACTTAGGGCTGCCTTTAGAGCAGGGAACTAACCTAGAAGACCGCTTGCAGTCCCTTCCAGTTCTACATTTCTATGATTCTATAAAGCATCTTTTGATAATAATCATGAATTTGCTTTGAAACCATTTGCATCTCCTTTGTTTGCTTTCCTTAAACATTTGCAGAATAATAATAGCCAGCTCTTACTTAGCTTTTCTTTAGTAGATCTTAAAATACTTCACACTCATTATTGTATTTATTCTCACAACATCGCTGTAAGGTAGGGAAGCACTATTACTGCCATTTTACAGCTGGGGAACTAGAGAACAAAGTGAATTGCCCAGTGCCACACAGAAAGTCTGAATCTGGGTCAACTAGCTGTAGAATAATGCCTTCACCACTGGCCCATCCTTCCTCTCTTAATTTTGTTTGAAAGAATATCTCCAGATGAAAAAGTGCTGTGAATGCTCATGCAAATGTGTGTAGTCATAAAAGTAGTCATTTGTGAATATGTTCCATGTAGCCATTTTAAAAGATTGAAATGCACAGGATGGAATGCTTCTGCACAAACCATTCACAAAATAATTCCTCACAAAAAACAATTTTGTAAAAGATGAAGCTTGTTCATGGATAATTTGCAAACAGAAAAAAAAAGAAAATTTGTCAAATACATGGGTCATTGCAGATAGTTTTCTCACTGCTACTTGCAACATGTTTCTTAGACACAGAGCTGCCAGCAGATCGAGGGATGTGATAATTCCCCTCTATTCGACACAGGTCAGGCCGCATCTGGAGTACTGTGTCCAGTTTTGGGCTCCCCACTACAGAAAGGATGTGGACAAATTAGAAAGAGTCCAGTGGAGGGCAACAAAAATGATTAGGGGGCTGGGGCACATGACTTATGAGGAGAGAATGAAGGAACTAGGCTTATTTAGTCTACAGAAGAGAAGACTGAGGGGAGATTTGATAGCAACCTTCAACTACTTGAAGGGTTGCTCCAAAGAGGAGGGAGCTAGGCTGTTCTCGAGGGTAACAGAGGACAGAACAAGGAGCAAGGTCCTGCTTTTTAGCAGGGGGTTGGACTAGATGACCTCGTGAGGTCCCTTCCAACCCTATGATTCTATGATTCTATGATTCTAGAGCTAGCTGAACAAGGTAATCGGCCTAAATCAGTTTGCTAATCGGTGTTCAACTCTTGCTTTTCAGATGAAAAGGAACAACACGGACTCAAGGATAAAGAGTGTCTTTAAATAGAATTGTCTAGGAGATTTAAAATCAGAGAGCTTTTGCCTTAACAGAAAACTAGTTTTGAAATGCAGCATTATTTTGTCTTCCTGCAAGTTTGCATCATCCTTCTTTTATTATTAGGTTTTGCTTACAAAAATCATCCTATTACGTCTAACTGTGACCTAAGTTTGATCTTTATGCTATTCATCATGAAGAGCTAAATCCTGTTGCATGGCCGAATGCAGCTCATTCCTTCCTATTAAAAGCAGAAAGGATTTAGAGTCCCATTCATTTATCATTGGCTCTGAAACTTCTTTAGCTAAAACAATTCTCTATTCCATATTAAGGTTAATTATATCAATGAACATTGAAAAATCTTCTGTCCTACACATTTTTATTAGTTACATGGGTTTATAATGATCTAGAGTTAGTGAATCCACACTCAAGCACTGAAATACAAGATATTAATGAACTACTAATTAACTGTACTTATGTGTTATGCAAGACAATCAAACAGTATCCCCTAGGTTTAAAGGCATGTTCTCTGCTTTATTTCTGCTTTGCTATTTTCTTCTTCAAGCAAGTTCTCAATTAAAATGATCACCCTTATTGTCCAGATGTTATTTCCTGTAACACTTTTCTTACCGAGGTCAGATTTATCCTCCTATGACAAAAAAAGCCACCAGAGGCAGAACTCTGTGTTTCACTGTGTGAAGTTCTCACCACAATGGAGGTGTCTGGTGACATTGGAGGAGGCAGAGATTTCGGCATGCAAATCTTACAAGATCCATAGGAAAGTGAGGTTCAAAAAGGACACTGGCATTGTCCCCTCTGTGCTCTTGTTGTCCCCATCCTCCCCAAGTATGTAACAGCTCCTTATTAAGCCTTGCTGATATTAGCCACTCCTTCCCTTGAATGAGACTTCTCCTTCCTAGAAGATGGAACCTAGCAGTATAAAATTAATGTTGCTTCCAACAGCAGTTACTATCTCTGCTTTGCCACTGGCAGCTCTGAAGTAAGTTATGTAGAGTGGCTGCTATCTGGCCCTTCTGATACTTACAGACTTATTTCCATGACAACGCTGTAGAAGAAATGCAGCAACTTTGAAGGCAGGAACATACGAGTTCATGGAGCAAACCTGTTGTTCCCACTCAATTGCCACTGACTGCTACTGCCTTTTTCTCATGTAAGGAGAAGGAAGCATCCAGTGCTCAAATGTCTACTGCAGGATCCTTTTGCACAAATGGTCCACGTACCTGACCATTTTCTGACTTACATAAATCCAGGTCTGGATTCCTGTGCATTATAAATGCAGAAGGCCACCTACTCTAATTCACTAATAACTGATGCACAGATCAAATATTATATATTTGCTTGCTCAGAGTGGTGCCCTCTCCCTCTCTGCATCACAAAGTCCTATGTCTAGCTCTGTCACTTATTGTGTAACCTTGGACAAGTCAACTATCTGCTTTTACAGATCGGAAAACTACTTACCAACACAGCAATGCTATGTGGATTAATTACTTCGTGTTCACACAACTCTGAAGATTCAAAGGTCTTTCCACCGTGTACCCTTGAAACCTATTCTTTCAGTTCTGAAATCTAAAAACAAGAAACTATGCATGTGGGAAGAAGGAATGCAGAAGGAAATGGGTGTGCATGAGACACAGAATGAGGAAAAAAAAACCTTTCCACCACCAAGATAGGTAACAAACACCTTTGCACTGGAAAAAAAAATGTGAAATACATCATTAGAGAGAAGGAGGCAGGATAGCAACCAGACATTTTAACCACATATAATATTTCTGAAGCATTTAGAACTCACCGAAAATGTATATAAGCCTTTTAAATAACTAGCAAGAGGCCAGTAAATTAGGAGTGAAGAAAAGACTGAAAAACCTTTTGTTTACGCATCAAGGAAGCCAGATAGACAAAATAAAAAATTAAAACAGAAACTCGATATTACATGCCTGGGGAAATATTTCGTAAAAACATTGTTTGTTTGTTTTTTAATCTCCTTGTTTTGTTTTTCATGTTTCCTTGGTACTCTTTGCCTTTCCATCTTCTTTCCAACTGTATGTTATTGAAGACAATGACTAATGTCCCTCTATGCTCTACCCCAAGACTGGACCTACACGGTGAGCTTCAGTGCGATTCCCTTGCCTTCAGATTCACATACTCCCACTGGCTCTCATCTCATCAAGCTAGTGTGAGTACGAACAGTAACGTAGCCAGCAGAGGTACAGCTGAGCTGTGTCTAGTACAAATCTGCCTGACACCACTCAGGTGTGCCTCCACTGCCACTACCTATATCGCCCCAGCTATACTGCTATGTACTCTCTCCTTAGCTCAGTGAGAGCTAGCATGAGTATCACCAGCAGAGGAATCACACCCCTAGGTCAAAGCTTAGCAACAGTTAAAATTTGCAGTTTGCAAGTTAAAATAGCAAAGTAGATGGGTCTAAAACTTCACATAAAAGACTACATGTACAAAAATACACAGGCTAGTAATGCCAGACCTTTCTCTGGTCCACAGGCTTCCAAGACAGTTGTGTCCTATTTAAAGATGAAAATAGGAAGCATGGACACAGCAGCAGATGAATTACTGAATATTCAAGTATAGGAAATTTTTCCCCTCAAGTTTGACTTCTGTTGGTTCATTCTCTTCCTCATCAGCAAGGGGGAAAAAAACCTGTATAGTATTAGTAACATCTGAAAAACCAGAAAAGAACAAATTTGTAATCTAAACCATCTTACTTCACTATATGACAGAAGTGGCATCAGTATTGCCTGAAGATATTAGACCAAGTATGACAGTAAAAGGCCTTATCTTAGACACTGGATAAATGTTATGGCTTCTTCTTGTGCTATCCAATTAGACAGAGAATATCACTTCCTTCTTCAGGGTAATATAAAATAATTGGGCACACAGATTGTCTAGCATCTTCCCTATTACCATATACCAACACAGACATTTCTAACTACCAGAAAACAAATGCAAGTAATCTTACAGGTAGAAAATGAAGTAGGAATCCACTCCTTGCTGCTGTTACACTGAGTATAGCATATAGACTGATCTGATGTAAAATATTCCTCAGGTACAGAAAATCTGTGTTACATACACAATGTTCTTTAACAAAGATATCTATAGCGGTAACCAAATTAAAATATTACTCAATAAAAAGGTCAAGTTAAAAATCATGTGTATTGCTTAAAACTTTACTTCCTTCTTAGAATTCCTAAACACTCATAGGAAAACCCTAAAATAAATAATGAGGGTGCAAAAAAGGTAAAATACAATCCATCTGTTTTATTTAAAACAAACAAGGAGTCTTATAGAACTTTTAAAGACTAACAAATTTATTTATCGCATGAGCTTTCATAGGAGAAATCCCACTTTGTCAGCTGCTTGAAAATGGAAAAAATACAGTATAGGAAGGAGGGATAAATACATCCCTGATTTATAAACTCCAGGAACAATGTGCCTCCTAAAATGCTGACATTGTTCATCTTGGGGGGCAATAATATTAGACACTACTGTGGGATTGATTGTTAACATGAAACGTGGTAGCAAAGAGTTGAAACTTGCATTCCTAACAAGCAAGATAGAACATTCTGAGCATTTACAATAGTAGGGGTGGCTCGTGACTAACAGGCCAGTGGTGGCAGAACAGGAAGATCATGAAGCTAGATGTTACAGAGCTGAGCATTCTCTTGGGGATAAGGCTCTCAAGCAAAAGGATATAACATGTAAAATGGCTCTGTTTCGATAGTATGCACATAGTTAGGGCCAGCCTTTGACCAGATGGAACCCCAGATGAGCAAAGTCTTTGGCATTCCCCCTCTCCATCTGGCAACTCAGTAAATATGTCCTTTATTAGTCACTACTTATACTCTTCAAGTATTAAAACATAAGTACACTTTCACAATTACACAAGAAAACAAGGCTCAAGATATCACAGCTGGGCTCTCATGTCACTTCATTCTTATATTTCACTGCCAATGTCCCATCCCTTAAATATCCGCAAGGGAGTGGCTGACAACATTCTGGGAGGTTCAAGGAAAAAGTAGTTCTCAGGAAGTCTGGAAGCTCCCATGAGCTTCTACAATATGGGTCTTGTCTCCCAACCTTTCAGTTATTTCTTTCTTTCTTGGATTAGGCATCAACCCACCAACCTAAGTTTGACCCTAAGGACCCCTCACTTTCATCTGGAAAAGGGTTCATTGTTTTGTACCAGCAATTCCTATCAGACCTGACAAACTTATACGCCCCACATTCTACTTTCTAGCATTTATCCAAAAAAGATCATGTAAGGTGTCTAATAAAAGCTTACACCATACTGACCTTCATAATCATTTTTAGATGTTATGGATGGATGATATTTAAGGAATTGTGCGTACTTACTGAAAATATGTAAAGACTTTTTTCAGGCAAAGCTGACAAACAGATTTTTTCAAGACAGAAAATAAGATGTTTATCGTCCTGTCATATGTAAATTACATAGTCTAAGTCAATATAATGGAAGACCAACTCACATATGCAATAAACAGGAAGATATGAAGATACCTAGGAGCCAGCATCAGAGGAAAGAAACCACAGACGGTCATTCTGACTCTGGAAATAAAAACCATGAGCTTTGGGATGTAAGAAGAAAGCAAACGGAAACCTTTTTGTCCATCAAGGGACCAAAAAGGACAGCACTCTTTGCATCCATGTGGGCAGGTGACACTGAGAGCTTGCTTTAGGTAAGAAGCTACTTTAGTCAAGTCCCAGAAGGGTATCTTGTTTATTTTACTTTAGTCATGGATTTTAGCCTGATTATAAGCATGTTACCCTTTTGATTTTGTGTGTGTAGCCATTTCTGTTTCCATTTACTATCCTTAGTCACACTCTTTTAAAGCTCAATCATGGATAATCACAAATTTAGGATTGTTTCACTATAGATTTACTTTGGTGCTGTAATTGTACAAAGGACCTGATTCCGCATTGTGTCAGTCAAGCTGTGTGTACACTCTCTCTTCAGGGACAGCTTACCTGATAATTTCTGATAGCATCCAGTGATAGGAGCTGGATACCGCAAGGAGTGTTCCGAGGACTTGGGGATTGTTGTGCATCTATTATTAGTCTGCACAAGAAGGCCAAGACTTGCGGAGACATGAAAGTCAGGGCTTTTATGTAGCCAGAGACTACTGGTTTTAGGGAGGTAAACTACAGCAAGTACAGACAAGCCTGCTTCATGCTGAAGGCAGACGGTGGCAACATACCTCCCAATGCTATATATTCCTAGGGAGAGCCACAGGTAGAGTCTGTCTTTTCTGGATTAGGCATCAACAAACTGTGCCAGGTTGATGGGATCTGGATTCATGCGACCACCTCAGCCCCTTGTGTAAGATTTGATTTCCCAGAACACTAGTTTGATATTTAGACTCTTTAGTCGTTTTGGTGGACCCGCTAAATTCAGTAAGATTGTGGTCTTTTGGTTATTTCACTGTTCTTTTCTAGCAACATATCGACTGATGGAATTATTACATGTAGAGTGAGAGGAAAACAGTAGCTAAAATTAATACAAAATAGACCCTGAAGATTTTGGCGCTCACCTACATTATGGGCATAAGAGATATCAGATAACAGAAAAGCATCATTACATCATTAGATCATCACACCAACAGCATGTACCGGCAGCAAGAAGGATCAATAAAAGACAAACCTGATTTGCAGCTAATGAAGAAATAATTTGCAGCACCAGTGTAAGCAGCCACCCTACATGCTATCTCAAAACTAAAAGCCAGAGGAGAAGGAGCTATGAAACGTGCATGGATCTGAGATGTATACTATAAGAATGCAATTAAGGAAACAATCGAAAGGAACACAAACTATATTGAAAGAGACGACATGCTCAGTCAGATATCACCACAACAAGAACTTCAAGTTTTCAGGGCAAGCACCTCTTTTCGCCCTGGCTAAACTTTCTTCTAAACTAAATAAACACTGAGCATTTCACGTTCCCTCTTGATATTTTAAAATATGCAGTTAGCAGAAGAAACAGAAGGCAGCATGAAGGATGAAGAGTCTGTCTATATGGTGTGTTAGTACTAACTAGAGGGGAGTAAATACTAGCACACACTAATGCATTGAACACAAGCTGCCCACGTGCAGAGGCGGCTTTTGGGGTAGGCGAAGCAGGCGCACACCTAGGGCCTTGAGCATTTGCCTACTCAAAAGCTGCATCTGCCTCAGTCGGCAGCAGAGGAAGGAGCTGGCCCTGGGGTTGGGGGTGGGGAGCTGGGGTCGCGGAGGGAGGGGCAAGGCGGCCTGGAGCCAGGGCCGCAGGGGGGGCTGTGGGGGCCTATAGGGGGCCATGCAATGGGCTTCCACCTAGCTATGTCACCCAGGGCTGTAAAAATTTTGTACCCTGAGCATTGTAATTACATCAACCTAACCCCCAGTATAGATGGTTAGGTCAACAAAAAACATTTTCCATCAACCTACCTACCATCTCTCAGAGAGATGGATTAACTATGTTGTTGGAAAATCCCTTCCATTGATGTAGGAAGCACTGTAACTGTGTTGCTGTGGTGTTGTTATGACCCATAAGCACTAGGGGATTCGGCTGAAGACCACAACACAAAGCCACAAGGTGTGCCGGCTGTCGAGCTGGGTTATCAGCATTTTTAATGTCTTGTCTGCAGGGTTGATATTCCTCTCTAACACACGAACTGGAGTAAGCCAGTCACTTATTACTAGAGGAATGAAAGCCGCTAGTTAGAAGAATGCACTGACTAGATTTTTATTTATATAAACTCAGTTCTCAAAATGTAAATTTAAATTAAAAAAAGAAATATATAACCTTTTATTACCTTCCAACAACTTAGAGATAACCCATGACAATTGGAAAGCATGGTTAGTTTTGATGGTAATTTCGTCTTTAAGATTTTATTTTCATAGCCACATTACATGTTGAAGTTATGGGTGACAGCATTTTTTTTTTAAAAAAATGTTTCCATCAGGATTCAGAGGGTACTTAACACATCACAAAGCTCTTGTCCATCATACATCAACAGGGTGAAATGACCTGAACATTACTGCTTTTGCATGTCCAGTAAGATTCTGGCCTGTTGTCCCCTAGGTAAGCAGCACATTGCTTTCATTGTTAACTGCTGTTTTATATATTCTGCATTCATGCAGAATAATTAGATAGTTTAGCACTATAATTTCTTCACTTTTTTAATCTGTTACCTCCTTTTAACCACATCCTGGTTTGAAAACAGAGTCAGATCCTCTGCTGGTGCAAATCTACTTACCCAATGGAGCTTTGCTATTTATACCAACTGAGCATCTGTCTTCGTTAAAAAAAAAATCTGAATGTGGTTCAGTTGTGTTTGGCTGTACTAAGGAATCAATTCAACTGTTTTGCAAAGAAAGACAATTCTTAACAGAACCTTTTGAGTTTTAAAACATTTTTGGAATAAATACAAGCTTTGCTCTCCTCTAGCCTTTTTCTTTTAATAAATATTTCCCTAGGAGCCCACCTAATTGTTTTTGACTCACAAAAAAAGGCTGTCATTGAAATTCCATTTTGCCAATTTATTAACCTTCAATTGAGAAATTGTTTGATCTCCCCCAGTAGTCAGTGTCAATTTTTTTAAAATACCAATCCATTGCATATTATCAGCTGAGGGGAAACCACCACAGAGAATGGCATTCTCCATAGCAATTAAAATGTTGAGTATTTTAAGTAAGTCTCCTTTTTGACTGTTTTTTCCTACATTTCAGTTATTAAAACTGTCTGCCCTTGCCACACAGCTGATGACTAATATGAATCATGGTAATTTCTATGCTGTGAGAATGGCAAAAATTCTGGGGGAGGTAAAAGAATTGGACATCTTTATCTCGATATTGTTCTCTGTGTGACTTCCAGCAAGGTGGGCAAGTGTAACAGTGGTTTTGATGATGTGACCCATCTGTCTCAAGGAAGGTCCTAACTCATCTTATATCTGACAGAAATAACTTTCTATCAGCCAGGAGCAAATTCAAAACAGTGACAAAGATCAAGCCCTAAATCCCTAATTCAAACCTCAGACACATCTAGCCCTTCAAAATGTTTCACTTACTTCTGTTGCCGGTATGTTACTTTAAAAATTGGTCAACATAAAGCACTGAACATGAATCATCTGGTAGCTTTAAACAATGAGAGTCCTGTGGCACCTTATAGACTAAACAGATTTTCTTCGGCATAAGCTTTCGTGAGCTATAACCCACTTCGTCAGATGCATGTGACAAAGTAGGTTATAGCTCACGAAAGCTTATGCCGAAGAAAATCTGTTAGTCTGTAAGGTGCCACAGGACTCTCGTTGTTTTTTGCTCTACACACAGACTAACACAGCAACCCCTCTGGAAATATGATAGCTTTGTATCCTTGTCAATTTCACTTACTTTCTCTGTAATTTTTGAGGGCCTGAATCAGCAAGGTACATGATCACTTAACTAATCTGGACTACTTACCTAAGGACCTCAGAAAGCACTTTCCAAATAGTTTTAAAGTAGCACTTGATGAAAACAGCTGGCTAACGAACTCTCCCCATTTTTAAAAATGCACTGTTAAAAACAAAAAGTAAATTAAAAAGATTTCCTTACTCATGGCATTCTTTCCTATTAGGCCAACAGCTGAAATTTTCCTTTACTATAAAAAAGTTAAATTTAACTTCAGCTGATCTCTTTTGTATACTATCATAGCTGATTCTGGAATCATTGTCTGTACTTAAAGCTATAGCTGTTAAAAACAATATGCTTATTATGGGCCTAATCCAAAAACACACTGAAATCAATGCAAAGAGATGTGCTTTGTCAATGGATTTTGAATGAGGCCTTATGTGCACTTTTCTAGTTCCCTGACAAATTTAGATTTTCTGTATTTAAAAGCTGTGAGGTGAAATTTGGCACCAATACTACTAACAGCACACATAATCCAAGACTCCTATCCTATGTACCCTTACGATTTCATGGATCTCACTACAGGAAAAGGGCCTCCTTAATTACTTTACTAATACATTTTTAAATAATACATTTGAAAGTGCATAAGCATGAACAAACAGCAATGGTGTGTAGCACTAGTGTATAGTACAATTGTAAGAAGTACCTAGAATAGAAATGTCATCAGAATGCAATAAGCAAAATACAGGCAGTTGTGTAACCAATACATTTTGTAGCCAATCAATTTTTCACTCTATAAAATGCATTGGCTCAATTATAAAAAAAAAAAAAAAAAAAAAGTCTATGAAATAAGCTTGCAGGTCTCAGTTCAGTTCCCAGAGGCAAATGTTGCACCCAGTAAATCACCCTATTCACACCTATGCCAGTCTCAGAAGAGCCCAAGGGCTATGTCTACACTGGCAAGTTAGGTTGACTTAAGGAGGCTTAAGTCGCCCTAACTTAGTCCTTGTCCACACCAGGCTTTCATTAGGTCAACTTAAGAAATCCCTTAAGTCGACTTAATGAATGCTTAAGTCAACTTACTAAGAACCGCCAGGTAGGTCGACCTAACCCTCCTCAGGTCAACCTAACCCTTCTTTAGGTCGACCTAAGCACAGTATGGACGCTTAAGTCCACTTTGTTAAGTCGACTTAAGGGCAGTTAGGTCGATTTAACAAAGTGAACTTAGTCCACACTTAGTCGACCTACCTTTTTGTAGTGTAGACAAAGCCAAGGATTCTAGACAAATAAGTTCCAAAGGGGTAGCCTTGTTAGTCTATTGCAGAAAAACAGAGTCCTGTGGCACTTTTACAGACTAACAGATTTATTTATTGCATGAGCTTTCGTGGGAGAAAATCCCACTTCATCAGATGCTTTGAAGATGGGAAATTTACAGAATGGGAGGAAATTAAATGCAGGGAATGTATGACATAGGATCAGCTCAGGCTGTAGCAGCAAATCAAAATAGATGTTAGGATTCAAACACCGGGGAACAGCACATAGAGGAAGGTGAGGTCAAATCACCTGTTGTAATGAGAGGAAAATCCCTAGACCCTGTTTAACCCCAACGCAACTGAGTTGAATTCGCATATAAGTTCGAGTTCTGCAGTTTCTCTTTGAAGCTGTGATTTGTTATTCATCTGTTTCAGCACAGCTATTAACAAGTCATCAATGGAGTGAGCAGAGAGATTGAAGTGTTCCCCTATTGGTTTTTTAGTGTTGCAATTTCTGATGTCAGATTTCTGTGCATTTATTCTTTTGCGCAGATACTGACCTGTCTGTCCAATATATAAGGCAGAGGGGCATTTCCTGCACATGATGGCATAAATCACACTGGTGGATGAGCAGATGAATGATCCCTTGATGGAGTAGGGGGCTTGATTTGGTCCTGTGATGGTGTCTTTAGTGTACATATGAGGGCAAAGTTGGCAGCATGGTCTGTTGCAGGGATATGTTCCTGCTTTAATGCTTCTGTTGTTTGATCTGTAGTTGTCTAAAACATGTGGCCACACGAAGAGCCCAATTGGGGTAGATCCTTCCCTCATTATACTGAAAATATCTTACCCAACCACTAAATTAAAAGTTCTTTTAGTCAGTAACAGCAATATTGGCTCTCCAAAAGGAACACTGCCAGAAGGGTGACATCTATGGACAGCCTCTTCTCTGAAGTCTGGTTACATTCACACATAATTTAGAAGATCATCAATTAAAAGTGGCTGCCATCTGCCCAAATTACACATGAGTAAAAGGACAGATTAAACCAGCTCTCTGCATTGGCATAAACAAGTCACAAATATGAATTCATATGCATGTGATCTAAGTATTTGTGGAAGAGGCAAGATAATACGAAGAACAGCTAATCTGTGGATTGTGACATTAGTTTTAATTAGTCACAAAACAAAAATGGCATGACGCTCCATACCAATAATTACTGTGTAAAAAAAATGTTCAGGCACATGGTTTGAATGCACTTGTTGAATTTTAGTCAGGTGGGAAAATTATTGCTTTTTAAATATTAAATAGCAACAACAGAATCCACCAGGAGAACATTTAAATCTGCCAGTCAGAAAGCATGGCATGATAGCAAGCAGTCGTTTTACTGGAGAGCTAAGAAGGAACCAGAGTATAGATCCATGGTGCTCCACAAATGGGAGCTGCAATATAATTCTGTAACACAATCATCAAGTCTCTTTCTAGCAGGATAAACAAGTAGTCTTGTGGCACTTTTAGAGACTAACAAATGTATTTATCGCATGAGTTTTCATGGGTATAAACCCACTTCATCAGAAGATAATGGTTCCAGCCATAGAGACTACATCCAACAGCTGGGGGACAGAATGTTACATGACCTACAAGTGAGGCAATCCCTCTGGTGAAGTATGGACATGAAGTGCTTAGAAAACTGTTGTGTCCTATCTAGTGCTTGCTGCAATAATCACCACCACTTTATAACAGAAAAACATTTAGCTATTTGTTTTCAATAGTACACATTCTTATCAACAGTTGTCTTTACTTCTTGATTTATTCACCGTACGTGAAGGGGCCCCTCATCCTTTCCAAATGTGTTAAGATGAAGTTTATATAATGTAGTTTATTTGCTATTTTAAGCCTCTCTCTCACATTCATGTACTTGATATTTTATAATACATGTTTATTTTATGTATCAGTACAATAGTTGTGTATTTGTCAGGTTGTTAGGCAATACTTTCTATCTTTCTCATTCTTGCACTCAGCTATGGATTACTGGAGTATACTATGTTTGTTGCTTTAGGGCAAACTATAGTAAATACTCAGCATGACTAAAAGTGGCAGACATGTGGCCCTTATTGAAGAATACACATGCAATGCAAAACAAACAAGCATGGTCATGCTGGAGTGACACATTCTGCAGCCATTGCTTTTCCCCTCCCTGACTGTAAGGTGTTGGTCTGTCCCTCTCTGTGCGTCTGTAGGAAGGTCATGCCCCCTCACTACCACGGTCCTGCAGCCACCAGTCAATTAAAGCGGGGAATTAGCAGAGTTGCAGGAGTCCAAGACCCTTTTGTGGGACCAAGAGGGCAGGATCAGTAGCCTAGCCCCAGGTAGGGCGAACAATCAATTGGTCTCCAACCCTCAACGTCGAGTTCACGGGTTAGAGCCCTGTCCAGAAGCAGAGACACAAAAGCTATGTCTACACTTGCAAGTTAAGTTGACTTAAGGAGGCTTAAGTTGACCTAACTTAGTTCCTGTCCACAGCAGGCTTTCATTAAGTTGACTTAAGAAATTCCTTAAGTCGACTTAATGAAAGCTTAGGTCAACTTAACAAGAACTGCCGGTTAGGTAGACCTAACCCTTAAGTTCACTCCTTAGGTCGACTTAAGCATAGTGTGGACATTTAAGTCCACTTCATTAGGTGGACCTAAAGGCAGTTAGGTCAATTTACTAAATCCCCGTTCAGGGAAACCACTTCATTAAGTCGACCTAACTTTTTGTAGTGTAGACATAGCCAAAGAGCCTGAAGGGCCCAGGCAGAGCAGGCAAAGAGTCTAAAGCCCAGGTGAGGCACACAGACAGCCTATGGCATCTGGCAGTGTTTACAGGTTGGTGTAGTGGTGCAGTTGCTCCGCTACAGCACCCAGGGGGTTAACCGGGCCTAGGAGTAGCAGCCAATAGGGTCGCTGGGCTGCAGAGCCAATCAGTATAAGAAGGAAGGCAGCAGAGCTAGCTGCTCAGTCTGCCTGAGGAGCTGCAGGGAGAAGGTCCCCCTGGTCCCAGGCAGCTCGTCTGAAGGGTAAAGGTCCATCCAAGACTCCTGAGAGAGGAAAGACACAGCCTTCCCTTCTGGCAGCGCAGCCCAGATGGAGCTCCCTGGCTCTCCCTTTATACATCCTGCTCTGTCCCCTGATTTCCAGTCTTATGGCAGGAAGGCTCTGATTCCACCCATCTGGGGGCGGGGCGGGCCCTCCCCTCCCCTTCCCTCTATCTGTCTCTGAGGAAGGCCACACCCACCCACTACACTGACATTCAATCTATACCAACCAGCACTTGAAATGTGGAACCCTTACCCAGAGACCCATTAAAAGTTACAGCTGATGAACTGCTGCTCAAAAGCAATAGAAAAACTGGTAGTTAAAGAAAAAGACGGTTGCTTACCTGTAACTGTCATTCTTCGAGATGTGTGCTCATGTCCATTTCTACTGTAGGTGCACACGCGCGCCCGCGTGCACAGCCATCGGCACTTCTTCCCTAGCAATCCCCGGCCTGGTGCCCAGCGCCTACTGGAGTGTCACACCTCTGCCGAGGTATATCAGGGGACACTGGGTCCCAGTCCTCCAGTCCCTTCTTTCCGCCAACTCCAAAAGCGGGGAGGGTATGGAATGGACATGAGCACACATCTCGAAGAATGACAGTTACAGGTAAGCAACCATCTTTTCTTCTTCAAGTGCTGTTCATGTGCATTCCTACTGTAGATGAATTGCAAGCCTTACCTGGATGGTGGGAGGAGTTAATGGTCTACTGTTTGCAGCACCGCTCTCCCAAAGGCAGCGTCGTCCCTGGCATACTGGACAATCGTGTAATGAGAGGTGAAGGTGTGGACGGAGGACCGTGTTGCTGCCCTACAGATGTCTAGAACAGGTAAGTGAGCCAAAAGGCTGCCGAAGAGGCCTGCACTCACGTAGAGTGGACCGTCACCCCTCTGGTGATACTACCTTAGCTTGGGTGTAACACAATATAATACAGTCCTTCACCCACGCCAAGATACGCTGTGCAGAGACCGGAAGGCCTCTCATTCGGTCCATGATGACCACGAAAAGTTGTGGAGACTTCCGGAATGGCTTTGTACGGTCAATGTAAAAGGCGAGCGCCCTCCGCACGTCCAGCGTATGCCACCTGCGTTCTTGTTCGGAGTGGTGCGGTTTAGGGTAGAACACTGGTAAAAATGTCCTGGTTACAATGAAAGTCTGAGACCATCTTGGGAAGGAACACCGGGTGCGGTCTAAGCTGCACTTTATCCTTGAGAAGACTGTATACAGTGGTTCAGAGGTCAAGGCTTTTAGTTCTGAAAACCTCCTTGTGGAGGTTATTGCGACCAGAAACACCACCTTGTATGAAAGGATTAGGAGGGGGCAGGTAGCTAGCGGCTCAAAGGGCGGTTTTGTGAGCTGCTTAAGGACCAAATTAAGGTCCCATGGAGGGATTGGATTCCACATCTGGGGGTAGAGCCTTTCCAATCCCTTCAAAAACTGTGCGACCATAGGTTGAGAGAACACCATCTTCCCTTGAACAGGAGCGTGGAAGGCTGAAATGGCCGCCAGGTGTGCCCTAATAGAAAACAGGGAAAGGTCTTTATTTCTCAGCATCAGGAGATAGTCCAAAATTCCCTGAATCAGGGCCTGTGAAGTGCATAGAACGCGCCCAGATCGAAAACCTGGTCCATTTGGAACGGTAGGAACTCTGGGTGGACGGTTTTCTGCTACCAAGGAGCACCCACCTAGCAGCCTCCGAACAGGATTGTTCCTCATGGTTTAGCCATGCAGTCTCCAGACCGTGAGGTGAAGCTTGGAGACATCTGGGTGGAGAACCCGACCCACGTCCTGGGAGAGTAGGTCTGGAAGGACCGGGAGTTCCCAGGGAGTCGTTATCGAAAGGTCCAGTAACGTTGTGTACCAGCATTGGTGAGGCCATGCTGGAGCGATCAATATGATGTCCGATTTGTCTCTCTCGATTTTCAGAATCATCCTGTTGAGCAGGGGAATTGGTGGGAAGGCGGTAAAGCAGGCACCCTGATCAGGTCATGAGGAAAGCGTCCACTAGAGCCCCTGTCTCTGTGGCCTGGAGAGAGCAGAACTGTTTGCATTTCCTGTTCTGGTGAGTGGCAAAAAGGTCTACTTGGGGATACATCCAAGATCTTCCAAAGATGGGGTTAACTTCGGGGTGAAGAGACCACTCGTGGTGAGGTAAGAATATCCTGCTTAACTGGTCTGCTTCTGTATTCTTTATCCCCAGTAGGTGAGCAGCTATTAGATTTATATGGTGAGCTATAGCAAAATCCCAAAGTGCAGTGGCCTCCCTGCACAGAGCTGGGGACCTGACACCTCCCTGCTTGTTCACATAATGCATAGCTGCCAAGTTGTCCGTTAGGATTCTGATCATCCTTCCTTCTATGAGGTGAAGGAACACTCTGTACGCCAGGTGTATGGCCCTGAGTTCCTTGGCGTTGATATGTAGGTCCCTCTCCGCCCGGGACCATAGCCCTTGGGTTCTTGCTCCCAAGCTTATATGGGCTCCACACCCTAGGTCCGAGACATCTGAAATTAACGTTAGTGAGGGAGGCTCTGGCATAAAGGGGACTCCTTTCAATACCGCCGTGGGGTCCTTCCACCAGCTTAGTTGAGACAGCATCGCACTTGGGATGGTAAGTACCCTGTCCAGGGAGTGGAGAGTTGGGCGGTATACTGTTGCTAGCCAAGTTTGGAGGGGTCTGAGTTTCTGACATGCTAGGGGGACCACTGAGGTGCAAGCGGACATGTGACCCAGTATTTGTAGACAGTGTCTGGACGTTCTCGTTAGGCAATGTTCTAGGGTGGTAATTAGATCTGCCATTGTCTTGAAGCGGTCCACCAGCAGAAATGCCTTGGCAGGACGGGATTCTAATGTTGCCTGTACAATATTTATGCTCTGTACCGGGTTTAGAGTGGACTTCTGCTTGTTTATGCAAAGTCCCAGTCTGTGGCAAGTGTTCAGAACTAGTGCAACCCCTGACCTGATTTGGCTTCAGGACTTTCCCGATTAGCCAGTCATCAGCTAGGGGAATATGTCCACTCGGTTGCGGCGGAGGTAAGCCGCTACCACCGCCATGCATTTTGTAAACACACGGGAAGCTGATGAAAGGCCAAAGGGCAGGGCAGTGAATTCGTAATGTTCCCCTGCTAGGCTGAAGCGAAGGAAGCACCTGTGAGCTGGGAGGATAGCTATATGAAAGTAAGCATCCTTCAAATCGAGGACGGCAAACCAGCCTCCAGGGTTGAGTGTGGGAATGATGGATGCTAGAGACACCATCCTGAATTTCCATTTTACGATATACTTGTTTAGCTTTCATAGGTCCAGGATAGGTCTGAAGTCTCTGTTGGGTTTGGGAACAAGGAAGTAATTAGAGTAGAAGCCCCTTCCTCTTTCCTGGGTTGGGACCTTTGCAGCTGCTCCCAGCGAGAGTAGAGACTGCACTTCCCTGATGAGTACTTGTTCGTGGGAGGGGTTGACGAGAATTGGATAGAATAACCCCTGGCGATCGTTCTTAGAACCCATCTGTCTGACGTTATCCTGCACCGTTCCCAAATAAAGGAGGTCAGGCAGTTCAAGAATGGGAGGGGGAGGGTTTGGTGTGATACTGGTTGGCCACCCTCAGAGATACCCTCAAAATGGCCTCCTAGCGCCCGGTGGACGTCTCAAACGGTTTTGCTGATGAGGTGTACATGAACTCGTATTTTGGCAGCGCCTCTCTGAGTTTCTGTTTCTGTCTCTCTGTTTGTAGGAAGCGAATCTCTGGAACTGAGGTCTGTACTGCTGCTGGGGCCCGCAGGTGGGGCCCTGAATGTACGCCGCATGGGGGTTGGGTAATATAAGCCCAAGGACCTCAGGGTGGCCCGCAAATCCTTGAGGCCATGCATATAAATCTGGGCCTTTGAAGGAAAGATCCTGGATGGTCTGATGAACCTTTTGGGAGAGGCCAGAGGAGAGCAACCAGGACGCACACCTCATACAGACAGCCGAAGCAATGGATCTCCCTGCAGTATCGGCGGAGTCGTAGGACGTTTGAAGTAAGGCCTTTGCCACCGCTAACCCTTCCTCCTGAATGGTGAGGAAATCCTGCAACTTTTCCTGAGAGAGGGATTCGCTGAAACCGTGTAGAGATCTCCACAGGTTGTAGTTGTATCTCCCCAGGAGTGCCTGGTGGTTGGTAATACAGAGGTGCAGTGTTGCTGTCGAATAAAACTTTTTCCCCAAGTTATCAAGCCTTCTGTGGTCCTTATTTTTTGGCATCGAGCTCGGTTGCCCCTGCCTGTCCTTTTGGTTCGCTGCCTCAACCACTAGGGAATTTGGAGTGGGGTGCCCAAAGAGGTATTCGAAACCTCTAGTGGGGACATAATATCTTTTCTCGGCAGTCTTAGAGGTTGAGTGCACAGAAGCGGGTGTTTGCCACAATGCTTTTATGATTTTAAGGACTCCATCGTGAATCGGTAGTGGCACCCTGGACGGTGTTCCTGGTTCCAACACATCAAAAAGGCTGTCTGCGGTCTCCCTGAGTTCTTGTGCTTGCATGTTTAGGTTTGATGCTACTCTCCTCAGCAGTTCTTGGTAGGTGTTGAAATCATCCAGAGTGTTAGGAGGCCCCTGGTTGGTGGTCTCCGATTTGGATTTGGGGATGGCGTGTGGAAGATGAGGTGTAGCCCGGCCTTGGTCAGGGTAATTGGCCCTCTGGGAGTCTGAGCATTCCGAGTTGGAGGGTGGAATGCGCTGAGGGGCTGCATTCTTACTCAGTGATGGGAGTGACTGTGAGGTGGAGTTCACTGGGGGTACACACGGCATCCACTATGGCCATTGGGTCTGAGTCACTGTCCATGGGTTTATCTGGCCCCCATCCTCACTCTGAGGGTTCGTAGGTTTTTTAGGGTTGACATCTGAGGAGTCTGAAGAAGATGACCAGGAGCATCGTCTCCTCCTGCTGCTCCTTCTCTCCTTTAACCTGGATCTGTTCTTCTCCTTGTGTTTCCTGATGCCTATCACGGTGTCGGCTAAGGGGGAGGTGCTCTTGTGTGGGAGAGCTCACCGAAGAGGGAGAAAGGGAAGGTGAGTTCCTTCTTCCTGCGGTCCCCACGAAGTCGGAGCAGGAAGGATTCCCTTTTTTCCCCTGCAACCGGGTCCCGCAGCCCCTTACTGGGGGCGAGCTCATTGGTGCCTGGGGGGACTTTGCCTGGTCCAGGCTTGAGTTTGTGCTCCCAGAGCTATTTCTGCTCCAGTGGCTCCTGTCCCGGCGGTACCGAGGGTGCCGCCGCCGAGGTGAAGATGGTGGGTCAGTACCGGGGCTAGAGGAAGGTGTGCAACCCTGAGCAGAGAGGACGCCATGCCGGTCAGCTCGGTGGCGATAGTGCCTGCGGTACCAGCGCTCAGGAACGTGCGGGGCATGTGTTGGGGAGGAACTCCCACTGCGGCACCGAGCGGTGCACTGCCAGCCACTCTATGACTGGGAAGATCTGGCGGGGGAGGCTCGGCCAGTGCTGGGACAGTGCTGAGGGTCCACTGCTCGGGGTGGAGCCGGCGCCGGGACTTCCTGGACCGCAGTCATCTGGCGGTCAGGACCCGGGTCCCTGGGGGGGGGGGGGGGGTCGGGAGGTCCATCAGGGACCTGGCTGCCAGGAACGCCTCTGGCATGGATGGCGTCGGGAGCAGCAGAGGGTTCCCCGTGTCCCTGGGAGCACCGGGGGACACTTTCAGAGGCTCATGTTGGGGGGGGGGAGTTACTCATTCCCTCTGCAGCTGCCGGGTGGAGCTCAACCCCTGAACTACCAAAGCCGCGGGGGAGCTGCTACACGGTGGGTCCTGCCTTTGCCTCCTCTTTGGGGACAGGCTCTGGCATCTGGGGGAGGTCGGGTCCTGGGAAGCTGCTGGCGTTGGAGCCGATTGAGTGCTCCGGGTAGGAGCCGAGAGGTCAAAATATAGAATTGCAATTTTACTAAAATGTCATTAAGATATTATCACACAGCAATTTGAAAGGCCAGCAGGTTTTATGGGTATTTTAGATTGAACAGGAAACAGTTTACTACTCTGTTGGTCTTACTGTCAATGTTTAATGTGGCCCAACATTCTGACTTATCATTGCATGAAGAAAAAATTGAGTTCTTTCCACTTTCTTGTCACCTTATGTGCCTCTCAGCTTTATATCCGAACCAGAGTGAAAGCTGAAGACCACAATTAGCACCAAGTTCCTGAATATAAGCTCTTCTTCACAATCCCATTAAATGACTGGAACAGACATGAATGTTCTTAGTCGGTTAATATGCAGGCCATGCTACAAAACATGACTTTGGAGGCTCTCATCAGTCATTTAAGTTTTTCACTCAGGTATTAGAAATGGTGGTAGTACTTCCAACAGCTTCTATTCTCACTCCTACTTTCATGACTTCCTCTACTTCTGCTCCTTATAGATTCTCATCAAGCCACTCCCCTTACTTAGCTGGAGAAACGAATTTCTTCCATTTTGTCTACAATTAATAATTGAAAACAAAAAGATGCCATCTAAAAAAAGAAGTGGTCTAGATGAGTGATGTCCCTTACTGAGGAACTGTGAAATCTTATTACTGTCCACCTGATTTGTCTTCTTTCATTTCTCCCATATATAAACAGATTAGTTTGTAATATCTTCAGAACAGGAATTGATTTTTACTTGTTTCTGTCAAGTATCAAAGCATATTTTGACTATTCAAAAAAAGATTAAGTGAGAAAAAAAACTGTTACTAACTCTTCCATAACTGTTGTTCTTTAAGATGCATTGTACATGTCCATTCCACATTAGCTATGTGTGCACTTCAAGCACAGTCAAAAGAAATTTTTCCCTCAGTGGTACCCATCGGGTAGGTTCTAGCGCCATCTGGTGCCATACACTCATGCACCAGTATAAGCGGTTTGACTTACCTCACATCCTCTCAGTTCCATCTTGCCAGCCAACTCTGACAGAAGGGTAAGGAAGGCGGGTCATGGAATGGACAAGTGCAACACATCTCAAAGAACAACAGTTACAGAAAAGTTAGTAACTATTTTTTCTTCTTTGAGTGCTTGCACACTTCCAATCCATGTTAGGTGACTCCCAAGCAGTACATAGGAAGAGAGATCAAAGATCATGGACATGCTGACAACAATATGGCTCAACCAAACATGGCATCATCTCTAGCTTGCTGGGAGATAGCACATTAGGAAGAAAACCTACGTACCAACAACCACGTTGGCACGCTGCAGATGTTCTGGATCAGCACCTGGACCAGGAATGCCACTAAGGAAACTTTTGTTCTCATTTGTGATGTGGGGCAAGAAAACCTGACAGGCCAGGAGACCCTTATTCTGCAAACCCCCTTACACAATTAGACCTTACGTATTTCTAGCTGTTGTTGAAGTATTTCAAGTCAGTGCCCATAACAAGCCCATACTGTCCCACATCAAACAACCACGTACTCTTTTCATACCACTAATATTTCACGAATGTACAGAGGTTTTTGGTTTTTTTAAAACTTTTATTGCAACTCTTTCTTCTATCCTTCCACCTTTAAAGCCTTATAGTTACCATGAATTTCACTCTGTGGGGCCCAGAGGGAGAGAAAAATTAAAGCTGACACACATAAAATTCCTAACAAAATAGAAGTTACTGTATCTAGGGTCCGTTCAGGACTGCAAGCGTCTAGTGGCTACCTGCGAAACTCTTTTTTCAGTGCTATAAAGTTTCTGAAAGATCATGAGGTATAGATCTTAAACCTTTCACTTGTTTGGGATTAAAAACTGCTATTTAGGCATCTAGCAACTTGTCAGTGTATTTTAACATTTTCTTAAGTGGTTAATTTAAAAAGAAGAATGGCAGCTGTTTGATGCTGATGAAAGTTCTGAAATATTAGAATATATCCTGGCTGAGATGGGTTAGTAGGCAGAGTGAGACTGAGGTGGCCACTCTGAACATTTGTGAAATATTAGTGGGATGAAAAGAATACATGGTGGTTTGATGTTAATACCCAATAGTTGTTGAATAGAATAAACCATCATCAATTCTGCACCAATCATCCAAAAGCACTTTACAAAGGCTGGTGGTGATTGCCATCCCCATTTTATAAATGGTAACAAGCAGAAATAACTCCAGTGTTTTCCCATGGAAATACATAATCAGCAGTAGATCTGTGAAGAAAATCAAGGTCACCTGAATCTCAGTTGAACGGACTGCAGTGTTACAATTAAGATAAACTCTCAGTGGGGGGAAATCTACATTTTATACTTATAGAAACAATTTATCATTATTTCTGTAGGTTAGAGAAAGTGTTTGAACTTTACCCAAGTTAAGCTACTACTTTGCTGCTCAATTTGCACTAATCTCTTATAAAGGTATTTTTTGTTTTTGGCATCTAAATACATCTATTTCTATAAGCAAAATGACATCTCTGCATTTTTGAAAATTCATTTAAACAGCTGAATGTCTCAAAACAATGCTCACCAAATGCTGCATTATAACAACGATAAAAGTGATTTATTTATTTATTTGTATCTCAGCAAATACTCAACCTACCTCTGTCCTCCTCTGTATTTACAGATTTTTTTTAAAAAAAAAAATCTGATTAGCCTATTTTCCCTATTCACAGAAACAGATATCCCCAAGTCAGAAACTATAAAGGATGAACTGTGGTAGATGACAGAAGCTTCATTCTCCCAGACGTCTTGGCCAGCCCAGTTACAAACTGTCAAATGTAACAGTCTGGAATAGGAAAAGCTTAATACAAAGATGTTACCATCTTTCAATAGAGAGCTTCTCTTGTTTTATGCGAGCAAAGAAGTAGTCTAATTAGAGGCACAGTAATAAGAAAGCAAACAATCCCAGCAACGTTCAGATGTTTTCCTCATTCTCAAGCAATCTCCAGTGGTCTTTGCCATCCTCCTTCAGGCATTTCAGCAAGGATATCCTAAGATGTCACTCCTTTACAGACACAGTAATGTGTGGACATTCTGCTTGTTAAAAACTAGAATTCTCTGTCAATTCCAACATGATTATTTATTCCATTATGTGAAAATCCATTAAGCTGCTGGGAAAATGGAGTTCTCCAGCCTTTCCCCTGCTGCTGGTGTCCTTTTCATGCTGAGCTGTACCACTGGTTATAATCTGATACTGATCTTAATGAAATACACTTACCAGGACTGTATTCAAAAGGGGAAGATTTTCAAAGGTACTTAGGCATCTAGAGATGCAGAGAGGCACCTAATGGGATTTTCAAAAGTGCCTAAGCAGGTTAGCTGCCTAAATCTCATTGATTTGAAAACCCTCCTTGGTTTAATTGAAAAAATTATTCTTTGGAGTTGAAATTGTCTATACTTTCTTTCAGCTAACAGTGTATTTCCAGGAAGTTTGAGGAAAATTGCTTCAGTCATTCTTCAGTTATTGGCTCATACAGAAAACCATATCATATCCCTGCCTTCCTAGAGGCCTCTCAATGTGGCTGCTGTACCCCTTTGTTCACAATGCAGTGTGGGAAAACTTGAATATCCACCAACTGCTTTGCCCAAAGGACAAAGAAAATGGACCTGTATGATTGTGGGATACTTTTGGCAAATCCCAAAGCATAGGGCCAGAGGGACTGTGTCTATACTACAAAGCAATAGGGCTTGAACCTTGGGTTGCAGTTGGACTCAGGTTTGGACCCTCCATTGCTGCACAACTTGAGTCCGAGCTCTGCATTAGCATAGTTTGTGTGTACACAGATGGGGCTTTAGGCTTCAGCCTGAGTTTGAATCCTGTGTTTACCTTCTAGTGCATCTATAACTTGCATAGCTTAAAAGCACATAACTCCCAGGATGCTAATAAAAAGACAAATCTTGTTCCCACTCAAATAAAGCTCCTATATAGGTCAACTCTGCAGGCTGCTACATACCAATGGATGAGATAGAGAAGGCAATAACTAGCCCTATGCACCATGGCCAACATTTTCAAAAGTAGCTAGAGATTAGGGGAACCTCCATTTTTGGACACCCAACTTGCTCAGCATCTGCAGCTCCCCTGAAAAAAAAAGACATCAAAGATGGGCACTCAAAAATAACTAATTGCTTTTGGTTAGTAGCACCATGCAAAGAGACATGTAGAGAAACAGGCACAGAAATCTGCAATACAAATAAACCCACAACGTATTGATTAAAATGTAAATAATTTAAATCACAAACTTTAATTGTGATTTAAATCAACAAGCCAACTTGATTTCCATCATCAATTTTAATTGTATTTTGCATTTGTATTTTTTAGTTAGTTTCCTAAACAAAGCCTGATGCTTAGTGGGTTGGTAACCATTAAAATATGTTATTAATTTAGCTACTATGGTGTTTCTTTTTGCTACCACAAGGATACACTATAGCTGTACATATTTAGTTAAGCAATTATATAGCATAACTTACATCTTTATTGTGATAGAAAATGGTGAAAAATGCATTTTTTATTTACTTGATGATGATGAATTTTTTTACTTGTGATTTGTGTCCAATTCCATTTGGATTGAAATGTAAATTCAATTAAAATACACAAAGCATTTTAATTTCTTTAATTAAATAAAGCTGTCTTCATATGCACTGGATAGATAAGAAATAAGTTTATCAAAACATGTTTTACATTTTAAAACTGATTTGTTAAATAAAGAAAGCATTATTTGTAGTTAGTGAATTTAACTGATTGTTTCTGCTCATTATGTACTTCAAGATTTTAGAACTAGTAGAGCTCATCCTCCCACTTGTTTTTTTCCTTCTTCCAATCTAGAAATAAAAACTAAGTTTTTCTGCTTTTTCAACTCCCAATCAGTTTTTCAACTTGAAATGAAATAGCCATTTAACTGAGGTGAATAAACTGAACTGAAGAAACTACCCTCAGCACCTGTGAAAGAGGTTACTACTGTCAAAAGTTGGATTACCCCTTCAGCAAACTATGGTTCCAGAGACTTGACTAGTTACCTTAACAAGTTCAGTAGTTTGACTTCCTTTAAAATTTGGCAGCAAACATATTGTGCTTAATGTTATTTGGATTTAATTTAAATTTTTAATAGAGTATAATACATTTAGGCTTTAATGTAGGTTGTCAATCTCAAATTTAATTTTAAAGGGGTTTATTTTAAAATATAAACTGATATTTAATTTAAATAAAATCCAATTTAAACAAGATATGAGTTTTTTATTTATTTCTCAAATATTAATATTTATATACCCTGAGAAAACCTTTACATCTAAAAGGACTAGATGGAATAAGTATATCTTGACTGATTACTAATGATTGCTTCTGGCCCTCCAAAAACAATTAAAGAAGTTATCCATCTCTGTTTATTATAAAATAGGATCAATTTACAAAGACAATAAGAAAATGGCTCACATAATGTGAGACACTTAAGGACACACAAATCTGCCAAGGTCAGGTATGCCCCTCCCCAAGAATATTAACTAAAATGGCTAACAGATTATTGCTAATCATCTCAGAAAGAATCTCTCATAATATGCATATGGATAAAGCCTCTTCCTGCCAACTTAAAAGCTTAAAAGACCTCCAAGTTATCAAGCAAGATTTACACCCTGCTTTCCTATGCAAAGTTGTCCCTTCCCCATTGAGTAGATCAAGAAAAGAGATGGCTAGAAAGCTGTAAGTGAAACAAATTAGAAATGTGACTAGTAAGACTGAAGATCAAACAGGGCAAACTGTTGCCCCAAGAAATACAAGCCACATGATTTCACTCTAAATTATAAACCATACACTGCTTTGTTGTAAATCAAATATACTGTAAATAATATGCCTCCCATATTAAAGATTAATTCTTTTAATCTCTCCTCCGATGGAAGTTGGTTCATACCACTAATCATTTTTGTTGCCCTCCTCTGTATTTTCTTCAGTTCTAATATCTTTTTTTGACATGGGGTGATAAGAACTGCAAACGGTATTCAAGGTATAGGTGTGACTATATTTTAGATATTAAATGCTTTATAAGGCTATGTCTATACTACAGATCTTACAGCAGCACAGCTATATAGCTGCAGCTGCACCACTATAATGTTCCCCATGTAGCTTCTCTACTCTGACAGAAAGCTTTCCTGCCAGCATAATTAAAC
Organism: Pelusios castaneus; assembly: GCA_007922175.1. Lineage (NCBI taxonomy): Eukaryota > Metazoa > Chordata > Testudines > Pelomedusidae > Pelusios > Pelusios castaneus. The sequence continues at coordinate 6,034,367 of ML685851.1, forward strand.
CAGCCTCAATGAGCAGCAGGAGCTATCCTGGTGGGAGAGCATCTCCCACTGACATAGCATTGTCTCCACCAGTGCTTCTGTGAGTGAAATTTTTGTTAGTGAGGGTTGTGTTTTTTCATACCCTGGCCAACAAAAGTTTTACAGACAAAAGTGCTAGTATAGATTAAGTCTAAGCAAATTAACCTAAAAGAAACACAAAAGAATCGTTTTAAACTATTGTGTTTAATATTCTAAACTTGTCCTTAGTGGACCAATCTAGTCAATGGGAAGTAACCATACCCTTCAAAGTGCCTTGAAGACAAGTGCACCCTTGGAAGTGAGACAGATGTTTTAAGTACTTCAGAATTGAGAATTGTTGATCAGAAGTAAATGTAATAAGAAATTGTAGTGATTTGTATTATTCTTTGATGTAAGTGTTGACCTTCAATGACAGCCTCTGATAATGGCTTGCTAGAATGCATTCTGTGTGTAGTATGCAAAGTGGGTTGTGTCTACATTTGAATGGCAAACTGTTAATTATGTATTAATATGGTACTGGGTGAATTAATAAATTGTGGTTAGTTAAGAATAAGCAAGGGTCTTGATCTGAGAAATGCGGTTCAAGTTAAAAGTTAACCTGAAAGGAACTCAGCACTGAACTAGCAACCTAACGCTCCCTAGACTCAATAAAAAGGGGTTATTTTATTGAGTTCTAGTATATGATGTGTCAAGGTGGAGATGAGGAAATATGGACACTGTGCACAAATGACATCCAGACTAGCGATTTCCTTTCACTCATTCATTCATTCATAGATAAGACACAGAAAGGAAGACCAGAGACACATACTTCTCACAGTTTTCAGTGTCTTGTGATGTATGTTGAGTAGAAACAACGAGAGCCCTGTGGCACCTTAAAGACTAACAATTTTCTTTGGGCATAAGCTGATGAAGTGGGAGCCCACAAAAGCTTATACCCAAAGACATTTGTTCGTCTGTAAGGGTATATCTACACTAGCAATTTAGGTCGACTTAAGGAGGCTTAAGTCGACTTACATTACTCCCTGTCTACACCAGACTTTCATAAAGTCGACTTAAGAAACTCCTTAAGTTGACTTAATGAAAGCTTAAGTCGACTTAATAAGAATCACCCATTAGTTCGACTCAAGCCTTAAGTAGACTCCTTAAGCTGACTTAAGGATGGTGTGGATGTGCAGTAACCCTTAAGTCGACTTAAGGGTGGTTAGGTCGACTTAACAAAGTGGACTAAGTCAACTTAGTCCACTTTGTTAAGTCAACTTAACTTTTTCTAGTGTAGACATAGCCTAAGGTGCCACAGGACTCTCATTGTTTTTGCTGTACACAGACTAACATGGCTACCCCTCTGGAAATTGTCACCATGCTGAGTATAATAGTCCTAACAGCACAGTAACCAGCAACAGACCTTATTTCACTTAACTGGATCATAAACTCCAAAATCAGTGGCTGTATTTGCAATTCATTGCTGTTTTCTCACTTCCTACTCATGCATAATCAAGTCTAAAATTTTTATCTTTTTCTTTTACTGTGTCCCTTACCTTTTGCTTTTTTCAAAGGTGCTGCTGCTCTATTACTCCAGTCCAAGAGCACCAGAATTGTGAACTTACTCTTGCTTTGTTTATCTCAGTGAAGTATGAATTAGATGAATTGGGACCATTTCTTTTCCTCCAACCCTCTCTCTTGTTTTCTTTAAAAAAAGGCAATTCCATGCAAAGCACGAGAGAGAGAGATGAACAAAAAATGTAGGGAAACATTAAAAACTAAGGATTTGCAACATTCTAAATACATTTATTTACAATATGGGCAAGTTAACATATTATGAAAGATTTTAAGTTTTGTGTTTTCTGCCTTTAGCATTTAACCTTAATGTGCCATTGGTGGAATTTTGGGTGTTTGTTTTATTTTTAATGAACTCTGAGTAGAGAAATTTTATATTTTGCTTTATGTATTGAGTACTTGGATGATCACTTCCTAGTGAAAGAGACTTCAGGTAAAACAGACCGCTGCTTGGGTCAAAAAAAACCCACCCACTAATATATGCAAGTGTGCTACTGCACCAAAATATCCATATTTATATGGCCAACAGAACGGTAAAGATAGGGAAAGAGCAACTGTCAGCAAAAGTGTACATGTTTCTAAGGAAATAAAAACACAATACAAAAAAACTAGTTTTCTCAGATGCATTTCAGCTGGTTCCTATTCAATGCCCTTTCACAAATTCAGTGAAAGTCATATGAATTAATGTGTGCTATAGAAAAAAGTCTTTTTAAAACTATTATTCCACCTCTTATTCACCTCTTCTCTAAACCTAGCATGCCTAATAGTTTTAATGTCTTCTCATGTGGAAGTCTTTCCCTATGTCTAATTATTTTCATTGCTGTACTTTGAACCTTTCCTGCTGCTGGCATATCCTTTTTATAAATAGGTGTCCAAAACTGAACACAGTATTCATGTTGACAGCATATTGCTGATTCATATGTTGGACGGACAGCATTAAGTATTGCCTTTTATACCTTTATAATGCAGCCTGACATACTGTTTGCTTTTATGACCACCATAGTTCATTAAGCAAATTTTCAGTAAGTTGTTCACAAGGAAGTCTTTTTACCTGGGTAGTTAGTTAATTTCAAAGCCATCAATTTGTATGACTAGTTCAAAATGTACTCTCCAATGCACATTTGCATTGCATTGCATTTCTCAGTCCTGAATTTAATCTGTCATCACATTAATGATGTTACCAACTCACCTAGCTAGCTTTCTTAGGTCCTGTTCAGTTCCTCACAATCCTCTCTAATCAAAAAACTTTTAACAGCCATTTCCTAAAATGCAATAGTCATTTGGTGAGTGTATCCAGCAAAACACCAAAAGATCCATGAAACTCTAAAACCTCAAGAAAAGGAAAAGCAGAAATGAAGTCATACAGTTTAAGTGGCTATCTCAATAGAAATATTATTAAGAAGCACAGGGTAACATATTCTAAGCTAAAGTTTGTCAGTGACTTGATAACCTGATTTCTATTTCCAAAGGGGTAGCCGTGTTAGTCTATTGTAGAAAGACAACAGAGTCCTGTGGCACTTTTAAAGACTAACAGATTTATTTATCGCATGAGCTTTCGTGGGAGAAAAATCCCACTCCGTCAGAAGCTTTGAAGATGGGAAACTTACAGAATGGGAGGAAATTAAATGCAGGGGAGTGTATGACATAGGATCAGGTCAGGCTGTAACAGCAAATCAAAACAGGTGTTAGGATTTAAACACTGGGGAACAGCACATAGAGGAGGGTGAGGTCAAATCACTTGTAATGAGAGAAAAATCCATGGTCCCTGTTTAACCCCAAGACAACTGAGTCAAATTTGCATATAAGTTCGAGTTCTGCAGTTTCTCTTTGAAGCTGTGATTTGTTATTCATCTGTTTCAACACAGCTATTAACAAGTCGTCAAGGGAGTGAGCAGGGAGATTGAAGTGTTCCCCTACAGGTTTTTCAGTGTTGCAATTTCTGATGTCAGATTTGTGTCCATTTATTCTTTGGCGCAGAGACTGTCCTGTTTGTCCAATATATAAGGCAGAGGGGCATTTCCGCACATGATGGCATAAATCACATTGGTGGGTGAGCAGGTGAACGAGCCCTTGATGGAGTAGGTGGCTTGATTAGGCCCTGTGATGGTGTCATCAGTGTAGATATATGGGGGCAAAGCTGGCAGCGTGGTCTGCTGCAGGGATATGTTCCTGCTTTAGTGTTTCTGTTGTATGATCTGTAGTTGCTGGTAAGTATCCTTTTCACAGGACTCTGTTGTCTGATTTCTATTGGCTCTTAATGAAACTAAGGATCCCAAGTCACTCAGCTGCTTTTGAAAATCTCTACCACAAGACAAACTTTGAGCAGAATTCTATCCATTGATGTACAGGCAATGTTTTTACAACAGGCTTCCACAAGCAAAATTCTCCTCTACCCCATGGGGTGCCTGCACTGCAGGGAGGAAGGCTGAGGGGTAGGGTAACTGATCTGTTTGCTTTCTCGTTTATACAAATATGCTTATGATCAAAGAGGAAGAAGATGCAACTTAAACACATGAAGCTGAACTTCCTGGACATGTTCATTGTTTGTTTCTGAAAAATATGCTATTAACTGGTAAAATCTGATGTGGGAAATCCAGGGTGATGATTTTCTCAGCTGGTACAATATGGTCAATTCCAAAGGCCAAAAAAAAGAGAGTCCCTTAAATGTACTCTTTAGAAGTATTTTATGACCCAAAGGATAAATCCAACCAATCCTGAGAGAAATAACAATCTAGAAAAAAGTTGAGTTTATTAAGTACCCAAACCCTCCATCTGTTTGGTGGTAGAGTTTTAATCAATGGCTCCCAGGAGATGAGGACCATATTTCAGAACTTTGAAATACAGAGAAGCCTTCGAGGAGCTAATAATGTTAATAATTATAGTGATGATAATCTACACTAGCTACCTGGTTTATAGTACTTTACATGCTCAGATTTAAAAAACCCAAAACATGCATGCATATGGATCACCAAATCAGCATCTACTGCTTCTGTTATGGTCGACACCCAGAAAGGGGGCATGGTTTGGAAAAGAAAAAGCTGGTCCTTGAGCCAGTTTAGGGCTTGTCCCAAATAGAAATATAACCAAGCTGGGAAAGCAGGTTACAACATTAATCTGTTGATCGAGCTACAACCCAATTACTATTTGTGTGTGTGTATATATATATATATATATATATATATATATATATATATATATATAT
>ML685851.1:6039150-6087401 GCA_007922175.1 Pelusios castaneus
TATATATATATATATATATATATATATATATATATATATATATATATGTGGGACTTCAGCACAGTTAAGAAACACAACTGAACTCTCGCCTATGCTACAAATGACAATTTTGTTGTTGGCATTGTGGACTTTACTGACTTGACTGTTCTGTTAGTGTGGATAGGCCTTAGTGAATGTCATTTGTAGGACTCATTTCCTAGATGAGCATATGCGTATGGGCCTCACCTATATAGCCAGACAACTGCCTTTTAGTTAAGTGTACATTTCTAATACTTTCCTGCTAATTCACAGATCTGAATATGAAACCCAGCACTCAGGATGTTATATGGATTAGTGAAATATCCTCTAGGATTTGTGGGTCCATAAACCAATAAAAAGGATTACCAAGGCTGTATAAATGTATTTTCATTTGTAACAAAGTATCATCTTGATCCCATATAATTTCACATTATTTAACCATTTCACACCACCACCATGTGTGAGAGAGTAAATGAGACTGGAGATCCTTCTACAGAATGTTGCAATAAATACTGAGCAAGTATATATATTATTTGTTTCACTCTGGGAATGTGCTCAGTTCCGTACAACTATAAAAACAGAAACAGTCTCTGCCCCCAAAGCAGTTACAACATAAAAATGATAAAGTGAGGACACGACACTCTGGGAAACCCGGAGGATGGAATTATTAGTATTCTTTAACTCGATATTGGAGGGCATAGAGAAGAAAGTCCTTAGGAGGGATTTGAATAAAGAGAGTATGTTGGAATTTATTTACAAGCCGGTCTAGAAACTACTTTAGAAATAGCACATCTAAAGTTTAGAGTGAGGAACTGTGTATGTTAGGCAACCTGAATTCCTATTCCTAGCTCTTCTGCTAGCTCATTGCATGAACTTGGGCACTTATGACCTCTCTTTGCCTCACTTTCTCCATCTGCAAAATAGGCACAATACTGACTCCTCCTTTGTTAACTACATTGAGATTCACAGACAAAGAGACAGAAGTACAAAGTATAATTATTATTGTTAAACATTACAACTACGGCACAAAAATTGGGATTATCATATACATTGCTACTGCACTGGTCAGCGTGAACCCCAAATACAGTTTACTAGATACAAAAAATAGCCATTTTCTGATGAATTGCACATATGGAAGTTAAAGGACGTAACTGCAGAAGGTCAATCAACTATACATCCTGGAGTCAAGAATTTTATTTGTACATTACAAACCAGCTTTATACATATATCCCTTCCCTCGAGCCTACAAATCTCTCAAATGCCAAGAGAAGATAATTAGATTTTTCATAGCACTTTTCATACATCAGGAATCTCAAGGCACTTTCAAAGGGCAATGAGCGAATGCAAACGTTATGTGCATAGCAATAGCTCTCACACAGCATTGGACATTAGAACCTATTTTAGTCAAAAAGGGGGAGTTTGCCCAGGACTCAAAAGTCACAATATCCTCTTTCTCTCCTGCCGCCACCCTTTTAAAATTTTCTAAGAAAATGTAGCGCCTATGAAAAATACTAGGTTAACGGCATGTAAGCTGAACTTTTGTTTATTCACAGAACAGCTGAAACTCAGTTATGCTTTGTGAATGCCACCTAAGTTCTCTTATGAATCTAGGTCTTAATTTCCCTTGTTTTTATTTTAAAAAATGGTTAAAGATGCTTGATATCAAAATTAAGCAAAGTTTTTTTCCAACTTTTCAGTTAACTGGACATTTCCCCCAAAAAAATTCACTTTCAAGTTGATCTCAATTTTTTTCCCCCCTGTTATTTTCTGGAACTGTAAGTGGTCTCAAAAAAAAAAAAAATATCAGTCACTAGTCATAGCTCTAGTTACTATCCAAATATCAGAGCAGAAACCAGTGACGTAGATCAAGTTCTTCACAGCCTAACATCAATCCACTGAGCAGTGCAATACCTTCCCACCTCATTCAAAAAAGTTTATATCCTTCTCCTTTTCAGCCTCTCAAGTTTTACCTGAACTCTTTCTGTTCTCTTATCCCTTACAGTGTCCTCTCTGTAGACAATATACAAGTGCAAAGTATATTTTGCTAAATAGGAAGAGAAGAGATTTCTCCCTCAACTCAGGCAGATTACCCCAATGAAGTCTTTATTTTTATAATAGTGGAACATAACACTATGAATCAAGGGAATTAAGAGAAATAACACAGGAAACTGGGTTAGAAGAAAAATTACAATACAATATGACTTCAGATTTATGAATGACCTAGAAGAACCGCACCCATTTGTAAGAGAATTGGCATGTCTTCTTTATATTAATGATAAGCCATTATCAATCAATCCATGTCAAAGTGCTACTGCACATTTTACTTTCATTTGTGCATAATTTACCATGTGCGACACAGGAGAGTGGTGGAGGGCAGGCAGCCCCAGGCTCAGCAAGACGCTGTTCCCAGGGTAGCTGGGGCCGGGCTGCTTTGAGGCAATCAAGGCACCTGACTCCAACTAAGGAGCTTGGAGTCAGTTGGAGCAGCTGACTCCAGTTAAGAGTAACAGTTAAAAAGGCCCATCACAGCCAGGCAGTGAGGGAATTTCAGCCTGTTGTTTGGAGGTAGGAGCAGAATTTGGTGTGTGAAGGAGAACAGAGCTGACCAGCAGCTGTTACTGACAGCACCTAGGAGGTACAGGCAATCAGGGAAAGTTTGCTAAGATGGGCCTTCAGGCCCCAGGCCCAGCGGCCTGTGGGGCGGAAAGCCCAGCCCCAACATAGGAGGGACTGAGGATCCATAGCGCTGTGGGTTTGGAGGTGTGAGAACAGTGCCTCATTTGGCTGTCTCTACATGGAGCACAGGTCCCACGGGGACTGAGGGTGCTCAGTTTGCCACACATGAAAACACACTTGGGCTCAGACCATCTACGTAAAAATTTGGGAGGCTCATTTTATGCACCCAGTTGTGAAAGTCTTTGTCCAAATACTTATTCTGGTAAAAACACAGTTGGCTCAAAAAGGTTGAAACCAAAGTTCGATAGTAACATATGTGTTCAATATGCTCCTCCTTCAATTTCTGAACAAAAACCTACTTGTACTGAACTTTCTACCTGTTCTGAAAACAGACTTCTCATCCTCAGACCAAAATAGAATAGAGTAAGATCAGCATGACAAGCACAACTTACAAAGCCACCAAGGCAAAAAGAAAACTGACAGTTAAAACTATTCTCCTATTAAAAGAGTAAAAAAACCAAACAAAAAAACTCAACATATTTTTACTCATAATTCACAGAAAAGAAGGAGAGTACAGAAAGTGACATGCAAACATCCTCTGAGACATGCAGGTCATTTTGTGCTCCTAAAAGACTAGCTGCCTATTGGAATTCTGCAGAATTGGAATTCATATGCAGATTTGACACGGTCAACTTAAGGTTAAATAGAGACTATGTTTTTTTCCCCCATTACAACAGGTAATTTTGCTTTCCTTTTTCTCTCACCTCCCTCATTTATACTCTTCTCCGCTGTTTGAATCTAAACCACTGCATTGATTTGCTGTAACAGTCTGACCTGATCCTATGACTTACACTTCCCTGCATTTATTTTCCTCCCATTCATCTGTGCTTCTCCAACTTCAAACATCTGACAAAGTGGGATTTTCTCCCCAAAAAGCTCATGCGATAAATAAATTTCTTAATCTTTAAAAGTGCCACTGGACTCCTTGTTTGTTCTGCAGAAATAGCTGCCTTTGAAAGCCTTTAACAATCAGTATTCATACTGCAAAACACAGCTAAGAAGTTTAATCTTGGACTCTCACAAAAGCAACTCAAAGTGCCATGAGCCTCTCTCTAAAATGAATTTAAGTTCTCCTCCAATACTAATATGCTGCTTTTAAAAATAATTGCTTAATAAATTATAATGCTGCAATTAGGAACTATAGAGAGAAGTAGCTACATTTCTACCATATACTAGATGCTAACTTTGACTTCAGAATTTGGTGTTGCCGCTTGAAATGATGGATATGTAGAAAGAACACATTATTTTGATCTTTACATTCTTGATACTTTAAAGCATATGTAGCTGGAAAATATTCAACACATAAACAAGCAAAATTCCAGAACAACCAAGAATCACTTTCTCTCAGTTCAAAGAGTTGTATAAAGACCATGGATGAGCAAACACCACAAAGTATTTACTAACTTAATACATGAAAACATCCATAGATGGTATATGGTTGGGGTCTTGATTGTCACATGCATCTTACACATTTTTCCCATGGTTCCCTTAAAAAGGGGGGAAAGGAGCAGGAAAAGCTATCCATGAAAAGGAAACCAGGCCATAGTGTAACAATTTCTAAGGGGCTAAATATTTTTTTTTGCAATATGGCATGCTATACTGCCAGGCCAGGTGATGGAACAGCAAGCCTGGGACAAGCCTTTGCTATTCCTTGATTCAATCAGTAGATGGCTCTTCATTCTTTAGTTTCTTTGTCAAAAAACATACTGAAGGGGAAGCAATGGGAACTTGGGACACCATCAACAGTGTAGGATCAATTGTGCGGTTCAACTGAGCGTCAGTAAAGACATGTTCAATCGAACCAGACAGTAGCCAGAGGTCAATCTATTAAGACCATCATGGAAAGTAGTGTAGTTCTGAGTCTACAGAAGGGCAGTTGTGTCAACTCAGCACAGAGGAAATGCCGTGGTAAGTAGGCGTTAGAAAGTTGAAGGAAAATCCACAAGTTATTTTAAATAACTTGTTTATCTCCCTTCGACTGCCACCAAAAATGGCAACAAATGTAGGCCACTGTACTTTCTCCTCACGGAGCACTGGTGAAATGGAGTCAAGCAGCTTTGCAAAGAAGCAATCAAAGAAAAGCAGCAGAAATATTCTATTGAATATCCATCAACTGGGAACAGAGGGAAAATATATAATCACCACAGTGCCTCATTCATATATACCAATGGGAACATAAGAACTCAGTTTCTTCCTGCTACGCAGTGCTGTCAGGAAATGATAAACTCACAAAGAAATGCCTTAAGTGTTGGAAAATGAATGATACTTGCACCTATGACAAGATATGTTACATTTTTTTTCTGCTCTCTTGACAATTCTTTCATCTAGGACCCTACTTAACCATCTTCCTGCCACCTAACAAGTATGTATTTTGGTACTCCTTAAGGCTAACACCATTATTGCAAGAAACAGAGTTCATTTTGATGAGAGACTCAAGAGACTCCTTAGAAACACATTGCCCAAAACAAGTTGAGGACGGAATTCTAGAACCTGATTTCTTTTAATGTTATTTTCCAGTTGCTAGCAACCATAACATAATCTCTGGCTATAAATGTTAAGCCATGTTTTATGGTGATGTCTACCTCAGAGAACACTGCAAAAGTTAACCCCTCAAAAATGGTACCAATATTCTGTTTTATAAACTATAATATCAAGATCCTAGTCTGAAACACAACTTCCTGTAAATTGAACTGCAATGTGTGAAATCTAGAAGACTTTATCCAGTCCTGCATATACTATTCTCACTATATTTAAAGTATATGCAGGTAAATCAAGAATACCTCAGAACACCAACACCATCAAGCTCATTCTAAATATTTGATTATGGAAAATGAATGATTGAAACAAGCCAGTCTAAAAATATATAGACATAAACCCTGACCATAAGATTTCATATTAACTTCACCTAACCAAATCAAGCATGACAGTCCTTTTTTGTTTTGGAACTTGGAAAGGTGCTCAGCACCCATTTCTCCCAGGCACTTCAATGGGATTTGCAGTTTCTCTGGGGTTTAAGTTATTTATTAGTAAATTGCTAGGTTTTGTTACGGCATAGCAGTTATTTAAAGAAACTGCCAATACTCCAAATATATAATGTAAAATATACAACAGATTACGAAGCTTTCTAAAAGCCCATATAATTGGACCTCACGGATACTGCACATTCTGAGAATAAAGCAAACTAAAATAGCATATCTACTCTATTTCTCTTAGCCTGTATTAAAGGAATTTAACAGGGAGAACATGCACACTAAAAGCAAACTGGATTACTGGAGGAGGAGGAGAGGGCGACCTGAAGCAACTCTGTAAATTAGTCGAGACCTCCTCCGCACACTCCAAGTCAAAGAATGATCCTGGACACTGGCTTATTCACAAAGAGGGAATACTTTATGAAATCCTAGCCTAACCCTCCTTCACAGGTTTGGCTGCCCCAAGACCAATTTACTCCAAACTAAGTCTTCTTAGGAAGTCTTCTTTGTAACCTGCCACTTCCCATGGACTGTGCCTGAAAACTAGTCTACCACCCACCCCTTTAAATAAGCTGTCAGTACAAGTAAGATAAAAGTCAACCAAACCCACTTTTCATTTCCCTCCTGGAGAATCAACACCAGCTAACAGGATGGGGTATATCTAGCAAACATTTCCAGCCTTGTACAAGCATCTTAACATGCACACTGAATTTAGAATATATCAGATCCATCATTTTAAAATCCAAATGTAATTTCCTTCCTCTGAGGCTTGTTAGTCAATCACAAAAGTTAATAATGGTGTCAGTGTTATGCTGGAAAGGACTCCTGGATGACAAATTCTACCTCGAAATTTAAGGGAGGGGGCTGGGGACAAATTTCCCCACTCTGATGCAATTCACTTCATTTTTTACATATTGCACAGTCTTCCCTGCCAGAGAGGATTCCTCACTGAGACTGACAAAAATATTTCTAAAGAGTACATTTTTTCCCTTTGTAACACAACGAATTTAGTCTGATTTTTTAAAAAAAAAATCCCCAGAAAAATATATCAGAGATAGCAGGAAATCTAGTTAATACTGTAATGGATGCATGCAAAATTTGTATCAATGATACCACACAGCTCCTTACCCTGAAGTCTTTATATACACTCACCTTTTCCTATTGCAGAACTGCAATGCTAAACCTCTGCTTCTATAAACAAACAGCTACACAGGCTTACTTTTAAGCATAGAAGTAGCCCCATTGAAATCGATGGGACCAATGGGAGCATTATGTGCTCAATATTAAGCATACACATAAGTGCTTTACGAGACCAAGAACAGTTACTATCAAATATGCCTGTAATATTGCTTGTTCTGGATAAACAAACATTTCCAGCAAGTGCACTTTATGTAATTTTGTTTGCCAAGAGTCGTGGCCTCTGTGAGAAAATATTCTTCTCCTTATGAGAATACAAATATTCTGCAGTACCTCACTGCCTTCTGAAAGTACATGCTCTGCTTATAGATTCCGAGGCCAGGAGAGATTATTGTGATGATGTAGCTAGACTGACTTCCTGTATAACACAGGCCATTTCTCCACTCCCCATCACACACAATGGATTTATCAGTCAAAGGGGAAAATCTTGTGGCTCCCCCTTGTTAAGGTGTGTGCACAGGAATTTAAATTTGACTGCTTTTGGAGGGCCATCATACTTCTCCACACCTGGGGCCATGGAGGGGATAATGAGTTCCTCCAGCCTGCTGTTATCTCCCTCTGTGGCCCAGAGCCCAAAGGAATTCTGTGCCCCCACCAATTTTTGAGGGGAGCCTGTGTCCCTGCTTGGTCCCCCTTGTGTATGGCCCTGGTAGCACATCACTAAGTAGAGGCTTGTTACCATCAAGAAAACTTCAGAATGAACCTGTATGGTAGATATTGAAAAATTAAATTAAAATGGAGGCAAGGCTACTGAAATGATTAATTTCTAATGCTGCCTTAAGTTCTGTTCAAAATATATCATAGGATTCCCCAATTTCCTTGTTTGTAGACAATTCAAATATTACAGCGGCCAAAGCATTTCTGTAATAGGAGTTCCTCCAGGCATTATGATGTGTACGTGTGCATAAGTGATTTTGTACAGAAGCAAATCTCTTTGGTCAGTATGTGTAAAAAAGAACATTTAATTTATTCATTACTTTCTCACTTATTGTAGGGGGGGTTATCTCTTTGAAGTGGCTGGCTAGCAATTTTTCTACATCATAAAGATCAAAACACTTCATTAGCTTAGCAGAGTACTTAAAAATGTTTGAAGCTCATGCACAGAGCACTCATTGCTCAGCAATATTTCTCTTACAAAATAACTGATCTCAGGCACATCTAGAGTAACTGGTTAACTTAATTCTTCAACTTCCTCTCCTTCAGGACACTTTTTTTTATTAGCTCTTTTTATTTCCCTAAACTATACAAGTTTTGTAGCTGCAGCACAAATAGGAAGCATTCCCCTGCCTTTACATGGTTATTTAAATGAGTGTTTAATACTTACTGTACTTTTCTTTCCCAGTGTAATAATAAAAGGCTCTCATTTGTTTCTCCTTGATTACTTGAAACCATGAGATTTTTCCTTTGCTGGGAAATTCATCACTTGAAGCCTTTAAACCAATATTGGAGGTCTTTCTAAAACAGGTAATCTAGCTCAACCAGAAGTTATGGGCTTGATGCAATAGCCATTTAATGAAATTCTACGGATTTTGTAATGCAGGAGTTCCTACTAGACTATCGTAATGAGACACAATTGAACAAAGACTAGAAAGGTAACCAAGATTTTGTTACAGAGTGGACAGGAGAGTTAAGAAAAAAAAATCAGAAGTAAGATGTAAGAGATTTTTACATTTCTGCACGAACTATACCTGCAGGAATGGTGAGCAAGCATAGAATGCACATCATATAATTTTTTATTGAAAAAGACAACTTAGTGGGTATTGTTCCAACATCATAAACCATTCTTACAGCCCATACAGTTTAGGTGCCTTGGAACAGTGGTATCAGCTCTCCCTATTATGCCAAGGTATTTGAATCTGACAAACCCTAGATATGACAGACGATTCTTGATGGAAGGCCCTATCTTCCAGAATTCACTTTTTCTCTTTAGTCCAACAGAATCTCAAGATGCTGATTCTCAGGGTATTTTGGAAAGCCCATCTCTTTACCCAAGTTTTTATTGAGTTGGCACTTAACTGGGTAAAGTCTTGAGGTTTTTCCAGGACAGGGAGGTGTTAGTACCATCATATAAAGCACTGATGAGATCTCATTTCTGCAATTCTGGTCGCCCACATTTAAGAAAGACGAATTCAAACTGAAACAGGTGCCGAGAAGGGCTACTAGGATGATTCATGGAATGGAAAACCTGCCTTATGAGAGGAAACACAAAAAGCTTGGCTTGTTTAGCCTAATCAAAAGAAGGCTGTGGGGAAGTATGAATGCTCTCTATAAATACATCAAAGGGATAAATACCAGGGAGGGAAAGGAATTATTTAAGTTCAGCACCAATGTGGACACAACAAATGGATAAAAACTGGCTTTCAGGAAGTTTAGACCTGAAATTAGATGCAGGATTCTAGCCCTCAGAGGACTGAAGTTCTGGAATAGCCTTCCAAGGGGAGTAGTGAGGGCAAAAAACCTAGTGGCTTCAAAACAGAGCATGGTAAATTTATGGAGGGGGTAGTATGATGGGAGAGCCTCGTTTGGCAACTGACTGATCTTTGACGACTGGTGGTAGATATGCCAGTGGCCTGTGATGGGACATTTGATGGGGTGGGTTCTAAGTTACTACAGAGAATTCTTTCTCAGGTGTCTGGCTGGTGAGTCTTGCCCACCTGCTCAGGGTTTAACTGATCACCATATTTGGGATTGGGAAGGAATTTTCCCCCAAAGCAGATTGGCAAAGGCTCTGGGGCTTTTTTTGCCTTCTTCCATAGCATGGGGCACAGCTCACTTGCTGGTGAAGTCTCCATACCTTAAAGTCCTTAAACCATGATTAGAGAACTTCAATAATTCATTCATAAATTAGAGATTTATTCCAGGATTGGGCGGGTAAGGTTGTGGGGCCTGCCCTGTGCAGGAGGTCAGATGAGCTGATTATATTGGTCTCTTCTGACCTTAGAGTCTAGGACTATTTGAGGATGGGGAGCATATCAGTTGACAATGACAATTCTGATATAATTTTATTAAAAATGTACATATGCTTGAGTATTCACAGAGGGTGCGTCTACACTGGCAACTTAGGTCGACTTAAGAATGCTTAAGTCGACCTAAACAAAGCCGCGTCCACACTAGGCTTTTATTAAGTTGACTTAAGTGCTTCCTTAAGTCAACTTAACAGTTTAAGTCGACTTAATAACACCACCTCTGAAGGTCGACTTGAGCCTTAAGTCAACTTCTTAAATTGACTTAAAGCTAGTGTGGACAGAGGATAGCGCTAAGTCAATTTTATTAAGTCAGCTTAAAGCCAGTGTGGACAGCTATGTCTACTGTTAAGTTGACTTAACAAGGTCGACTTAAAGTGTAGCCACTCTGTTAAGTCGACTTAACTTTACAAGTGTAGACATAGCCAGAGTGTGTTATACACATTTAAATAATAAACTGTTATTTATATTTATTTTAGATGGAATAGCAGAGATGGAAAAGGCCTCATTGCTTATCTAATCCATTACCCTGTTAGTACAGGATTGCTCCCTACAGTATATTTTTAGTACCTTGTCCTATCTAGTTTTAAATGTCTCCAAAGATGGGGCTTCCACTATTTCCCTTCAGGAAACATCTCCCACAGCATTACAGATCTCACTGAAAAGAAGTTTCCCCTGACATTTAGCCTAAATTTTCAGTTTTCTTAATTTCATTTTATTAGTGGGCTACAACGAACACGCGAACACACACACACACACACACACACACACTCTCTCTCTCTCCCTCCCCAAGGCTCTTCAGAGCACATCTCCGCCCTGTGACTATTACAAAAACTCCAGCAGTCTCCACAAACCATTCACAACTCTAAGGGGTTTGAGATTCTTCCCCTGCCCCTAGGTTTCTTTACTGAATTGCTGAAACACATTTCCCTACACTTTTTACACTATGTGGCCAACTCAGCCCTGAACATAAGACACACCAATTTCTTCCCTAGCTGTGTCCTCTGCAAGTCTAGGGTTGGTGGGGAGGGAGGGAAATCATCTAGGCATCTTCATTATGCTGTTTTCAAAGACTTGTAACTCACTCCAAGAAAAGTTACTCTGGGACAAGTATATTCACTTCACCTCCATGAGAGTTATTTAAATGTCACCTTTCGTCCTCCTATCCATTTTGGTTATATGTTTACTCAAAGAAAGGCTTAGGAAAAACAGAGGTTTTATGCAGACATATACACAAAAAATGATGAACCATATTTTCCCTGTCTTTCAAAATAAATTACAAATATTTTACAAAAGCAAATGTCACAGGTTTTGCAGAGCCCTAGTGCTGCAAGACACATAGCTATACAGATTTGCCCTGATTCCTGAAGCAGATGTATTTTTCCTTTCTGAGCAGAAGTTAGTCAAATATGAATGAGAAAGAAAAGGATATGCTCAATCCCTGATATGATACATGCTTCCATGGTCAGAAGAAAAAGGGACAAGTTGTTCTAAATACTTGCAGACTAGTACATTCTGTAAAGCATGTGAATACTTAAAAATGTGTGGGCATTTTAGTACACACAGTCGTCTCACCCAAGAGAGATGCCCAATGTAGTGTTAAAAAATATGGTTTTAGATAGGTTCTCCCTATTTCAATATACTGACTCATTTTCCCTCCCTCCAACACACACATACTTTCCTTAACAACTAAAGCCCAAAATACTATGGTGTGCTTATTTTCCCTTGCACCCCCAAAGATTTTCTCAAAGTGCACAATGCCAGGCTGGATTGCAAAGACAGCCTCCTTTTTAAGCCTCAATTCATTAACCAATAAATAATTGAACAGTATTCTACCAAATCCTCAGCAATTATTCAAACTTGTCAGAGGACTATTTTAGACAGCATCTTAAATATAATTAAAGCCACACAACTTCAAAATACTGTATATCTGCCTAGAAAGGGAGAAATTAACAATTAATTATCATCACCTTATATTATAAGAAATTAACAATTAATTATCATCACCTTATATTATACTGTAACAAAATGAAGATCTAGAGTATAGATAAACTAGAAATATATGCAGTGTTATAGGACCCCACAATCAAAGTCAACATATCTCTCTGAAAACTGAAGAATATTTTTTTAATTTGTACAATTTGCATTTGCATTTTACGTATAGGCTCCTAAAAAAAACAATTGTTGGGTTTAGTGTATAGGTGCTCTTGATGGCCCGTGATACACAGCTGGTGAACCAAGATGACCTTCAAGTCTATAACTTACGTTCACTTTGAACTCAAATATGCAAAATTCAATGACATTAACTCCCATTCACTTCAGTGGAAATTGTGTGTGGAAATTAACTCTCAGCATAAGAATGACGCTCTTTTAAAATACTTGTAGGACCAAAATTCAACCCTGCACTTTGAGGATGATACTGTTTTGACTGGTGGGAGGAGAACCATTAAAAAAAATGAGGTGGGTTCCATGATGGGAAGAAATCGTTAATATTTTTTATATATCACTTTTCACTGTAGTGCAATACACATACAAAAAAAAGCCAGTTAAAAATATGACAGATACTGATACAATATGATAAACTGATTTTAAGAGCCAGTATTGCAGAGAAAACCTCCAGGTACAAATTTCACAAATGGAAGAAGCCAGTAAACCATGCTTTGTTTTACAGTTTGAGTGTGCAAAATTAAACGCATTATCACACTTATTTCTTTTTAACCATTTTACTGAAAATAATCTGTACCATTTTTAGATTTATGATCTGTCCATTGTACTTTTCCCTAGTTCTTGTCTGGCTAAATTGGTCTTAACCTGATAAGTAAGGGATACTAATCCATATCTCAAAACATGGGAAAAAAAGCAGGACTTTAATTTCCAGAGACATAAAGGTAATATAGGCCCCTAACTTATGAAAGATGGGTGCTTAACTGTGTTTCTTGGCTTTGAAAATATCCTCTACCAGATCTATTTTATATAATTTTAGCTCCTGATCCTGTAGGAAGAGGCACTCCCTTTCAAATTCCAGGGGGTCCTCAGCTCCTCAGAGCAGTGGGTCCTTCTTTTATATAGAACCTTCCCTAACTGATAAGCATTTACCTCTATCTGTACGATACCTATTTTTATTGAGCACATAAGTACTGGCAAGCTAATTATTTTTATTTATTACAGAAGAAACGACATTATTAACATTTTCAAAATGCTCTTATCTATTTTGCAGAGTTGCATGCATGTTGCAAGCTCTGTAATTCTATGAGGAGGGATATCTAGCCAAATGCCATTGCTGTGGGGGCTTTACTCTGAAGTAGTGAAATATAATCACAGGATTTATCTTTCACTCCCATACTCTGTTTTGGTTTGGGTTTTTTTCCAAAGTAAGTTTTCTCCACTCTGGCATCTGATGAAGTAGGACTTTGCCCATGAAAACTCATGCAAAAAATAAATTTGTTAGTCTTTAAGTGCCACAAGACTCCTCTTTTGTTTTGCTGAACTAGACTAACACGGCCACCCCTTTGGAACTTGTCAAGCCCTCATCAAGAATGTTTAAAATAATTTTACCAAGTCCTGGAGTATCCTTTCATTTATGAAGAGGAGAACAGGTCAGTTCTGATGTCAACATGGAAATACTCTCCATTCATTTTTATTTTTCTCAGTGAGCTTCACGAACAAACAATCAGGCCTAATTTTCAAATAGTAGCAATTCCTTAAACATTTTTCTCTCTTTAAGATCTGATTCTTAAGTATCCTCCAAGAGCCAAATTCAAAACTGATAAAAGAAAATACTCCTTCTCGCAACCTGTGATTTGACTGTGAAATTCATTGGCATAGGATGTCACTAAAGCAAAGAATTCAGGAAGATTCAGATGAGAGAGTGGCCCTTCATATGGAAAGCAAGTTATTTCTAACAACTTTAATTAAAATTTTGGAAAAAATATAAAACCTCATGTTTCAAAGCAGGAGAATAGTCAGCCCACATTTTCTGGCCAGGCCCCCGAGTCTCCAGGATGGGCCCGGCCACATCCTGCTTCTGGTCACATGACCAGAAGCTGCCTGACAACTCTCCAGTTGCTAGGTAACAAATGGAGTTGGAGTAAAGCACTATGCACTTGCTACCTAGCAACTGGTGCATCATGAGGAGGAGGAGGGAGAGGTGGCAGGAGCCTGGCCCCTGTTGTGTCAAAGTCATGGCGGCTGCCCCCTGGCTGGAGCTGGGATGTAGTGCAGGACAGCAGCCCACCCCTACCCATCTGCCCATAGTGGTGTCTCTGCTCAACTTTCAGGTGCGACTGTGTCTGCCCGCTGCTGGCTGAGCCTGCAGCCACGGTGGCGAGGTTTATACCGCTGCCGGGTGCTGTAGTGGGCAGGTCTGCTGGCCAAGTGGGTGGGCTCAGGCCCACCAAGGCCCACCCGTAGCTATGCCCCTCTCTTCAAGGTTTACAGACAATCTTTAACTAGCAGGGATTAGGATCAGACTTTCATGGGAGTAGATTATCTCACATCTGCTACTGAGAGATTTTTTCCATCTCTTTCTGAAGCATCTGGTTTTGGCCGCTGTCCAAGACAGAATATTGGATTAGATGGACCATGAGTCTGATCCAGTATAATAATTAACTATGTTCCTTTGCTCAAAGCTATTGAAAACATACAATAACTCATAGCAGTCTGCTACCTTTTTTCCTTCTTTCAGAGTGTACAAGATACATTTTGAAACACAGAATCCATTCTTGGTGAAGAGCTGCTTCCTGCACATCAGTATTTAGGCTAAAATTTCTGAAAGATTGCCTGAATGTTGTTTGTGAGCACCTCTGATCCAGGGCTGGTGTTCAAAGTATACATAAACAAGTTGCTCTAAGAAACTACCAGGGAAAGTAACCTGTAAAGGCAATAACATCTCATGAAAGATCCCCTATGGAATTCAAGAAGAACAGACTTCCAGAGCTGTTTGACTACTTGACACCCCCATATTTATTATTTGTAGGAAATCTTCACTTTGATGCCAAGTTCCTTAAATCCTGTTCTCTTTAATTAGCTTTATACTTTTCAAGAACCCACTGAAAGTAGCAAGAACATACCATACTTCATTTAATACTACAATTCTTACAAAAGCAGCTCCTCCCTAATTAAGCTGTCATAATTTCCCCTTAAAGGTTACATGCTACTTGATAAAGCTTATGCTTTTATTTTATTTATATTTGCAGGCTGAGCCTTGATGCAGATTTTCTTTGACCGAACAGGAACAACCTTATTACTTCTTTCAAAAATGAATAATGGACATTAAAGTGTGGGGGTGGGAGACAAAACAACAGCCTAACGACTGGTTACAGTCTTCACCCTGTATTATCATGTCAAGCTGTCAGACTGAAATCCACTATAAACAAAAGAAGGGAAGGAAAAAAAAAAGAAAAAGAAATCTGACAGTAATTTATACAGTAAAATTCTTAAAGCTGTATAAATAATAAGGATCACATTTAGTTCACCAAGTATTTTTATTCAGAACATGGGAGTTTTCTGGATATAACTGAAACATTTCTCAAAGGCTAGAAAGATTTTATAGCTAATGCACCACTGCACCATGTGTTATTCCCCCTTCCTCCCCCACCCCCAAGGTATTTACCATTTCCCAAGTTGTAAAGAGGGACAGATCCAGGGTTTGGTGGCTGTTCAGCATCTTCATCAAGTACCAATAAAAGTAGGGTCTAACAAATTTGTGGCCATGAGAAACATGTGACAGACCATGACATCTGGTCTTTTGTGCCTGTTTACCCTAATGAATATTGTACTATTTATACTGTCTCCCGGGTACAGTGTACTATACTTTCTCCTATAGGAGAAAAGTACACAGCATTTCTCAATCTGGGAGTCCCAACCCTATTGGACAGGACTCACAATATTGCCACCCTTACTTCTGCACTGCCTTCACAGTTGAGCAGCAGCTTTTAGCTGGCAGCCTTGCTCTGAAGGAGGTGCCAAAGTAAGGTTAGCAATACTCTACTATGCCACCCTTAATTCTGTGCTTCATCTCGTGCCAACGCTGCCTCCAGAGGCGGGCGGTAGGAGAGAGGCAGCTGTCGGCTGGGTGCCCAGCTCTGAAGGCAGTGCTGATATCAGCACCAGCACAGAAGTAAGGGTGGCATGGTATGAACACATTCATAAAATTTGCTAGTTATACTATGATCAACCTGTGAATTTAGCAGTTCAGATTGCCAGAGTTGCAGACAGAAAGAAATGGAAGCAGTTAGATTCCTAATTCCCAGAATTTTGCAAACACCTTATTCATTAGAACTACGTAGACTGATCTTGGTTACAGCACTTTTCATCCAAAATTGTGCAAGTGCTTTACAAAACATTAATTCTCACAATATGCCTTTGGTCCCTTGAAATGTGTTAACTACTTATACTAAACAGTCAATTCCACCTCATATTTAGCAGTGAGACTCTGAGGGCTAGTCTTCACTGACAGTGGCAAAATCCCTGCCACCAGATCGACCTTCACGAATGATTGATCGGGTCTGTGAAAACCCACTCAGTCGATTGGGGAGTTGATCCCTGAAGACCAGCCCAGTAAATAGAATAGTACTGAGTCAAAGGGAGGGCCTTACCTTTGATTCACCATTGTGGATGTACTAGGTGTAGGGAAGTTGGAAGTAGACACACAAGTTATTTTAGGTAACTTGTGTATCTCCCTTCAACTGCCATCGAAAACCTCAGGCAGTGTAGAGCTGCCCTGAGTTAGTTTCCTAGACCTGAAGAAGAGCTCTGTGTAAACTCAAAAGCTTGTCTCTCTCACCAACAGAAGTTGGTCCAGTAAAAGATATTACCTCACCCCTCTTGTCTCTCTAATATCCTGGGACCAACACAGCTACAAAATATTCAGAGCCAAATATATTTGTCAATGACAGTAATTCTTTCTTTCTTTGAGACAAAAGAAAAACTACAGACACACGTATAATCATAAAACAGTTGTGGTAGAATTTTACAGATTGATACGACCTGGCTAATGGATAACGACGAAATCCCAGGGGATTAAATTTGTTCCTGGAGTAGCTGTACTGAAATTACAGAGTTACAGCCAGTGCCAAAAGGACGGTATTTATCCCAGAACAAACACCCTGACTAAATAATATCAATCCATAAAATTCTATCATATCTGTTTTATAATTATACTAATTAGGTATCATTATAATTAGTAAATCCATGTTAAGTTATGTAAAAACATAAATATAATGCAGATTAAGGAACAATAAAAAAAAAAAGCTAGAGAGGTTCCTGCTGGCAATGTCCTTTCATTACCATTAAAGAAGATGATATAAGGGTTCATCAGCAAGGTTCTTATTCTGTTTCCTTGATTACAAACTGAGATGACACCAGCCAGATCAGGTCTTTATTAAAAATTAGATTATATAATATTATATTACATATGGGTATGCTTATTATTAGATATTATATAACATGTATATATACATACACGTGCTCACACACACACACGCACACTTCAATGAAATTAAGATAAATTTAAGGAAGGACAGTCAAAACATGTTGGCCTGCAATAGTTTCTGAATTCATCCTTTAATCCCATTCTTCCCTACCTTCAAAGGTGAAAATCTAACAACTCTCGCTCTAGAAAGTAACCACACAAATAACTATAAAATGTGCAGTTAGACTTGTGCATATGCTCCAGAACACAAAAGATAAAGTCTAGGCTGACTTGGTCAGTGGTAATGTGTGCTGGGTTTTCCCTTGGATGGTGGAGGAAGCAGGAAAATGATCTGGCAGAAAGTAACAACCCTACCAGCCTCGTCCACTGTGTCTGTCACCTTATAGCAGGGCGTTGCTGGCACTGGGCACATGGGAGTCCCAATACAGCCCGCACCCTCGCACCCTCCCCAGGGCCAGGGATCCAGGGCCCAGCCACCACTGGCAGCCCAATGCAGCTCCAACCAAGGCTAAGGACCTGGAACCAGATGCAGTCCCTGCTGGGGCCAGGGAACTGGGGCCCGGCCACCAGCAGCAGCCAGATCTGGCCCCCGCTGGGGCCGGGGACCAGGGACCCAGCTGCTACCGGCAGCCCAAGACAGGGCTGTGGACTCGGGGCTTGGCCGCCAGCAGTGGCCCGATGCGACCCCACCAAGGCTGGGGCCAGGCCACAGGCCGGCAGCAGCAGGAGCCTGATCCGGGCCGTGGCCAGGGTCCTAGGGGAACGCATCTGCCCCCCTTCCCCAGGATGGATTGCCCCTCCCCACTCGGAGGGATGGATTGGGCCCAGGGGCAGGGCCTGGACCCTGAACTATTTTGGGGCAGCGACACCCCTGCCTTATAGACTAGTAGTTTCCAACTTTTTTGGCTCAAGGGCCACAAATATAATTTTTATAACCCTGAAGGGCCACCAGTCTCTGCCAGCAGCCCTCCTCCACAACCTCCCTACACTGCAGCCAATGGAAAGGAGTTCAGAAAGGAGGATTTCCCATCCCTCTGGCTGCAGCAGGAAACTGCATGCTCCACCTGGGTCCCTAGTTAGTCTGCAGCCAGGGGAACAGATGATCAGTGCTCCACTCCCTCTGACTCCCCAGTAGGGACTCCAGAGCCTAGGAACTCAGGTGAAGCATTTTGCTGTGCTCCATGCTCCCTGCCACAGCCAATGGGAGGGGGGTGCTGATCTCCTGTCCCCTTGACTGCTGCGAGCAGCCTGCACGGTCTTTCAGCCCCATGGCGACACATTCCACCTGGGTCATCAGGCAGCAGCAGTTCCCTTCTGTAGTCAGTGGGAGGGGAGCGTGGGCCATTTTTAAAGCTCTTGCAGGCCAAAAAGGAACCACTGTTCATGGCCCTGATGCCATAAAGTACCCACAGAGAGGATTTTAGAAAATAAAAGAGAAAATCAGGTGGAAGAAGCATGTCATTCAGCAGGCTTTTCCCTGTTCCTTCTCTACCTTATTCTCCCATAGGTTCTTCCAAATAATAAGAGAAAGGAAGTATAATACCATTTTACAGGTGGAGAACTGAGGCAGAGATTAAGTGACTTGCCTAAGATCAGAGGTAGTCTAAGAAAGAAACAAGAAATGAACCCAATGCTAGTCTAGTCCTTAATCACAAAGCCACCTTTTTCTCAAAGTAATTCATCTTTCCAGTAAAGTGAATTGGAAAGGGTAGAACAGACTAAACACGGCAAGAATCTGTTTCCCAGCACAGGGCATTCTTGCCTTCAAAGTCATCTGTGAACTTTTCGGGGTCCAAGTGTTCTCCCTCAAAACACAGCTACTAGTGTATCCAAATGTTGTTTCAGAATATTCCCTCTCCACAAAAGACAAGACTAGTTTATCAGGAAGGTTTGAACACAGACAAGTACTCAGAAATGTAGTATGTTGACGACTAAACCCAAGGCCAACACATAAAAGCCTCAGAGAAAGGCATTTCAAGGCCTTTGCATTCTTTCATTTTAGTTTTGCTGTTACCCTAATGGAACATTTTAAAAGCCTCTCAAATTTCCCATCAGTATTAATAAATGTATCGTGAAGAAATAAAGGAAAGGCTGTTATTAAAAAAAAAAAAAATACTACCAATACAATTACAGGGTCCTTGCCCTCTTTAAAAGCACTTTACAAAAATGATAATATTAAGTATAACTTAGAGATTTTTAGAAGTCAGTTGCTACAGAAGTCCGAGGGCCTTTGCAAATGTCTTTTAAGCTTCACCACATTCTAGGAGGTAGAAAAGTATTATACAAGTATTATTTTAAAAATTAGAGGCACACAGAAGTTAAACTTCAGTTAGATAGCAGATGCAGGAAGAAAAATTTCATGATTTCCAATTCCCAGGCCCAAGTTTTAATCATTAAATCACATCTCCTTGCAAAACACCATCTACTTGTAAAACATGTCCACTATAGCTTTAATAGTATTGCTTAGCTTAATTCTTGTAGACATCAATTTTTGCAATATTGCTTCTTTTACTTTTTTTCTTAAGTTGTGTCCTTGTATAAGTAGTCAGTCCATTCCTGTGATCAGATATTCATTCAGAACTTACAAGCATATTAAACAGAAATGTAACATCTCTGTTAAGCTCCCATTTTAAGACTAAATACAACACTGCTTTATTGGCCTTAAAAACTACACTTTAAAAAAAAATCCTGGACACAAAGTGATGTACGAGAAGTGACACGCAATAATACTGTATCTCTCCTCTCATCACAGCCTTTGCTATGGAGTATCATACGCAGTTTGATCTGGGTATTCCATAGTAGACAGTACTTTTTTGGTATACTGCGCAGTGCGAGTCTAAAATGTAGAGTGGCTGATTGTTTTGTTTTTCCTGTTTCTGAAAACAGCTGCAAATTAGTGTGGCCAGTTGGGAGAAGACTACTGTCCTCCTGGGGCCTTATTTAGGACATAGAATAGTCAGTCATTGCTTTTCAATTTAATTATCAGTATGTCCCTCTGGTAATGACCCATCCTACCTCTGCTACATAGCCATAATAAAATATTTTCCATCTTCAAAGAGCTTTAGAGATAAAATCCTCCTTAAACAAGAGAATCGCACAATTTAATTCTTATATGAGAACAACAAGCTGCCACTGCAGGTACTGTGCTTACAGGTGTTCTTTGTATATGGTGTGCAATTTTACAACTGGGTTGCAACTGGAACTGTGCTATCTAAAGAGTAATCAGTCGCAAGTTGTAAATACTCTGGAGAAAGCAGGAGAACACACCTCACTGGTCGCAAGTACTTCATACAGTATGGACACAGAGGATAATCCCACCATTTGAAATAAAAGAAGCCTAATGCTTTGTGCCCACAGCACATTTCATATACACCTGCACCTTTCCCTCACTCAGATCTCTAAAATCAAAACTTCAAACTCTAAACTGCTGACCTTTGCTCAATAACATCACTTATACATCCCACCTCACACACCTCTGTCCCTCCTTTGCACCACCACTAACTAGCTGACACGTGCACCTCATGTAAACCCTTATGATGTGATGGTGTATCATTCATGTTCACTCTTACAGTGTACTTGTGTACTGTTTAATGCAAACTGTGTCATGTTAGGTGGATTTGTAATACTCATAACATACTGATTATTATGTTACGCTAGTATGTTTCCAGCGCTGTCCCGTGGGCGGAGCAGGACCCAGGGCCAACTGGCCTAGGCGGGACTCCCCTTTCCCCCCAGGCTGGAGGGCAGGCGGGCCGCTCCACCCCCCCAGGGAGCCAGCCCAGGCGGGGAGGCTGAGGCCGCCGGCGGGGAGCTGGCTCTGGGCCGGGCCCCGGAAGCAGGGGCTGCCGGTGGAGGGAGCCAGCTGCAGCCAGGACCCCAGGCTCCTGTGGCTGGTGCCCCAGGCAGGGACCTGAGGCTGCCACCGAGAGCTGGCCCTGGCCGCATGGGGCAGGTCGCAGCAGCCCAGCCCAGAGGCGGGCCCTGGCCACCTGCTTCGCCCCGGGGTCAGGGAGGGCTAGCCCAGAGGCCGGGCTTAGTGCTCCCAGCCCGCGGAGCAGGGAAGAGTGTGGCTGTGGGGGGGGCCGCGTAACTGCGGGGCCCGGGGCGATCGCCCCATTAGGCCCCCCCCCCAGGGGCAGCCCTGTATGTTTCTTGCAATATCAAATGAATGGTTGTGAAGCACTGCTATGGAGCATTCTCAAATATGCATCTCATGTTTTGAGACAGATCTGAGCAAACAGTAAAAAGCAGAGAGGTGGTTCACACCTCACTAAGGCATGCATTAAACAACCCAGCTCTTCCAGGAACAACAGACTAACTCAAGCACCTGATTAAAGCAAGACGACCATACAGGAAGGAATATTGTTGGTAACCTGATGGGGGAGACGACATTTTGCTGTATCTTATTGATGTGGGGGCGCCTTTTGTTCCCTAACGCGCTCTCACTCTCTTAACTCAGCTACGAAAAAGATCAAGCAACTGAAGCACTGACTACAGGGGAGAGCCTGATTGGGGGTTGACCGATCAGCCCGTGGTGAGAACCATCTAATATGGTAAGACTACTGGAAGTGTTAAGCTTAGTTCAGAATGCGATTTGTTTACTTTTGATTAAATTTGATCTGCATTCCTCTGGCTTAAAATCACTTAAAATCTTTCTTTACTTAATAAATTTATTTGTTTGTTTTATCTAAAGAAGTGCACATGGTTTGGGTGTATATAGAGACTTCATTTAGAGAAAGGGTTCCCAACCCCTGGCCCGTGGGCCAAAAGTGACCCGGGGGTTTTAAAGTAGCCCAGGCCCCCAGGGCAAGCCAAAAGCAAGGGGTGGGGTGGGAGCATGGAGCCCAGCCTCTGGGTCAGCCTACCCTGCCCCCATGATGGAGCAAACGGTCCAGAGGCCAGGCTCTGTGCTCCCGCCCAGGCTCCGGGCAAGCTGCTCCAACCCAGAAATGGGGCAGGCCGGCCCAGAGCCCAGGCTCTGCTCTCTGCCCTACCACTGGGCCGGTTGCTTCCGCCATGGGGGCTGACCCAGGAGTTGGTGGTTCACAGAGTGGGGCCAAGTACAAGAGAGACTCCACGAGTGAGGGCCTCAGGTGACACATCTTTACACAAGTCCAGAGGAGAATGTCATACCAGAAGGGAACATCGTAACATTTCATCTTATTTACATATTTATGTTTATTAGAAAGGTGGTGAGGGAATAGGAAATATCCTCTAGACTTGAACAAAGTAAGACATGCAGACATACAGACACATATCAACAAGCTATTCTACGATGCTGTTCATCTCATACAATAAATTACGCTGGTCAACATTGGGTGCCAAATGAACTAAATGATTGCTAACAACAAAGGGACAGAGATGTCTCTCATACAGTGATCATGTATGGGGGTTAGCATTTCAGAATCACCAGAGCACACTATATTTTCTCTCAATTTACATCAATTAGGGAAATGTAATACAAATTGAACCCCAGCAGTTTCACAGGCAATGCACCTGATAAAGCAACTGAGACTCCCATTTACCATCTTAGACTTAAAATCTAGTAGTGCATGTGCATGTTTATATTGTGGCTGAGGGAGTTGGCTGATGTGACTGCAGAGCCATTATCTTTGTGCCTTTCTTTTTAAAAGGGAAGGAGGATGCAGGGAATTACACAGCAGTCAACCTCACCTCAGTTTCCAGAAAAATCATGGATCAGGTCCTCATGGAATCTATTCTGAAGTACTTGGAGGAGAGGAAGTGATCAGAGAGTCGTGGATGCACCAAGGGCAAGTCATGTCTGACCATCATGACTGCCTTTGATGAGATGACTGGCTCTGTGGACGTGTGGAAAGCAGTGGACACGATATACCTTGACTTTAGCAAACCTTTTGATACCGACTCCCATAGAATTCTTGCCCCAAATTAAAGCAGTGTGGATTGGTTTGATGAATGGATTATCAGATGGATAGAAACTGGCTAGATCATTGGACTCAGCGGATAGTGATCAACAGCTCAATTTCTAGTTGGCAGCCAGTAGCAAGTGGAGGGCACCTGGGTTTGGTCCTGGAGCAGGTTTTATTTAACATCTTCATTAATAACATGAGGCAGTGGTGTTGCTGGCGCTGGGCATGCGGGGCACGTGTCCCGAGTCCCAGTGACAGTGCCCTGAGTTTGGCAGGGATCCAGAGCCTGGCTGCCACCAGTGGCCCAGCTCTTGCCGGGGCTGGGGCCAGGGATTCTGCCGCGCTGCCGAAAGGCGGATCCGGCTCCCCTGTACAGCTGGGGATCTGGGACCCCGACACAGAGCCACCAACAAGATCTGGCCCTCCAAAGGGGCTAGAGAGCCAGGCACACCATGCCACCACCAGCCCGATCCAGCCCCCCTGGGGATCCGGGGCCTGCCGCAGAGCCACCAGCCCAATCTGGTCCCCCAAAAGAGGCTGGAAAGCCACGCCACCATCGGCCTGATCTGGGCTCCCAGCGGGGTCCGAATTCCAGGACCTGCCGTGCTGACACCAGCAGGACCGGGGATCCGGAGCGCAGAGGCCTCCCCCCCATTGGTGGCCCCCCCAGGGAATCTGGGGCCCAGTGGCCCCTGCTGGGGGCCCACTGCGACCCCCGGCACCGGCAGTCCAGGGCCCTGCTATCCAGGGCGTGGCCTACGGCAGCAGTTTGCTGCGGCCCCCGCGAGGGCCGGGCCAGAGGCCGG
The DNA here is from genome assembly GCA_007922175.1 of Pelusios castaneus. NCBI lineage: Eukaryota > Metazoa > Chordata > Testudines > Pelomedusidae > Pelusios > Pelusios castaneus. Next base: position 6,063,160 of record ML685851.1, read on the forward strand.
CAGTGGTAGGGGCCTGATCCAGCCCAGGCAGTATGCCAGGAACACCCCAGAACACCGTTCCGGGGCCCACAAATTTGACCAGCGAGCGTTCCAGGGCCCCAAAAATAAGAAGAATTGGGTGGAATGCTAGGAGCGCAGGATCCCGGCTGTGCTTGTCCAACCTGGCATCCGTGGACCAGAATCCGGCCCGCAGGACGCTGGGAGCAGTGGCCAGGCTGGGCTGGGGAGTTTCAAATCTCCTGCCCTGAGCATGCTCAGACAGAGCGTGTTCAGGGCAGGAGCGGCTCTGTCAGCACCCCTGCAGCTCCGTCCAGGTAGGGGGGGTGGGGAAGGGGTGAGAGGGTCGGGGAAGGGGCTGGGGTGGTTGGGGAGCCAACAGGCAGGCAGGGAAGGGGCCCTGGGGGGCGAGAGGAGCAGGGAAGGGGAAGGGGCCAGGGAGAGTCGGGGAACTGGCGAGCTTGGGGGCTGAGAGGAGCGGGGAAGAGGCCCAGGGCAGTCAAGGAGCCAACGGGTGGGCGGGGAAGGGGTCCGGGGGGGGGGGGTGAAGAGCAGGCAGGGGGGAGTCAGGGAGCTGGCAAGTATGGGTGGGGGGCGGGAAGAGGACTGGGGAAGGGGCCTGGGATGGTCAGGTAGCCAGCAAGCGGACGGGGAAGGAGCCGGAGGGGCAAGAGGATCAGAGAAGGGGTGGGGGGGGTTTGGGGAGCTAGTGGGTGGGGGGGGTGAGAGGAGCAGGGAAGAGGCCGGAGGAGAATGAGAGGATAGGGGAGCCAGAGGGGAAGGGGCCCAGAGAGCTTGGGGGTGGGGGACCAATGGGGGGCAGCAGAGGAGCCCCCTTTGGGGGTCAGCACCAGGGAGTTCCAGTGAGGGGATCTGCCACATGGCACCCTCCCCACCACCTAGTGCCAGTGCTCCCCATATTCCTCTGGCACCCCACCCCACCTCTGCCCTGTCCTCCCAAGCTCCCCAGCCATTCCTCTCTTGCCCCCCATCCCTGCTACACTCCCCTGCCAGAGTACCCCTGCCTTTCCTACCACTCCACAGTTTCTATGCCTTATCTAACCTAAATTCGCTCACTGAACCCAGTGACAAAACGAGAGCTGACTTCAGTGTGACTGAAGATCAGGACCTGTATTTAGTGCTTAGAAGAGAGGGGGGAAAGGTGAACAGCTTTTGCTTGTAAACAAAATGCAGAGCCACAAGAATAGAAAACTGCCACAGAAATAATACCTTTAGCATTAATAGCACCAGTTAGGTGTATTGGCCCCGATTCCCCCACCTCCACACACAAAACGTTATTAAATGTGTTGATTGTGCCAAGTTGTGTGATGGAGGCCTACAGGATGCAAACATTGGTCCTGTTACATTATTTCTTGATCAGGTTGAAGTAGGCAGCAGTGATGCTGATGGGGTAGTATTAGCTTTGCTGCTGTGTTTGACAGCACATGGGTTCATGGAGAAATTTCCCAAGGATAATTGGATCAGTTTAGGTGTAGATGGAGCCTCTGTCATGTTAGGCAGTAAGGCTGGTGTTGCCACAAAATTAAAGACACAATTTCTGCTTTTGATAGGTCAGCATTGTTTTAATCACAGGTTGGACTTGGCGATGGCTGATGCTATCAAATACTGCAGTGAAGTTAATCACTTTAAATTATTCGTGGATTCATTGTACGCTCTGTACAGTCAGTCGCCGAAGTGCTCGAGAGAGTTGGCTGAATGTGTGAGTGATCTGGAAGTCCAGCTTAGTAGGATTGGACGTGTAACTCGATGTACATTAAGGTTGCCTCTAGCTGCCGTACTGTATGAGCTGTTTGGCGGTCATATGCAGCCCTCCATAGCCACTTTTTGAAAAAATCCACTGATTTCTCAAGAGAAGCAAAATTTGCTGGCATGGAAAAAAAACTGGAGAATCCAGTTTTTGTTAAAAACTTGGGTCTCATGCTTGATGCTCTGGAGGAACTTGCAGACCTGCCCTTGGTGTTGCAAAACGCTGATGTAACATTATCTACAGCAAGTAGGTTGATAAGTCGACAAGCTCAGGTGTTTATAGCTCGCAGAGAGTGTGATTCAGAGTTCTACCAAGAGGCTTGTGAGGTGATTAAAGCAACCTGCAGCAAAGGTATATGTGTAAACATATCTGTGAATGCTGGCAAGCAAACTGAAATTTCTAAATGACGGTTTTACCAAGCCTTAGCCAAGAGGGATGGGGAACCAGAGGGCGGGCAGGGAAGGGCCGGGGGGGGGGTGCAAGAGAAGCAGGGAACCAGCAGGCAGGTGGGGAAGGGCCAAGTGGAGCAGGAAAGGGGCAGAAGGGGTGCTGAGAGGAGCAGGGAGCCAGCAGGCGGGGGGGGGGGCAAGAGGAGTGGGAAGGGGCCCAGGAAGCATCGGGGGGAAAGGCGGAGCCTGGGAAGGCCACTGGGGGCCGGTGGTGGTGGAGGGTCCTGACACCCCCCCCCCACCCCTTGGCTCCTGCTGGCGTACGACACCTTTTTCTTTTCTTTTTTTAAAAGAAAAAAAAGCCCTGTCCATAGGTAAACCTATTCCAGTGCTTCACAACCCTCCTAGTGAAAAAGACTTTCCTAATACCCAACTTAGACCTCCCCTCACCTGCAACTTGCTCCTCTTTCTCTCCTCTGCCACCACTGACAACCTAGCTCCCCTGTTCAGGCAGTTGAAGGTTGCTATCAAATCCTCACTCTTCTCTTCTGCAGACTTAAATAAATCCAATTCTCTCAATCTCTCCTCATAAATCATGTGTCCCAGCCCCCAATCATCTTCATTGGCCTTTGCTGGACTCTGTAAATTGTTCACATCCTTCCAGCAGTGGGAGGCCCACTATTTCTATTGTTCCACAGTAATCTGTATTCTCCTCCACCATGTATCTGGATATATTCTGCAATGCTTCCTACCAGTATCCTGGAATCAGCTCTGTAAAGACCTAAGGAAAGCAACAATTACTTGTTGTTTTTAAATTTTAAACACGCCTGGTCTGGTCCAGGGGAAGAAAATGAGGTACGGGTCTTTGTCTTGTAGTTATGATAACCCTTCTTAGGTGCTCATGTGAAATATAGTATAAACACACACACAGCAATTCTAAAGACTCCAGGGCCACTCCTTGAATTTTACTGAGTTTTTATTGGGCCCTCAGTTTATGTTGTATGTTTTCATTTATTTCTACTGACTCAGCAAAATTGAGTAGCAAGGGCTACTGTTTTATGTGTTCCTTTCAGGCATTTTAAAATGTCATTATGGTATTATCTCTGGGTTTTCAGGCTACAGAAAATACATTTAAAATGTTAATGGTGACAAGGAGAAAAGCATTTCTAAAGCTTTCCATTTAATTAATTTTCATAGAGAACATCCATCAAGACTTGCGTTTGTTCTCTGATTTAAACAGTCCATTTATTGAAGATGGGTAGAATTTCCTTAGTATTGGACACTTAAATTTTGCTGGTAGTTTCCAAGAGAAAGATACCAATAAATGACAAAGTATCTAAATAAAAATAGAAATTCTGAAGTGCACTTAATTCAGTGGACTTCCCTAGCAAAATAAACACCACACAGCAGCAGATCTGCCTGACTTTCACACTAAAATAACTGGGGATAATTGCATAAGGTGCTAATTATTTTCAAAAGGCTTCTAGGTTTGCTTTTTCCCTATTTCTCCTACCTGATCAGGAGTTCAACTGGTTAAAATCATTACAGGGTAACTTGAAAGGCTTTAGCTTGAAAGCTATAGCCACAAATAAACCTGCTGAAACCCTGAGATGCATCCTAGTTTATCATCCAAGAGCCTATATCCAATCACATTAAGACAACTGATGTGCAATGGAAGCAGCAATTCTTTCAGGCAAGGGAAGGCATGAACAATTTTATTGGTATGCTAAAAATATTCATCAAGTACTTCAGGGTTGGGAGATGCACTTCATGAGTCTTAGCAAATATCACCACACGCATCCAACTACTTCTAACTCCCTGGCTCTCAGAAAAATGGACTACAGTATTGCAAGTGTAAAATTATATCAATAATGTATGCTCTTGTACGGTAATGACTACCTTTTCCCATGATAACTTTCTCACCCACCCGCAGCATGCAAGTTGACTGGAATAGAATGACCTCACCACACATTTTACCCTTTTAAGTAGCCCAATATTAAATATTTTGATAAAAATATTTAAAAACTTTTTTTAAACCTAGAAATGAATTCAAAGCTGTAGGAGCTACATTATTATGTCATTAAATATCTTGTCCAGGATAAATATTCTATAGTTAAATTCACAGAGAAGACGTATTAAAAAGGATAATATCTAGTGGTCGACGTCCTAGCAGATAAGTTCAGAACTACTATACAGCATTTCAAGTAAGTCCTTTAATACCCAAAACAGCATGCTTGTTATAGGGCTATATTTTACAGTAGAGGAGACGGCGACAGGACAATATCAGCAATGACAATATTTGAAGCCAAACCCATGAACTACCTTATCAGCACTGGTTCCATCAGCTTTCACGGTATGCATGCTTTATTAGCAGGCTAGATTAAGACATGCTGAGGCCCTAAACTATGTCAAGATTCAGAGGCCCCATGCCACAAAAAATAAAGAGGAAAAAGTGTATTACGTTATAACAGAAGGGGTAATGAAAAAATAAACAAACCATTATATTTGCATATATACATAGGCAAAGATGCAACAAAAACCAACTAAATAAAGCATACATCTTGCAAAAAGCCTTATTTGCATTATCAATTTCAATTATGATAAATCTTAGTTATCTGTGACATATTTAGAGGCCCCAAACCACGGCTAACTTGGCTTGTGCCTAAATCTGACACTGTTTATTAGGATGGAAGACCTACAAATTACAAAGCATGTTTTCCAAGAATGTCACGACATGCTCACTCAAAAATATGGTGGCATGATAACATTATCAAAGATGGACCTAATCTCAATATTCAGTCAGACAGATTTAAAGACCTAGCTAGAGATTCATCCAGGTAGTGCTTGATTTGCAAGGAAGCTAAGTCCGCTTGAGATTTGCCAGGGTAATGATGAAAATGATGAGAGAGAAAAACCAAAATCCTGAGTGATACTTCCAAAGTGCAACCAATAATGCAATATGTAATTAAGTTATATTCAAAAGGGATATTGCCAACTGTTTTCTTTAAAAAAAAAAAAAAAATCACAACCGATTTTTATAGCTTACTTTTATTACAAGTGACACCTATGATTATTGTATTTGAAAGAGGCTAAGGAGGGAAAAATCATTCTAGTTTTTTGCCATCTGTGACCAAAAAAAATTCCATGGCTCTGGAAACTGCAGAAATTACTGATGAATATGAAGAATAAAGGGCCCAAATCCCAGGCGAAGGGACATCTTCCTTTGTCAGACTGCCTAGAGTAGCTCATGAGCATCACCCCCAGCTTAGGCAGACTGTTAAGTAAGAGAGCACAAACCCCAAATTGGCTGTGTGATCTATAACTAGATTTCACCAACCACGTATCAAGTGTGATAGCCCTATAACAGTCCTAAAATGGAGTCACAGCCAGCCGCCTTGGGACTCTGGTCTTTCTTGCCACCCTGGCAAGTCTGCCTTTGTGATACATAGTCCTTTATACCAAAAATCACAATGCCACTCACGTTACTGCCAGTCCCAAAGACCAATCACTTTCCGCAGGTCTATTGCACCTAAGATCACACACCAAAAATAACGCTTGTAGTCAATCCTGTTTAAACTAACTAAAGAAAAGAGAACAATAAAGTTATTTATTAGGATTAAAGCATGTAAACATATGAACACAAATGAGTTACAGTCTTAGGTTCCAAAAAAGTAATAGAAGCTCCTGTAATGCACAAGCTCTGTATATCCTTTAGAGCAGTGGTTTTCAAACATTTTTTCTTGGGACCTAGTTGAAAAAAAATCATCTGCGACCCAACAATTACATCTCTGAGCAATGCATTCCAGTCTTTTGGCGGTGGCAGCAGGGGAATCCAGGACCCCAACACCTGAAGGTCTGTGACCCAGTACTGGGTCCTGACCTGTGGTTTGAAAACCATTGCTTTAGAACTAATCCAAGCTAAACAGATTATGGATCCCTTGCTCATGCTTAGAAACATTGCCCTTGCCAAATTCCAAGCAGCACAGTCATGACAAATTCTTCTTGGCATAGCTATTTACTCCCTTCCCTCAGAGTTCAAGCTGTGATAGGATAAGTGTTTGGGTATGCACCCCGTTTGGGGGATCTGCAGAAAATCATCAAAGTCTTTTGTCCACTGATGTTCCCCAATGGCTTGTCTGATGTTTATAGGCCTTCTTTTGTTGCGCAGAAGATGATAGTTCTTGTGGTAAACTAGTATTTCATAGTTGGCAATGCTGCTCTCCTAACTGTGGGGTTTTACCATTTTAGAAAACGCTTTTATATTTACAGCGCAAAGACTTAAGACTTAAAATACCTTCCAACATACAAATATGCATACTGTAATTAAGTTTACCACCTGCAGCAACCTCAAGCATTTAATACAGACTAAACATAAAGTAACATCTATTTTAGCAATGCTAACACACAGATGAGCCAGATGGTTTCCAGCTATGCATTTATCAGTGTTCAGTGAGGCCTAGGGGCCTTGGAATGAGCTGGCACCTGATTTGCCAGCATCACATAAACAGCCACTGAAAATCAGGCCCTCTGAATATACTTAGTTTCTCTAGTCTTTCAAACCGGGGTGAGAAAAGAAGAGAAAAAAAAAAAAAAACTTTAGGTGAAATCCTGGACCCACGGAAGACGATGTCAAAACTCTCATTAACATCTATGGTAATAGGATCTCACTTTTTAAATGGCGAGATAACGTGGTTGTTAAAAAAAAAAAAAAAACAATTATTGGCACTGGGAATTAAGGATTTATTTTTTAATTTATTAGATTTTTTTTTGTGACACCAATTAAAAAAAACACAAGCCCTTCTGAGTTTTCTAGCAGTCATCGGCCTTACTGTTGGCCATCACCTCTGCAGTAATGAAAGAGTTTTAAAATACTTCAGACAACAGGATAGCGACAGTAGTGAGGTAACTATGCAAGATTCCAACCTTTTCAGGTACCTGAATTATTCAGACTAGTCCAAAAGCAAGTGTATTCATATATAAATCTAATTTAGTATGAGGTATAATTATTTAAAACTGGTCAAACATTTCTTTGAAACATTCTCCATGAAAAATAGTTTCCTTACGCCCCACCACCAACACAGAAATCAAAGGTTTTCCCAATTTTTGGCAACCCCCCAAAAAAATTTTCTTGAACTTTAGGTTTTTCAATTAAACTCCACCGTTTTTTAAAGAAGAACTTCAATTAAAAGATTACATAACTTCTGTTTTTACCTATTTTTTGCTTCAGGAAAGAAAATATTTTCCACCCACTATGAATCAAATCTCTAATTTGAAAAATCCAAAAATTAAATTTAAAAATAAAGCTTTTGTTGAAATCTAGAAAGTTAATCAAGAAATCCTAGAATATAATTCAAAAGCAGAATCTGCTCGCTGGTTTTAATATTCCAGCACTGGAGAATCCATGTCCCTGGCAAAACTATAGTGCTAACACCCAAGAATATCAAGTTTGGGGAAGGGAACAGGAAGTGATGACTGAATAGCTCAGAATGTTGGTAAAGAAATACACAGCCTTTAAACTTGGGTCACCAGTTCATATTGGTAGTCATATTACTAAATAAAAGCAGTTGTTGTATTGGCTCCAACAAGTTCCTAGTTGACAATGGTCAACATCACAATACAGTTTTCAAAGATGGAATGCTTCATGCATCTCAGAGTAATTACGGAGTTGAGTGATCATTGAACTATTCATGGTTAGAAGTGATCCCTTGAAAATTAGGAAGAGGAACAACAGTACAGTGTGTTATAGGGGCAACAGCATCTTTCATGACCACTCAACTACACTGCAAAATAAAATTATATTTTAAAAGATAGAAAGGATACATTTAACTCCCATTGATGTAAACAGGAATGGAATCTCTCATAAGAACATTAGAACTGCTATATTGGTCAGGTTAATGGCCTATCTAACCCAGTCTCCTGTCTCTGACAGTGGCGAGTACTAGAATTTATTGGGGGAGTGTACAAAACAGAGCAGCTGGAGGGACCCGCACCTGTCTTCCCCTTCTGGTTTTTGATAGAGATTTAGAGTCACCCCAAACATGAGGTTGTATCCCTGATCACTTTAGCCAACCACCAACGAGAAATGTATCCTTCATGAACTCATCTAGCTCTTTTTTAGAACCCTGTTATATTTTTGGTCATCAAACCAATCCATGGCAATGAGTTCCATTGATCAAGTTTACACGATGTGACAAAGTACTTGCTCTTGTTGGTATTCAACCTGCTACCTATTTATTTCGCTGTGTGACTTCCAGGTTTTGGGGGGGGGGGTTGTTTATTGTGGCAAAGGATAAATAAGACCTCTTTATTCATGTTTTCCCACACAGTTCATGACTTTACAGACCTCTATCATAACCCCCCTTAGTTGTCTGTTTTCTAAGATGCACAGCCCCAATCTTTTAAATTCCATTTCCTTGATCATCTTTGCTGCCCTTCTCTGGGACCTCTTCCAGCTCTACCATATCCTTTTGTAAATGCAGTGACCAGAACAAGACACAATATTCAAAGTGTGAGGGCACCATGGGTTTATATAGTGTCTTTATGACCAGGTTCCTTTGACTGATGCCAATTTCCAACAATATGAGATTATTATTAATGAGTTTATTATCTCATTGAGATGACAAATTAATCACCATTAAAAACTCGACACTTGCTTCAAATTGCCACAAAGTGCCATCTAAGATTTGCTCAAGATTAAGAGTGGAAACTACTGGCAAATCAGTTTTTCAATGGTGTTACAATTTTCATTAAAACAGTGTTAACATTTTTTATTTAAGTGCTTAAAAGGACTATATTATGGCCTAATATAAATAGTGATATGGGACAATAAGTCAGGATATTTCAAAAGGTAATAAAAGGGTATTGCATCAATCTGAACAATACCATTGCGTCTCAGCATTCTCCACTTCAAAATAAGATGTACAGCATTAGTCCCTCTTGTACCTTGCCACACTGATGCCCATGTGCAGAGCTGTATCTAGCAATAATCAAGGACGAGAGATCTCAAACACGTCCTAACTCAATATACATTTATTTCCCTAACTCACTGAAACACAATGCAGCATGCAAAGAAGATCACATCAACATTTTAAGCATCTATGACCAAGAGAGGTTCTCTCTTCTACTATGGAATTGCCATACCTTAAAAGTTACAGAGCAAAACTACCATACAGAATGCACATGAGCCCAGTACCTGCAAGACAGAAGTAAGCCTTGGACTATTTGTTTCTCTTTTCCCCTTACACAAAAATAAGACTTTCTTTCACAATTACAAATCCAAATTTAAAAGAATCACATACATTACAAACTGTTTCAGCATGTCTAACTTTTGCCTGCCCTTCTCTTTCTGAAATTCCAAACTGTGATATTGGGTAATTTCCAAATAGATCAAAAGCACTTTTAACAGCTTCAGACAGACAGGCAGCAAAGCTATTAAAAATATAAGAATTCCTATACTATACATGTTTGGAAGACCACTCTTCTGATACAGCAGGGGGAAAGCAAGATGCATGTAGTAAAAATAGTAGAAAATACAGCCTCGTGTATGAATTTAATTTTTACAAACACTGAAATTTTACTACAAGAAGATAAGCCTTAATATTTTCAGTATCCACAGCAGAAAATTTTACTCTCTAGCAAATCCTTCCATTCTAAGTAGCAATGCCTGAAACAGACAAATGAGTAATGTATAAAGCAACATGATTTCACCTTTCATTTCTAAATAAAATCCCATTACAGAACAATGCGCTTTTTAAAAATAATAATAATAATAATACTCTCCACCTCCCTCGGTTAACTGACTTTATTTAACTGTGTCATATAGTAATAAAAACATTATTTACCATACTACAGGAAATATGTGTTGCTACGGCACAGTGACAACAGAATCCTTTTTACCGTCCTGATAACATGAAATATCAAAAGAGCCAAGAGAGAACTAGATGTGCTAGTTTAGAATGTCCTACTTTTGTAGGGCATTCCCAGTTGCTTATATTCAAACTGAATTTGTGCCCTGCTTTCGGCCTTGGAACATTTAAGTGCTTGTGTAACCCATTAGTCTCAATGGAGAGTTTCCCTTTAAGAGATCTGTTGGGTCAAATGTTGCTAGGCTGATTTAGCTGCTTAGGGCCAGAAGTTTCTGGTCTGTGGAGTGGCAGCTCTGAGCATGCTCCACACGGTGCCCAGCTGCTTGCCACTGGAGTGAGATCCCCAGTGCTTTTTTTCTGCCGGAACGCACCGGAACGGCGTTCCGGCACCTTTTTTTCCCCGCCGGTGCTCCCTCCCAGCTGTGCAGTCTGGGCCGGGCAGGGGAGATTTAAATCTCCCGCCCTGAGCATGCGCAGTTACAGCGTGCTCAGGGCGGGAGCGGACTGGCCGGCAAGCAGCTCTGCCGGCCGTCTCTGTGGTTCCCAGCCTCCGGCCAGGTAAGGGGGCTCGAGGGAGGCCTGGAGAGGGGTGGGGGGACAAGGAGAGTGGCCGGGTTAGAGGGGTGGGGACAAGGAGAGTGGCCGGGTTAGAGGGGTGGGGGTGGGGACAAGGAGACGGGCCGGGTTAGTGGGCTTCCCCTCCGGACAAGCCGGGGCCTCCCTGGGTTGCTTTCTTCCTCTTCCTTTCCTTCCTTTCCTTTTTTTCCCCTTTTCTTTGTCTTCCTCTTCCCTGCCTTCCTTTCTCTTCTTTCTTCCTTTCCTTTTTTTCTTTTTTTTTCTTTTCCTTCCTTCCTGCTCTTTCTTTCTTTGCTTGCTTCCTTCCTTTCTTTCTTTTTTTCTTTGTCTCCTCCTTCCTTCTCTTTTTTCTTTCTCTCCCTTCTTTTTTAAAACTTTTTAAAAATTAATTTTAAATAAAAACCTTTCTTAAAATTAGATTTCAATTCCAAATTCAGTCCAATTAAATTAATTAAACACAATTAATTAATTAATTCTATTTACAGTCACTTTATCTTCAATTAATGCCTATAATTTCTGTCTTGTGAGTTTTCCCCAAAAATTTATTCTGAAAAAGTTTTTCACACGGCTTGAAAATTTTGCACACAAGCCACCAAACCTAGAGGGAACATTGGCTACTAGTTGCGTACACAACAGCAGGCCAGCAGGCTAACATCGGTCAGTCCCACACTCTGGGCCTGGCCGGAGCCCACAGCACCAACAAAAAGTGTGTGGATGCATTACTGCCTGCCACCCAGTACCCAGAAACACAGGCCAGCAGCAGACGTGATAGCTACGCATTCACGTTTTTTTCTAATTATAATACGGCCCCCCAACAGTCTGAGGGACCGTGAACTGGCCCCCTATTTAAAAAGTGTGAGGACCCCTGCTGTAAGACCTCACAGGTTGTCTTTCAGTATATTAGCGGCCTGCATAGTTAATAAAACTTAACAGTTTTTACCTTGTATTTTTATTTCTTTGATATATTCAAAAATTTACTGTTTACTGCACTATTTTCAGTGTTATTTCTTTATGACACGACGGACATCAATAGGAGTTCCGGTACCTTTTTTTTTAGAAAAAAAGCACTGGAGATCCCTGAGAGCCAGCAGCCAGGGTGGTTGGATTGAGAGGAGCCCACGTGCTCTGTGCACAGGGAGAAGCGAGCCAGGAGCAGACAGCAGGTTGTTTCCCCCCACTCTGAAGCATTTTGCTTCAGGTCAGTGATATTGCTAACCCTCCAGCAGGGCGGGCTGGGGCACTGGGTGCAGAAAAGGGACCACTGGAAGAAGAGGGGGTTTCTTTTAATTGGATACTTTGAGTTGTATTAAATACTGGGAGGAATGAACAGTTCTTTAATGTAATAAGGGGGAAGCGTTAATTATACTTTGTTATTCTCAGAGTTGTATGTTTTCTTTTGCTTCAGGGTTTCTTTCTTTCTATATCTCTCTCTATATATATAAATGAGTGGTGCCTAAGCAGCAAGCTGACTGAAGAGCAGGGTTTGCCTGGAAGAGTCCAGCAGACAAAGAGCAAGGAGCTGCTTCTTCCTACTCAAGCCTCTGAGCTTAGCCTACAGAGACGATCACTGAGAGCCAGGTGAACTCCACCAGAACTTTGGGACACTTGAGTGGATAGTGTTTCTGAGGGGCTGCTCTGTTTAAATTCATTTTTTCTTGTTTATATGTATTGTGAAATAGTAAATGTGAGTTCCCAAAATTAGCCACATCTTGTTATAGATTTCTATGGTAGTCATTATTTCGTTTCTTAAATCATATGATTTATAAAGTTAATGTTTAATAAAACTCATTACTTTTCTTTCTTCGTTTTTATCTGCTTTGAACAATCTTTGTATTTCTGTGAGGCACTGGAGAAGGGCAATTTAATGAATTTTAGCCCACCCAGAGGTTACACTTGCGCCACATAAGAGCAGCATAGGAATACTGCTTCTATCCGCCATCCAGCGGTTTCCTGCCCAGCTACTAAGTAGAACCAAGCTCCAGTCCCATGAGGGAAAAGGTTATCCTAATATAACTATAGTAAATATTGCAATTTCATTTTATATTCCCTAAATCTAGAGTATTCAGGTATAATACAGAAAATGCCTGTGTTGGATGCAACTGCTTTCTGAGTGAGGAACTTGTCATTTATAATATTTAGAAATTCCAAATAAGTTTTAGTATTGACAACCTGAGACCCACCCCAGTATACGGCATTCAGACAGAAGCTTTTTTTCCCCTAGACTTTATAGATTTCTATGATTTCCCTATGTCGCCTACCAAAAGCTCCGTTCAACAATACAGAGAAAGCCTCAGAAATTGTAGCTCCCATTCAACAACATAAGAAAGCAAGGTCTTTTAGGCCAAAGATCCCCCAAACTGTAAGTTGGGGCCCTGTAGTGGAGAATTGGGGTGGCACAGCTGCACACCTGTCCAGATTGCAGGAGGGGAACATCATACCACCACCCTCAACTTTTGTATCTACCTCTGATTAGTAGATGTCTGCTTCATTTTACAAATTAGATTAAAACATAGTCAAAAGCAAGGACTACTGTGCAGACAAACTTACAAAAAATCGACTATACTCACACGTGAACTGATGTACTCTGAATATAATTTGACACAGCTACTATAGTTCAGGCCTTAATAACATTCCCTATTAATCTTTCTTTAACAAAGAAATTAAGCTCATCTTTTTCACTGGTTCAAAAGAATTAGTAACATCTGTGTTCCTCCTCAGTATCTACCAAACGCATTCCTATATTTCTTCAAGTAATGGACAACCACTTATAGGGGCTTCATCAACTCAAAAACTTCATTTTCCCTTCAGAATCTTTTAACTTGCTATATTAAAAACAACAGATTTTTCTACAGCTAAATGAGATTAGTGGGGAAGAGAATCTATTTTTCTACAGTTTGTTTAATTTGTGCATGATATATAGTCAGATTCTCTGGTGTCTCTGGGCCTTTCATCACACAACAAGGGAAGAAAATAACACATGCTTTTAAAAATTAGGAGACGGACAATAAATACAAATATCGATAGGGGAAGATTAGGAGACCAGGGCCAGGTGAAATCCCTGATATAGTTTACCGCATTTCTTTTTTAAATTGATTAAGTTGGGCTAATGGTATCTTTCTAAAGGTAAAGAAAAGTGTAATATAAAATGTCCGTTTTCAAAGAAGAAAGCTATCTTACATTTAAGAGCAATTTAACAAACAGGAAGCAACCTTCTTGATAATATGAGACAGGAAATGCAAATCAGCATCTGAACATGAGCCTTTTAAAGTGGTTTCTCAGCCAATTAGTAGTATTTTATAGAAACATGTTTTTAGCTACACTGGATACAAAAAGTGTCTTGCAACAATTCACATGCACTTGAATGCCAAGCAACATCTCCTTTGTCTCAAACTGTTTGGAGAAAGGGATTTCTGCTGGGCAGTATCAATAAAATGCAAGTTCCAATTGAGATGTAACACAGTGTTATGAAAATACTGAAGCAATCAAAATAGAATGGATTTTTATCAGATATATTCCTAATAAGTGAATATTTAGTAAACCAAAGAAATATAACTAGTCATTTCAGTTTTTCTTTTAAGATTTTATATTTTATAGAGAGAGAGAGACAACAGCTATCTACCATTCCTCACTAAATGTATTTCTTTCAACCTAATATTTAGGTACAGAATGATTTAAAGCTAGAGAGGACGTGGGCACTGCTGAGAAAAGAACTCCACCCTAGAAATGTCAAGAATTGAAACTCCTGTGACAAAGGTGGTAGCAGTATATATAGTTATAGACAACAACTTGAAAGTACAAGACAATTGTGGATAAGCCTCTTTTTCAAGTTGTTCTTTTTAAAGCAGTTTCCATAGTTCCTTTCTAACCAATTCACATTTGAACTAAACTACATTGGTAGTTACCTTATTAATAAAAATGCCAAGTAAGGGCACCTCAATCTCCACAGTTATTAGGCTAATCCTTACATTCACACTGAATGGTAGTAAAAGATAGTTCAGCAAAAGATAAGCAAAAATTAAATTACGCAACAGCCTGTTAGTCTGGTCCCAACATATGGCTGGCTGTTTGGCAGAGAAAGAGGAAGAAATGAATTCATGGGAAAATAACTTTTTTTTTTTTAATTTTAAGACTTCAAAATGTGAACTATAGAGTTTAACTCCTCTGAAATTACAGTATCAAATTGTTAGTCCCGATGTGTAGGGAATCGTCTCCAGTTCAATGCCATCCTTCATCTCTGGGCAAAGAAAACCTTCTAATCCTGTGGCCATGATCAAGGCATTAATATCATACACACAATGTAGAAAGTAAAAAGCAAGACAAAACCAGCCACAAAAGAAGAGCAATTCTTGACTTGAAATTAATCCAAATTGAAAAAGGGAAAGTGCACCTAAAAAGCAACATAAATCTGTAAGGAAGTATAAGGAAAAGGATACAACAGTCTAGTGGAGACATATGAAGAATCAATTTACATGTGACTAAAATGGGATTAAGAGGAAAAAACAACAGTGCTGAAATACAATTAATGATGCTCCAGTTATAAATATGCCATCTACCCATTAACAACATATTAAGAATGTAAAGACCAATACAGATGAACAAGGAAGTGCAAGAAGTTAACAGTAATAATGAACAGAGACTATATTCAAGAGGCTGAAAAAGTCAGGAGATAGGGATTAAAAATGCCACCCACCCCACCAGCAGATGAAAGGGGGCCCATCCGAGCAGCAAGAAGGGAGACACTTGCCAGATGAGGGGGAGAGATGCTCGATGGCCATAACCACCCAGCTCCCAGAATCTATTCCAGGGCAGGGACCATGTGGCTCTTCTTGGTTCCATGCCAGCAGCCTGCCCTACACATTCTCCAAACTAGGAATGGAAAAGCAGCCTGACAGATACTACTGGTTTAGTCAACTGGCACTTTCGTGGGTCAGGAAGGAATATTTTCTCCCATGGGATAATTGGCAAATGTTTAGGGAGCTTTTTGCCTTCTTCACAACAACCGCAAGCCACAGTGGTTACGTAGGAACACATTTGGCACCTGAGGTACTGAAGTGGTGGTGTTTACTTGTCACCATTTGTGGCTAATTTCCAGTTCAAATAAGAGAATAAAATGATCAGCTCCCAGAGATAAAAGACCTGGGATTTTGGTGATGAGTCTTGGACTTATGTGATAGAGCAAAACCTTGTGGCCTTTCAGGGCTGAGGTCAGACCTTGTAGGCCTTAATTAGCTGAGGTCTCCACCCTGCTGCTGCACCCTCTGTCCCCCCTCATGGGGAGGAAGGTGCTAGGACTCAGAGACAGCCGACTGCCAGAGGGATAGGCTGGGGAGAGCCTATCCTGCATTATGGATTACATGGTAGGGATCCCTATACCCCCCTGCACTAAAGCCAATTAAATGCTTGGAATAGGGAAGTATGGGAAGCCCTCCTCCCTTGTGTCAAAACTTTAATAAAAGTTGTGGCCTGCTGCTTAATTCCATGCATGTGTCTGTCCTCATTTTGCCTCCATGTCCACTTCATTTTGACAATGTATCGGTGTATGCTGAACTGCTGCAAGCCCTGTTTTACATTAATCAGTGCACATATGTTGGAGGTTTGCACTACTCTAGCTATATCAGTGTAGTTTCGCTCTTGCGGATAAGACCTCTAGCCCCATTCCTGCGAAGTGCACCATGCAGACAGACCGCTGTGACTACACAAGACGCTGACTTCAGTGGAGAAACTGATGATGTCAGGCGCTTGCTCATGCAAAGCACATTGCCCGATCGAGGCCTAA
Source organism: Pelusios castaneus (assembly GCA_007922175.1). NCBI lineage: Eukaryota > Metazoa > Chordata > Testudines > Pelomedusidae > Pelusios > Pelusios castaneus. Next base: position 6,079,531 of record ML685851.1, read on the forward strand.
ATCTGATAGACAGTAAGAACAGGGAGACTAAAAGGGTCTGTGTCTTGGACCTTTTTAAAAGCTAATTGATGAGGGTGTGCAACACTGGATACACTGCAGGAATGGTTAAGTGAGATGTTTTCTTTCACCTTCTTCAATTACGAGAACAGTGCACTCTTTTCTCAAGACAGGATGGATTCAATTATTATAGCAACTGCTCATGCCAGGATAGACAACCAACTAGTTAATGTCTGAAATTAACAAGATGAAATCCAACACTTCATTCATTTGTAAACAGGAAGCAACTATGTTCAGTCCATGGGGCATCAGGCAATATGCATCCATCAGCATTTGAGCATATTTTCAATAGTTAGGTTTAAAAATGTAGCCACACATTAGAAATTACAAAAATGGAACAAAAAACATTCAAGCATCAGGTTTCCTAATAGAAGCCTGAGTGTATAGATATGGCATGCAGATGCAACTTCAACTCTAGTTTTGATGAAAAAATAGAGAAAGCAAATTCCAGAAATCCAAGTACCCTCATTGAGACTGCCTGTGATTCCTCCAGCCCAACAGAATTCAAATCTAGGAGCCATTCATAAGATCATGAGGAGAGGCACTGTCCCACAGTGCCAGGCCGTGTACTATATAGGGCTTTACCAATCAAACACAATACCTTTTATTGCACCTAGAAATAAATTAGTTGCCTGGGCAGACATACTCTAATCAAATGAGCTCTGAATTAACCACTTCTCTAGCTGGAGTTTCTTTAAGAGTAATCACGTGGGGATTATAGGTTCACCTTCCCATTGGATTAATCCAACAGCACAGATAAATATGATGAAATCTACCTCCAGCAGGAAAGCTTGGAGTCTTCTTTCCGAATTCAGAAGGAAGAGGGGGAAGGGAAAACCACCACCATATACATTTAACTAATGTTGGAACTAAAGGATGGATTATCTACCCAATTGCCATCATGTTCCATGGCCTCTTCTCCTTCCATTTTCCACAATAAATTTGAAAAAAATCTCTCCTTTGATCCATGTGCAATGTGTCTTAAAATGTAAACTGTATTTACAGAATCAATTTCCAAAGGGGTAGCAGTGTTAGTCTATTGCAGAAAAACAAACAGAGTCCTGTGACACTTTTAAAAACTAATAGATTTATTTTTCGCATGAGCTTTCGTGGGAGAAAATCCCACTTCAAAGTGTCTGACGAAGAAGGATGTTCTCCCATGAAAGCTCATGCAATAAATATATCTGTTAGTCTTTAAAAGTGTCACAGGACTCTTTATTTACAGAAAGAGCTTTGGCTGGAACAGTCAATAATCATGAGTTGCTTATTGAACAGATATTAATCAGAATTTATTCTGGATTACCGAAGTTGTTTTTACTATATCACCCAGAAAAGACTTCGTTAATTAAGGTGAGGCTGAGCTAAATTTCTTAGACAAGGTAAATAACGAGTAGTCCACTTCCAACATTGCAAAAGGTATTATTTATGTCAAAGACAACTTTCTCTCTTGAGTTTTTCACCTACACAGACTAGAACACAAAACTGTCTCATACTACATATCTACTACATCTATAAGAATGGCAAACATCCTGTAAGAAGATATTTAAGTGAGGGTATATGGCTTTGACAACTGAATTGCACACTGTTAAATCAGGCATTGTGTGCCACAGACATTACAAACTAACCAAACAACAACACTAAAAGATTATTATTTATTCAAGTTACCATAGTGCGTAGAGATCCCAACTCAAATTAAAGTGCCCTTTTGTTAGGTGGTGTGTAAACGTTTCGGCCTTGCCTAAACTAAGGTAAAAGGTTTTTAGAACATGTTCTTCCTCCCATGGTTTAAGTATAATATAGACAAAGAACACTGCTTTTAACATGAACTAAATTGGTATAACTGAAGCATGGGAGAAGACTAGATTTAATTCCCCCAGCATGTCATATTAAAGTATATACTGCACGTCTACATTAAAATTTAAAATGTTAGTTAGAACACGTTAGCCAACATAACATCTTTAAATCATAATTTAGTAAAGACCACAGATTGTGAGATTGTCTCTCTTGCGTTTCTTCAAGGCAGGGAGTAAGGACGTATTAGCCACTTTTAACAGATGGAAAATTGAGGCACAGAAAGATTACAAAGTCAAGATTTTCAAAAATGATTATTTAGCCTGAGTGCTTTCATTTTAAGATGGACAATACATGTCATACATAGACTACCTGTAATTATTAGTTATCTCAGGTGCCTTCATTTTAAGTCGGGCAATCTGTGTACCTTGGGTACCTTTCTTTCTGGGTGCTCTGCACTTTAGAGGGGCATGCTTTTCAGAAGGTGCTGAACACTCACCTCTCTGAAAAGTCTGGCCTTCGTTAAGATGTCACAAGTTGGGCACCCAAAAATTAGAATACCCTAAACTCACATCATTTCGAAAACTCTTCCCCTATGTGATTTGCCTAGGATTACCCAGGAAGCCTGTGGCAGAGGAAGGAATAAAGCACTAGTCTCCTGAGTCCTTCTTCAGTATCTTAGCCATAAAACCACTCCTCCGCAGAATGTCGACAGCATATGTAGGACCAGTCATGAAACACGAAGGTGTCACACAACTGTAGTGCCCTAACCATTATACAGAATCTTATAAATGGACTAAGTAAAATTATACCACTTAATCTCAAGGCAGCATTAAAATAGCACATGAAAAGAGAATTTAGAGACTAGAAGAGGAGATGGAACTTCTTTACACCGAAATGAGGCCAAGTGCTAACAACATATGTTTAGATTATAAAGTATTTATTAGCCTAAAATATTTGAAAGAAACCGTATGTTATGAAAACATATACCTAATTCCAAAGAGGGAGTGTAGCCACAAGGTCTTTGATCAACCTAACTCTTTTGTATGTTCCTTGATTATACCATATCCCTCAGGAATTTGACCATGTAAAAGCTAAACTTGCAAGTACATTTAAAAAAAAAAACCTACATATTTATTTATTTTTAAGGGAACAACCTAGATATGCTTCTGAAACATCGGCGTGTAGTTGTGAAATCTGGTAACTGAATTTAGACCCCCATTTTAGCATAGAGCATAGTATTAGTGTGATGCTTTTTTACATCCCATTTAATTGTAAACATAAGTTCTACACAGCAAGCTAATCAAGGACATAAAAAAATTCTAACTTTAGCCAAGCTACTGATAAAGCCAAAGTTAATAAAGTCTATATCCAGTGCCAAGCATGCCCTTAATTAGTAGACAGCATGGCTTAAAGAAAGCTGGCAGATGGTGAATGAAAGAGAACTAGGGCAACGGCTTCGGCTATTAGAATGCTTAGAAAAGACGATGTCTGGCCGTTCAACAGGTATTACAATAATAGCACCGTTAAACACAATTCTGATAACTGAAAAAATATTTCATAATACGTGAAATAGAATAAAATGCCCATTCCCTGGAAAGAAAGACACATTGCTAGATTTTAATCCCTTTACTGAATAATGTGCAAGGAACTGAAAACTACTCTACGATTTTGTATTACCCAGCTTGCATTGTCCTCACGAGTGCTCTAGGAATAATTTTACTGTTGTCTCCCAAGCACTGTCACCAAAACGTGATATGATAAAGTGATATGAAACGTGAGGTGTGATAAAGTATCCCAATGAGTAAAAAAAATTGTTGTACACATAGTACATACGGTTTCCACAATTCTAGATTATTGTATTCCATACATTTAAAATCTAACCATTTTTAATTAATAAATCATTTCTTTTGTATCAGTTAATATAAAAGATTTTGTATTAATCTAGTGCATTTATGATCTGATTGCACTGGGAGGAGATAGGCACGGTGGAAGCTTTCCCATATAAGCTTCGCCATGCCTTATGAATTCTGACCTCACTACACACCATCTATGCTCTTCTAATCTTGAACTAAGACTTCCAGTCATGACAAATTGTGTGCTGAGTTTTAGATGTGGAGAAATATTCACTAGGAACTAGGATCACACCATTATTATCATTATTAACTTTTTTGGCTGTAGGTCAAGACTGCACTGCTCTGGGATAAAGGGATGAAGAAACTTGTTTAATAACTCCCTGAGCTATGCTCAGTGACTGTAATTAGTATCATCATCATCAGTCTCCTATACTGGAAATGATATTCTAACTTGAAACATAAAATTGATCATAAGAGCACAGATATACTGCTTATAAAAATCTGGCAATATAGATAATTAACAAGCTATTTTGTTCCACATTATTTATATAGCATTTACGAATGCATGACAAATATAAATGTGTGAAATATGCAGGTCAGATATTTGTCAACTTACCATCTATGGATCCTGTCCTGCTTTCATTAATTTCAAAAGAGCGAAGGATCAGACACATGATTTCAGTGGAAGCTCAATAACCCTCAGGATCATGCCCATGTAATTCCATGAATCAGGAACTTCTTTTCTTTTGTCTCATAGGGTGCTACATAATAGAAATAAAGTGGAACAAAATAATACATTTGTATTGGTGAGTTTCCATAACTAATCTTATCTCTCCACTTACTAGTAGCACCTCTCAGGATCAGACTAAGATATAGGAAGGGATGCTGACTATACCAATGATCATGAAGAATGAATTGACTCATCCACTTCTTGATTGTACCAAGTGCATTTTTATTAAGTATACTGAAATAAAGAACAATGTCCAGAAAGACAAGTCTGGAGTTACCATACATCTGTAGTCAAATAGTTGCACTGTATGTGAATAGTCAATGAAGATTTTATTTACAAAATAAATAAATAAAAATAATGTTTCATTTTGAATCCACACTCATTTGAAAAAAATATATAATGAATAACAAAGCCATAAGCAATTTTCTCTGAAAGGGCAACTGAAGCGTCAGATAACTTAGTAATTCTTAGCCAGTGGCTTCCCAAACTTCCTGCTTCTGGCCACATAAAACTGGAAGCAGGAAGGTCAGAAAGTCAGAAGCCAAGAAAGTTCCAGCTAAATGTAGCTTAAGCAGAGCTTGGGTGAGTGTGCTTCCAAAGTGGATGGGCAATGACCCACCGTAGCTACACCCTGCTTCATAATTTAAATTGCTACATTTTTAAATTACCATTAAGGGGAACAAGTCATATATTTTGTTTGTCCAATAGAGTATTCAGAGGGCGTATTTGGATTGCCTACATATTAACTAAACAGTAGAATCACAGTGCACCATATTTAATTTGACAAAATAGGTCCCATCTACATAATCCTGCATACTCTAAAATCTTCTAAGGAGTTACCTGGCATATTTAGACTGCAGTAACTCATTAGAAAATTTTAGAGTATGCAGGATTCTATAGATGAGATTACTGCTATAATTAATAAGAGTAGCAGTTTTCCATAGCACTTTTCATCAGTGGAGCCCAAAAGTACTGTAGAAAGGAGATCAGTATCATTATCCCACTCTACAGATGGAGAAACTGAGGCATGGAGCAGTGCTATGAATTGCCCAATGTCACCAAACAAACTGGTGGCAGAACCAGGAACAGAACCAAGGTTTCCTGAATATTAGTCCAGTACGCTATCCATTAGGACATATTGTCTCTCCCCACTAAAAAACAGATTTTCTGAACAGGTTAGCGATGAGCATAATTAATCATCAAAACTAGTTTACCAAGGAAAGGAGTAGATTCTTCATCAGTTAGAGTCTTTATATAGAAAGTGGATGACTTTCTACACTGAGGCCTGATGTAATACATTTTAAAATACAGAAGGAGCCTACTGAGGAAATAACTGGGCTATTAGCAATTATCTTTGCAAAATCATGGAAAACAAAAGAGATTCCAGAGGACTGGAAAAGGACAAATACAGAGCAAATTTATAAAAAGGAGAACAAGAACAAACCAGGGAATTACAGACCAGAGAGATTAACTTCAGTACCCAGGAAAAAAAAAATGGAGCAAATAATTCAGCAAGCAATATATAAACACATAGGACATAAGTAACAACATGGATTTGTCAAACCAACTTGATAGCTTTCTCTGATGGTATAATAAGCCCTGCGGGTAGGAGACAAGTGGTAGTGGTATATCTTGACTTTAGAAAGGCTTTTGATATTATCTAGCATGACCGTCTCAAACAAACTAGGGATGGAGGGGCTATAAGGATGGGTGAAAGTACTCCACTTGCACCGATACAAACTGGGAAATGACTCCCTGAGAAAGAGTACTACAGAAAGGGATCTGGAGATCAGAATAATCACAAGCTCAGTATGAGTCAACTGTGTAATATTCTTTTGAAAAAAGCAAACGTCATTCTGGAATGTATTACCAGAAGTATAGTAAGCAAGTAATTCTTCTGCTCTACTCTGATTAGACCTCAGCTGGAGTATTGTGTCCTGTTCTGGGCAGTATATTTCAGGAAAAAAAAATGTGGACAAATTGGAGGAAGTCCAGAGAAGAGCAACAAAAATAAATAAAGGTGTAGAAAACATGACCTATATAAGGGAAGATGGGGAAAAAAATCAGTTTGTTTAGTCTGGAGAAGAAAATTCTGAGGGAGGCCACATTAACAGTTTTCAAGAACATAAAAAGTTGTTACAAGGAGGAGGGAGAAAATTTGTTGTTCTTAATCTCTGAGGATAGGAGAAGCAGAAATGGGCTTAAATTGCAGCAAGGGTGATTTAGGATGGACATTAGGAAAAATTTCTTAACTGTCAAGATAGTTAAACAGTGGAATAAACTGCATAGGAAGATTATAGACTCTCCATCTTCAGAAATTTTTAAGAGCAGGATGGACAAAAACCCATCAAGGTTGGTCTAGAATAATGTTTGGTCCTGCTATAAGTGCAGAGGACCAGACTAGATGACATCTTGAGTTTCCTTCCAGCCCTATGATTCTATGTTCAATTACACTTTACTGCAGTGGTTCTGAATGTTTTGTGGGTCACAACATGGTTAGCAACATGCGCCACCCTACAGGACACAACAGCCCACCCCCCACAAGGCCTAATCCAGCCCCCTGGCTCTCCACAACACACTTACCACTGTGTGGCAACACAGTAATGCATCCTGACACAGTGGTTGAGAACCACTGAATTACTGGACTTGATCGACCAACTACTATGTGAAGTTCTACGACCCGTGTCTTATAGAAAATCAGAATAATTATCAGAATGGCCTCTTCTGGCCTTAAAATTGTAGAACAAGAACATTCATTCATAGGAACATCTTAGTTTCCTAAAGGAACTGCCCACTGGGAAAAGTTTTTTCCAGTTTCAAACTCTATCATCCACCCACCAACATGGCAGATGCACAGGGCATTACAGATCACTTGAGGCTGAAGTTGAGCTTTTTATCATTCAACAGCATCTGCTAGCTGATAAGGACTGACATTAATGAAACACTAAAGAGAGCTCAGTTCATGCCTCCATGATGAAATAACAAGAGGCACATGTAAAATAGTGAGAAAAGGTTATAAAAGGATAGTGGGAGCAGAGGGGAAAGTAAAGTACTCATGAGTATGCATTTCAAACCCAGGCCACATGCTAATAGAACCCCTTTGACACCCAATGAAGACACGCAGTTTGTGGGATTGGAAAGATGGAGCAGACTGCAGGAGATAATGATATCACAGCTTAGGAGAGGAAGACGAAGAATCCCTCTGACAAAAAAAATTAAGAATGTGACATTATAATTGGTTTATCAATTTAGATCATGAAAATCTCTATCTAATGTTCTCTGTTTGGTTGCAGCCAAGAGGAAGTGAAGGATGGGATGGATCACTCAATAATTGCCAGTTCTGTTCATTCCCGCTGAAGCACCTGGCACTGACCACTATTGGTAGACAGGATACGCGGTTATATGGACCATTGGACTGACCTATTATGGCCGTTCTC
>ML685851.1:6090359-6103763 GCA_007922175.1 Pelusios castaneus
TAGCCTTCCATTAATTTCAGTGGGCTTTGGATCACAGACCTAAATCTTTATTTGCCCTTTAAAAACTGAAGTGGGGCATAAGTAGAGCCATTTGAAGGTCCTCTGCCAAAGGTGAATTTCATCAATTACAATTCTCTCCAGCAAAGGTAAGTATAGAAACAGGGCATGTTTTTCCTAGGGCATGTCTACAAAGGGAACATGAATTTAAAGCTCTACAGCTATTCCAGAACGCTCCCCATGTGGACATTCTTTTTCTGGAATAACTGAATCTATTTCCAGTTCTACTTTGGCACACTTGCTCTGGAATAAGAATGTCCAAATAGGGAGTTATTTCAGCATAGTAATGCCAATCAGTTTCCTCATGTAGACCAGCCCAGTGTAAATCTAATGAAGTTGAAGGATTTATACTGATGTAACTCAGATCAGAATCTTGACTACTACCCTTTTTCAACAGGGCTGTTGTCTTGTTTGAAAGCCATAACTGTGTAAAAGACGAATTGTGACACTGGTGTCCTACCCTGTACAAGTGTATATTGATATTACAACATTAACTTCTCATGCAATGCTAAGTCAGTCAGCAGGGAAAACTTTCCAACTATTTAAGCATTCTTAAACATTTGTATTAATATAATTTCACATTATATGGTACAGTGACAGAACTATGCATCTAAACCATAAATTAAGTTTACTATACCTTTTCCCTTGCATTTTGGATTAATGCAAAAATGTAATAGCATGGAATAGAAGGACAATAGTTAAACTATGTAGAGCAGTCATTCCTACATGGTCCCAAACTGCATAGAAACATAGCAAAATAAAGAATGCTGCATTTTGACATCAACAAGGTTGTCTGCTCAGACACCCTACTCCTTCCTTTTTTCCCCCCACACATTCTTTTAACATTCATCCAGTCTGTATTTCTCTCACACTTACTAACATAACCATTTCCCACAAAACCTCCTCAGATTTGGCAACTCAAGGAAATTAACTGGCATAACTATAGCAGGATAGCTATTCCAGATTAACTCCCTCATGTGGGCATACTATTCTGAAATACTGGATTAAAGATGTTTTTATTTAGGAAAAGTGTGTCCAAACAGAGAGTTATTCCAGAGCAACAATATATTTTTGCTTGAGCTGTACCACGAAATTTTCCTCATTGTTATAAATGTAAAGGCAAGACTACTAATGGAAAGGCAAAATTATTGACCATACAGTCCTCAGGTAATATGTTACTGAGCACGGAAATCCTAGCAGTTTACTACAAAAAGCAAAGGCTTTCAAAGCTTCCTATTTAGTACGATCTCGTGACAAATAACTACTGAGAAATGCTGCCATGCAGAAAATCCACAAAAAACAAAAATTGGGACTGCATAAGGAGTCAGGGAAAAGACAAGTAACATGCATAATACCCTGCAACTATAAAGTAACTTACTACAGAAAAAAATTGCAAGTCACTGCTGGCTAAGAATAAAGTTCTCAAAATTCCACTCATTTTGGCACATTCTATCTCCCAGACAGATACCTTCTGTGCCAGGAGAATCATGAATACAGGCGTCCAGATGGAATCCCAGACCCCACCGATTCTGACATTCCAATGTAAAACTGAAGTTCCCAAAGGTGTTAATATTCTTGATGACACCCCTGAATCTGTCATATTGTTAACAGACAAAAAGACTGTATAAAAAAACCCTACAAAAATATTTTCCTTGCTAGTAAAAAGAGACAAATAAAAGAGTGGAGAAAGCCACAACACATTAATATAAATAAATCCATAAATAAATATTTAAGTCAAGATCTGGAGGACTATTTAAGAGTGGACAACATTTACACTATTTAATGTAAAAATACAAATTCAAGTGTACTCTTTATTCTGAAAAACCACACACACATTACAGACTCTATGATACAGTAAAAGCTAATGGCATGGTTATCTTTTCATGGGGATTATGCTGAATAGATGTGGTGACTCAGCTTCTCTAAATCCATCATTCACACCAGACCACTCATGTACTTAGTTTCACATAGTGCAATTCAATTTGCACTCTCATCCTTTTAAAGCAATTCTTGTGAGAGCTAAGACAACTAGGACAGGATGCAGTAACCAATTATACTTTCCAGTTGAAATAAAAAGTCCAGGAATGGGAGACAAAGTGCATGTAAATGGATTCTTCTTTAAGAAAGAAAGCTCTGCAATGGTATTTGGATGGTATTCAGTTAAGAAGAAAACAGTTACCATAAAGCCTACATCAAGCTAGTACCACCCGGCTGTTAATGAAAGATGTAGACAGGATCTGTCTGTCCCAATGGAAATATCAACATGCAATTAAATTGGATCTGTGCAGGCTGGAAGCAGTGAAAGAGTGATGCTCATCACCACTCGAGGAGGGTGTGCTTCATACTTACACCATCATCATCCAACACCTCTGCAATCAGTTTAGGAAAGCTGCCCTGCATCAATATCACCATCACAGTTAGTTCTCTCAGTCCTATGGGATGGACTTTGAAATGCAGGTTCACGCACACGGAGGGCAGAAAATTTCCAGGGCCTGCGAACTACCATGTAGGTTACTTTCTTTTCAAACAAGAGGATGACAAGATACTCAGATAAAATTTTGCAAGAGAAAAATTAATGTTCCTCAATCTTATCAGAATAGCTAAATCAAAGCAAGGAGGGAAGTAGGTAAAGCCAAAAAATGTGTGCGTGTCATTCCCATTAGCTTTAACAGAAGTAACACATGTGCACCCCGTAGAGCATGTTCCCAAAAGACAAGTGTATTTCCTTTTCAGCACATGCTGAAAATACAAACTAAAGCAAAAGCGAAACTGCAACATGCAGCAGTGTCACACTGACAATGACACTTCCGTACAGAACAAAGAGGTGACAGCTAGAATAAGAGTGGTCTGCAAGCCAACACCTCTTTGGAATGGCTCCAACATATGCAAGAGGTAAAACTGGACTGGGGCTGAACTAAACCAGCAACTAGAAAAAGGACACGTGCTTGAGGAAATAGTTCATGTACCTTTCAACTTGGGAAACTGTAGCTTAGACAAAAAAACCTGCTAAGACAGCCTGAAAGTGAAAAAGATTGAGAAGGGAGAAATCTTGACAGAGCAAACAAGAGAGTTGCTGAGTTGATCCTGCAATAAGCTGCAGTAACAGTCTGCACCTGCACACCATTAACTGAGGCCACAGCTAGCAACACCTAGAAGAGGTTCGCACAGAGTTGATGACCATGACCATGCAGATAGCTCATCTCCTTCAACATTTACCTTAATTCATTAATCAGTTTCACCTATTTTTATTTAAAATTTTAATTAATTAAAATAGATTAATTTTAAATTAAGTACAATAAAATTAAATTAACATTTTTTTTAAAAAAATGTAAAAAATACACTTGTAATGCCAAGGAATTTCCTTCAATTTTAACCATCCCCCACCATTACGCTGAACTAACAAAAGAGACAGTGGACTGTGTTACCTGAAGGAAATGGAGCTGATCCAAACTAATTATTTGTTTATTCATTATTCTAAAGACCCTTATATTCCTTTGGGTCACATGCTCTTTGCTAAACTTTCCAGCCTCCTGATCTGAGAACTTGTAGTTTAAATGAATCATTAGAAACCCAAGTAAATAGAGTAGAACATAAATTAGCAAAATCCCTCTACACAGCCAAAGGATGGGAAGGTAGCTACATTAGAGGGTGCCATGACATCCAGCAGTTTTCTTCTTAATTTCAAACAAATGCCCCTCTTTCTACTCCCTTTTATTTTTGTGACCAATGAATGACATTATGTACCTACAAAGTGATATACACAAGAGGAGCAAAACCAAACAGCAGGCAAAATGGCCTTTCAATCCGTTTTCCCAATTTCACAAAGTGCTTTCTCCTAGCCCCTAATCACAGCTACACCCGAGTCGGGTAGAATTCTAGCTTAAAAGAACAGACTCCAAACCCATCTGTAGGCAGGTGACTCCCCAAATTCTTTGGATATATATATATAACTACATACCTTACACATTAATGAAAGAATAAGCCAAATTCAGAGAAGGTTGTGATGAAAAATAAATGAGAGGCTCGAGGCATGAGAAAAAATTTTCCCACTGCATCTTGTAAAGTGAAAACAAGTGAACCTTTAATATTCTAGAGCATGGGAATGGATTCTCAGACCTGCCCCTAGACACGGCAACAGAGGTAAGAGAACTGTGTGTGTGCTTCTCCTTTAGTCTAACCACAGAGCAGAGTAAAAGGAGGTGATGAAGGACTGTAGGTGAGAAACTAGGCTACCTAAACCTTGAGAAGTCCTGAATTAAGATATTTATGCAAAAATCACCATAATTCACACTGAGATTCAGTAACTGAGGACATAGCCCACTGTATCCCAGGGACAGTTAATGCATCTGTTAATGCATCTGACCAAGTGGGTTGCAGCCCACAAAAGCTTATGCCTGAAGAAATGTGTTAGTCTTTAAGGTGCCATAGGACTTTGGTTAAAAATTGTGAAAAAAAAACGTAAATGAAAAATTTTGCAAAAAAAAAGGGGGGGGGGGGGGGGGGGGTTTGGTTTTTTTTTTTTTTTTTTTGCAAAATTTTTCATTTATGAAAAAAGGCCATTTTTTAAAGAAGCGGGGCTAGCAGCAGGGAGCTGGAGTCAATGGCGGGAGACAAGGCCACGGGGGAAGGGGGTGGCAGCTGGGATGGAGAGTTGGAGCCGTGGGCCTATAGGAGGCTCCTGTGGGTCTATGGGTGCCCTCATGGGCCTATGGGGGGCCCTCAATGGGCCTTCACCTGGGGCCCCCAATAGCGATAATGGAAAATGAGAAGGGAAATTGATGAGTAAAGGATAGATCAGGCATGAATGACTTTGCTTATTTCCTAGTTTTCACACACACACATCCCTTGAATCCTTTGGATCTTCTGCAGCACTCCACTTAGGCTGCGCTTGCTGGATAGATATGTGGAAGTCAGAGCAGAAACAACAGTGTCATGCAGGGAAACAGTACAGAAGCATTTGATAGACATTATAGGACCCCACTCCTGCAAACATGCATGTACGTAGCATCAGTAGTCTCAATGGGAATATCATGTGAAAAGAGATACATACATGCATGCATATTTACAATGGCAAGGTTTAAGAATGTAATAAAGATCTCAATGAAGGAAAATCACAAAAGAAAAGGAATCTGGAAATGAAGTGGAATTCATTTTCTTCCCAGCCATAAAGTTCTCTAGCTAAATTTTTCAGAATTACTCATTTTAAAAATCAGTTTTATCTGGGGAGGAGGCAGTTGTTTTTTCCATTTCCAGGCAACAAGTCATATGTGAATCATTTAAGGGATTAATGGTGTATGGCTGGATGACAACTCTGACAATTAAACCCTAAACATTTAACAGCAAAATAATGATAAAAAAATTCATATTTTCTGGTTGAGAACGATCCCCTCATTCACCTCCCTTTTTAAATCTAAAACAAACCCCTTCTTCTGCACTGAACTCCTGGCAGTTGCAGAGGCCTAAAATCTGAAGGCTGCCTGTGAGGCCAAGGTGGGAAGAAAACAGTTCTCAAATCTCAGTTAGTCATTAAAGATATATGGACAGGTCAATAAACAGGAATTACATTGAAAATAGATGACCAAACTACTCTTCTCATCTAAATCCCCAGAACAGCTTTTAATGTTGCCATTGAGAAGGAAATTGGAGATCACCAATTACTGAATAGAAGGGATCACTTTTAAGCTAATACATTATATAAATGATATTTATATTTATAAGCATCCCACCACCCTTTGAGCACCTTGCACAAATAAAGGCCTTAGCCTACAAATCCTCTAAGTGCAGGCCTCTTATCTACTTAAGGGGAAATTCCATGCTGGGAGGGCTAGTAGTACTGTGCTGGGTTCAAATCCTGTTGGCATCATTCAAATGAATAGTCCCCACTGAAATCAAGGAAATTAAAAAAAAAAACACAAGGAAATAAATAAATAAAATAAAAACCCCTGCCCAGACCAGGTGTCTATATACAGCAAAATTTCCCACCCCTATTCTGAAGGTAGTAAATAGATGAAGGACTAGCTTAGCTCAGGGACAGAACAGATTGGTGAAGGGAGCAGAGGGGTTTCACCCAATCTCCCCCAGAGAATTTGTCAGGGAGGTTCCCCATCCCCACTTCATAGGGGTGGGCAAGGGCGCCTAAGGAAGGATGAATGCCTCTTTAACCGAGCACGCGCTCCCCAGCCCCACCCCAGCTCTTCTGATGGCTGCTTCAGAGTTGCAGCGGGGCGTGGGGGGGGACACGGTCAGCTGGACTGTCCGCCAATCTGGCTCAGAATGAGCATTTTAAGGGCGGGCAGCGGCGGCCACCCCCACAGCCGCTTGGATGGGGGAGGCTAGGGGAGTTCAGAGGCAGCTCTCCGCAGCAAGCAGTGCCAAGGATGGATGCAGCAGGGTGGGTCTCCCCCCGCACTCCGCTCACGGGGGTGCTAGGGATGGCAGCGCAACTTGCTGCACCCACCCACCCACCAGTGCAGCTCCCACCGGGCAGATGGGTGGGCCCGCTCTCTCCCCACGGGCTCCAGCCCGGGAGGAGGGCAGAAAGCATCAGCCTGGCCCCCCAGGGCGGCACTTGGTACCCACTCGCCCCCCACCCCCAAAGGCTCCGTGCCCGGCAGCAGCATCCTCCGCCCCCTGTCTCGCCCAGCCCCGAGCTGCTCACCGGAGCCGCCTCGCGCCGGGAGTCCTGCGCGAGCCCCAGAAGGAACCTGCCGGTGCGGCTGCAGCGCCGTCTGGATGCAGCCGGGGAGCAGGCGGCGCCCAGCGTCTGTACCTAGGGGCCGGCTCGGGACCCCGCCCATGCTCCCCAGCTGTCACCGCCGACCCGCCTCCCGGAGGCGGAGAGTACCGCGCCACCGCTCCCCCAGCCCGCTCGGCCTCTGCTGGCCCCGGCTCTTTCTGCAGCGCCGGCTTTGCCCGTCTGGGCCGCGGCTCCCCGGGCGGTGAGCAGGAGAGGCTGGGGCGGCGGTGGCTGCTGCAGTGGGAGGGCGGGATGCGGCACCTGCGAACGGGCGCGAGGCGGCGGCCCTGCAGTTCGCGCGCCGGGAGGGAAGGAGCCCGGCACGGAACGGGACTGGAGGAGCACGCTCCCAGCGTGGAGCTCACCGGCCCGATCGCTTGCTGTGCCTTGCATCCCAGCTCAGGACCAAAACCCACGGCACCCGGGCCTCTGCGGCTCGGTACAAAGCGGGCCTGTAACCCTAAGCTGACCCCTAAGGCGCCCAGGGAAGGAGACTTCTCCCCGACCCGTTATTTCCCTTTGTTGCCATGCACAGGGTGTTCCCCCCCATCAGCCGAGCTGCTGACTACCATAACACAGGTAGGCGGGGCGGAGGCGTTATGCTTCTTAATGAGCACCCCTTAAATCCAGGCAGCGTGTAAAGGTGCTCCACTGCTCTCTCAAGACAGCCTGCCTCTGGGTGTAGTGTTTGCACCACGCTGGAATGATGCAAATTGAGAGGAAGACGACACTATTCATGTCTCCTTTTCTTACTGTCAGGCCCACTTGTCAGTTTAACTAAATTGCTAGCATTGCCCCCCCAGCACCTGACAGTTGCAGGTTCTAATCTCTTCTGAAGTCTTGTTGCATTTAGAGGCTGCTGGTAAATATAGTATCCGCAAGAGGCTTCCAGGCCTAGGCTTACCTGCTGTACATTAGTGTGAACTAGCCAGACAGTGACTTTTATCCACTGCTGGAAATTGGCTTTGAGTACCACTTCACTTCTGGAATAGCTGCTTTCCAATATGCTCAGCCTCTGCTGGTCATTGCTGCTGAGAGAGCAAAATCAATTGGTAAAATGGGTGAAAGTGATCTGTGCTTCGGTTCAGTCACATCACGTGTAAAGTCATCCATCTAGGAACAAAAAATGGAGACCAAGTTCATAAGCTGGGAGACTTTGTCCTGGGACATAGTGACTCCGAAAAAGATTTAGGGCAGGGGAGTCAGCTCACAGAGGGGAATGTGTTAAACAGGTTGTGGCCAAAATGCGTAGTGTGATTGTCACAAGTTGGCTGGCCCTTTAAGGGTAGTTGAGACAATGGCATACTGAGGCTATCTGGCACCCAGGGGCCAAATCACATTTGCCCCTACCCCCCATGCCCTACCCCTTGTGCTCAGCCACAGCTAGGCCAGATTAGCTACCCCATCACCAACAGAGAGTCCTACTCAGTTGGGTGATGTCTTTAACAGGGTTGAGAAACTCAGTTTGAGAGAAACTATAAGAAGCAAGTTGGGCTCTTGTGGCAGAACTCCAGGAAAATAGCATAGAAGTCAGTGCTCTGTGCTAGAGTCAGAAGGCATGTTTACACTGCAGTTAAATACCCATAGCTGACTAGTGTCATCTGGCTCAGGCTATGTGGATTTTTAACAGCAGTGTAGACATTTGAGCTCAGAATGAAGCCCCCGCTCTGGAACCCTCCATGCTCAATTTTTGTTATGTCAACAACTGAACTTTGAGCATGTTCCCTTTGGAGGCCTGAGTTGCATGAAATCCACAGAGGGAAATTGAGGCAGGAACAACTGCTACACCACACTTGACCAGAAGGGGGCACAACAGGTTGTCTGTATGACAGATTCTTACTTGTATAGTCAGTAATATTGAGAGAGGTTATGTTACCTCTGTATTTGGCACTAGTGCCAAGACTGCTGTAGTGCTGTGTCCAGCTCTTGTGCCAGCCGTTCAGAAAGGATGTTGATAAATTGGAGAGGGTTTAGAGAAGAGCCTGCACAATAATGAAAGGAGTGGCACACATGCCAAGCAGCAACATATTTCATGTATCAGGGAAAATTAAGGAGTGTTCTGCTCAGCATACAAGTACCTACATGGGAGACAAATTTGAAAATAGAGGAATCTTCAATATACTAGACAAAGGCATCACAAGATATAATGTCTGGAAGCTGAAGCTGGATGAATTTAGGCAAGAAATACGGTGTACAAGAATTTTAACAGTGAGACTATTGAACCATTGGAACAATTTACCCAGAGCCATGGTGAAGCCTCCACCAGCAGAATCTTTTTAACTCAAGATTGGCTGTTTCTAAAAAACATGCTATAGTTCACACAGGAAGTAATTCAAGGAAGTCTTATGGCCTGCGTTATGCAGAAGATCAGACAAGGATCACCATAGCCTCTCTGGTTTTTTTGGGTTTTTTTGTTTTTGTTTTTTGGGTTTTTTTTTAAAGGCTATGAAAATCAAGGACCTGATTAGCATAACCGGTCATCTATATGTCACACTATTTCAAGATGTTACATACATGCCAGATATTCTTTTTCTAAGAAATGTACATGAATTTGAAATGTACATGGATTCAACATGAGCTAATCCCATTGTCTTTTTGGTGCTGGCTCCTGTCACCCAAGAGAGAGGATGCTGGTCTGTTCCAGGGGAAGAACCCATAGGGTAACATTTGTGTTCTTCCTTCACAGAACAGCTATTGTTCTGATTCAGATAAGATGTCATTTCAGTGATGCATATGGCTACATATTAAAGTCACATTCTTTTTACTCAGCTTTGATAGCTGTCTTAGATATCTCTCATGCTCCTTCATAAAAGTATAAGGGGATAAAACTAGTATCTTCACCAGGAGTCTGTTTTTCAGTAAAATAGGTTCTAATTTTTTAGAGTCTGAGTGTGCTCTTACTGAGTACATAGATTGGGTTCTAGTCAAAAGAAATGTAACCTTCTCATTGGCACAAGCTCAAAAAGGTTATGGTTCCAGGTGTTGCAGCAAGCTATCTTGTTGTTCATGAAGAAACCAGCCTCACTTTATGAAATCTAGACAATCCTTGTAATGTGGACATTGACTTCCATAGAAATCTTTATTGTTTGTTGTTTATATCAGGTCTAGGGGCCCCAACCAAGAAAGGGGTCTTACTGAGCTGGGTGCTTTACAGATGCAAGGTAAGAATTCCTGCTGTAAAGAGCTTGTTATTAGACATGCAGGGTGGAGGAGAGAAGTGGAATATTGTCATATATGATCATACTTGGTTTAAAGAAGGGGAAATAGAGGCACAGATTGAGGGCTGGATTCTCTCCTCTTCCCACATTAGTGTTACTTAAACATAGTGTCGTTGACTTCAGTGGAGATGGCTTACCTGCTATGAGGTCACTTCTGGACCATTGGTGACTTGCCAAAGTTTACACAGGAAGCCTGTGGCAAAGCCCAGATTGACTCTTGATCTCCATAGCATGGCAACTCTTGAGTCTCTCCTGACAACATACAAGTTTTTTTGAAGAAACCCTTTTTGTATGCACAGCAGTAAATCACAGAAGCGGTATGCATGCATCAGTACTTCTGCAACAATCATTATGGCAATCTTATCAGCACCTGATGGCAGAACAGGAGTCTCCCATCCTTCAGGACAGGGCAAAGCTCCACTATTGCTCTTTCCTATGCCTCTTTATTAGATTTGGGCTGATGGATTAACTGGCTTTTTATCCCACCAACTTGATTGTCTGATTACCTCAATAAGGTTAAACAAACAAGGAGTCGAGTGACACTTTTAAAGACTAACAAAACTTTAAAAGTGCCACTCAACTCCTTGTTTGTTTCGCTGAACTAGACTGACACAGCTACCCCTTTGGAACTGAGGAACTAATTGGCATCTGAGGCTTATTCTACACGATCAAATTAGAGTGCAACGTCTTAATTGCGCTGTAAGACTCACGTGGATTTTAGTGCGCTGCAGCTTGTACACGTCGCTCCTTGCTACGTCACAGGATTCCTCGCTGTGATGCGCATTATCGCACTGAATTCTGGGCACGTATCCCAGCGTTCCATTTTCCCTGAGTACGCGCTTGGAGTCAGTCTGCAGCTTCTCTGTGTCTTTCTTGTAAGGAACTGCTGACAGCCACTCCCCTCACTGTCCTGTTCTTCGCTGTAACCTGAGCCAGGGAGGGTATTAGCATTCCCTTTGTCATGTAAACCTACAGGCACTGTGCTACAGAGAGTTCTGAGAGTCTGAACGCTGTATCATGCTTCACATCTGAGCATTCACAAAGGAACATGGTATACCGTAATTGGCATCAAATCACACAATTATACTGAAAAACTGAACAGAAAAGTTATATAGGTCATGCCATAGGGCTGCACGGATGTGCATGCCGTCACATCTCCCCTCTGTAGGCGGGGACAGTTTCGTCACTGCCATAGAGAGGGTGGGGGGAAGTACAGACAGGACGACTTGGGAATGCTGGGACAGTTCAGGACTCCAATCAATGCGCAGAGACAGTACTGATGAGCAGAAACGCGCAGCAGATGATCCGAAACAGCTGTTACCACTCTTGGCCGAGTGGTGGTTGGAATGCGCAGCAAGAAGGCGCTTAGTGCGAAGGAACAACATTTCACGTCTGTACAGTTCGCTTATTAACGCACGGTAATGATTTTTAGTGCGGATTACGGTGCTCGTGTAGGCAAGCCCTAAGTGATCAGAGTGCTGGATCAGCTATTTACTTCCTGCACTCTGTTGCAAACATGCATAGGAGACCTACTGCTTTGTCAGGATCAGTGGTTGATATATTGTTGCTGCCTTCACAGGCCCTGGGCTACCAGATTTTAACTTATTTTTCGGTACTTAGTGATACATCTGAAAGAGAACACCTTGAATAAGAAAGGTGCTATATAAAACGCAAGGAGAAATATAGGCCCTGCCTTGCTTCCATTGAAGCCAATGGGAGTTTTGCCATTTAGTTCATTGAGAGCAGAGCTGCTATGAAGAACAACGTTTAAAAAATTCATTAAAGGGTATTTTACTATCTTCAGAATTAAATATTTTTGGAATTATAAAGATGCTTTGGTTTCCATATATCCATTTTACTGAAGGAAAGAGGGGGAAGATAAATTCTTTATTATGTTCTCCTTTTTAAATTGTTTTTAAAATACCAATTCCCTGAACTTAAAGAATTGCACGATTCTGAAGCTTAGAGCTCACTTACAGCATAGTATTGTCTTCAATATGAGTTTTCCTGACTTTAAATTAACAGCTACAATTGAACACTGACTTGTCATGAAAACATTTTTTTAACTGTACCATTCCTTACTCTATACTGAAAGTCAAGATGTAAGACCTTCTTAAAAGTTCAGCTCTGAATCATTACATCTTAAACTTTTTTACTATACTTCATGAAGAAGGATTCTAATGATCTTTCCAAACACATTTATAAACAACGGACCAGATCCTCAACTCATGAATTTAGAAGGCTCTAAATTTTTTTTTAATTGGAAGTCAGGTGCACAGGTCCAGGGGACAGACTTTAGCTTTATATTGTATGTTTTTCATTCACTACTGAAATGCAGCCACCTGCAGGCAACTGTTTAATAGTGCACAGCAACAATTAATGTATAATATATTGCCATATTTAAAACTTCTCACTGCTTGGCACTGAATATTATTAATGTTATAACGGTTCAGAACAGGAAATGAACAAATTACTCCTAAGGGAAACTTCAGGGAGGCAGAATATAATTATCCACGTTAAGAGTTGATGTGTGAGTAAATTCACATATGAATTTTTTCTGTGAAAGCTGGTTTCCAGACCTTTATTTCAGTCTGAGAGGTTCACATTAGCTTAACTAGAAGTTGCTATAGGGTTCTGAAACCTGCAGTATATATTCATTTATTAATTTTCTAAAAATACAATTGAAAAAATATGAATTACACAGTAGTCGCTCAGAGTGACACCTCATTGGGGCAGACTGACAAGGATAGAATGGATTGCCCAGGCAAGTGGCCAGCTGCGTATTTGCAGGTAGGGTCCCTGCAAGTCCTTTGTACACCAGAGGAAAATTGTCTGTGCCCATCTTCCCTACGGAGGTGTGGAAAAAGTCACCTTGGACCAGGTTAGGGGCACAGCTCCAGATCTGATGTCCCAAGTACTCCATGCACCTGGGGCTGAGGGGCAGCAGCTTCTAGAATGCAATATAAGAACCCTGCACTCTTGGATGGGGGGCTGTATTCCCACTCAGATTCCACTTGCCTACAGCCTAACGCTTGTGGTTTGTGCGGGTAGAGTGAATTTCATCCATAATGCATAATTTGTTACAACCAAGTCTTTGTGTTTCAATAGTAAAAATACTATTTTATGGATAGCTCTACTCCAGAAAGTATAGTGATAACATGCCGTGCATGTGTTATTTTGAAAATAGCATGTTACTGAGTATCATTTCAGATAAAGAATATTTTAAAAGGACTTACCAGTCAAAGCAATCTAACTACAGTTAGCACTAAAATGTTACCCAAATATAGCTTTAATCATTGTAGGTTGATGTCAATATTAATAGAGCTATACAAGTCTACCTTCACTGTGTGTGTGTGTGTGTGTGTGTGTGTGTGTGTGTGTGTGTGTGTGTGT